>QANW01004110.1:664040-730072 GCA_003254865.1 Dryas drummondii
TTCCTTTATTTATTTTATGCCTTTTATTTTATGTAAGTTCTTTATGTTATTGTTAACTTTAGTATTATGTCTCTATTCTTTCTTCTTCTAGTCTTCTATTTACTTTATGTCTTTTATTTTATATAGTTATTATTTTATTGTTAGTAGTGTTATTTATTTTATTGTTCTTTAAATTTCATGCTCATTTACCTCTTTCTTTATTTTTATTTAAAGATATAAGATCATGGGTGGTCACTAAATCCCCTTACCAAGGTAAGGGGGAAGCACCACCATGAACATTATTAAATGAGGTCTTTATGTTAATTTTCCCCTTGTTTAAGATCTTACAAGCCTAGATTTTGATATTAAAATGAGATAGAGATCCTCTTTTCACCCATAATGTCTTATATTATGGGTTGTTAGATCCTCTTTCTACATTTTAGCTTTATGTTTAATTGTCTTAAATACAAACTTTTTGAACTCTAGTTGTTCCTTAGTTTTGGTTCACTTGAGTTGCTTAAAATTGTATTCTCTAAGCAAAAATCAAAATCTACCATATAAACCTTCAACTTGTGTGCTTAATTCATATTTATCTTTGCAATAGGGCATCAAGTGACTCTTGGGTGCCCTCCTTTAAGGGGAAATTATTAAAAATCTCATTTAATATGTTCATAAATGGTGTAGAACCCTAACCTTGGTTCTTATACCATTGTTAAGTTTCTAAAACCAAAAAGTTGTTATTTTCACTTTTAGATTTAATATTTCAATTTTTGCACCTTTATTTACCTTGTTCTCTTTTCATTGCCTTTATTTGCCTTTTAACTTAGTTGCTACTTTATTTACTTTTTAATTTAGTTGCATTTTATTTTTAATTGTCTCACCAACCAACAAAATTCCTAAACTAGGTTAGCTTTAAATTAACTTAAGTGTAAGCTTAGTGTATCGTTTTCTTTATCACTCCTTGAGGTTCGATCTTGTTAATATACTACTCGATTCGTATATTTGCGAGTCAATAAAATTTTACAACAACTACTTAAAAGATAATGAGTTAAGTGTAATAAAATTATAAAGAATTGATTTCCACCTAATAACTTAAATTTTTAGGTTAGATATTCGACCAATAAAGTCACCCAAAAGTGAAACCATTTGTCCACATGTATGATAGTATATATGTATAATATTAAGTATCTCATAAAGCTATGAATACTTATTAGTTAAGTCCCTCTACCTAATAACTTCAACTTTAATTTGAACTCGTAAGAGCATATTTAATGTATATATATGTACCTGCGTTACCACTAGTTTTGGAGCACTGATTATATATGAATTTGACAAGGTTATCAGCTTCTTCAGTTCTCTTATCAAGTAGCCATCGCACTCTAGACTGATTGAACACATCAGCAATCAACATCTTCTTCATTTTCTTCCACTGCTCTCCCCAAGGTGCAACCACTGTGGTCAAGTACCCACTGCTAAAAATGCGAGTGGCCATTGTCATTGGTCTCGATGGAAACTTTGCATCGTTCTTCTTCAAGAATTCCCTCGCAAGTTCCGGTGACTTCACCGGAATGACATGAACGTTGCCTAGCCGGATACAGGCAATGTCGGTGTCAAGCTCATTGAGAAGCCCGTGGATCCATATAGAAGCGGGTCTGTTTCTCCACATTTCGGGACACATCCAACAACTGGCCATGGGGTTGGGCCTGGAGGGAGAGGTGCTGAGACTTTGTGCTTGTTTTTTGTTTTGGCAAGGAAGATGATTAAAATGGTTGCAAAGAAAAGTGCAGTAATTATTGGGATCATGAGTTCAGAGGTGGGAAAATAATCTTGGGAAATTGAACAATATTGGGTGTATGTCATATGTGATAAAGCTATGTACTAACAGAGTATATATATAGGCCGGTGTAATTGCAAGAATAAGATTTTCTATTGATGTGTTTTGGTGCTGATCTTGTGGTTATCTTTAAAACCACGTTGTTTTGGAGCTTAAGAATGGTTAAGCAAGTGAGTTATGAGTACTTTTAGGCATCGTTTAGTGCATATGATAAGATAAATGACGAAATTTATGTGGATTTAAGGAATAAGTTTCTAACTTGAAATAATAAGATGTATTAAGATGAATTAATCATAAGGAGAGACTTATCCCTTTCAATCCCCCCAAAAATGGTGAGATTAAGTAATCCATCTTCTTCTCATCTTCTTCCTTGAAGTTAAAAGATACCCTTTATGTTTTTTACTGAATACACATGAATATATTTAGTTATTTATCTTATCCAATCTTATCTTATGCATCAAATGAGTTAGTATTTAGAATTATATTAGAAAAATATTTATACCGGAATTTAAAACAATATAGTTTTTTATATAAGCAAAAGATTAACAAAAAAAAAAAATTAGAAGAGAGTTCGGATCTGTTATTGCTAGTCGTTTGGGCTGTGTCTCGTGAATTTAGGCCATAAGACATGACAATTTTACATTAATTGTGAAAGAAGTATGAGACATGAAATGTTAGACATCATATATGTTTGAACTTGTTTGGAATATGTCCAACTTAATTATTATAATTGTAGGGGAGATGAGTATATACGCAACTTAAACTGCATGGATTTAATTAATTGGCATAAGTACTAGAGTGTTCCCTACTTGAAGTTGTTATATATTGTCACGCAAGGTCTAGATTTCTTCACATGGATCTATATTTTTAAAGCTCTATTTGAGTTCCGAGCTAGCTAGGATGTTATTGAGGAGCTGCAGGTGCTGTTTGTCAAGCTCGATCTATTCTATCTCAACATGCACCACTAATGTACTGTGTACACATAGGATATGCGGACATTAGACATGAAAATTTATATTAATTAATTGCATGCACGAAAGAAGTATGAGATATGTACTTTAGTTGGATGATATGAAATGTTATACGTACATCAGATATTTATTTATATGCATTGATAACAGGTTTGAATTTTTGCCCAAAAAAAAAAACACTTGTTAATTTGTTTGGAATATGTACTAGCTGTTTATTAATTATGCGCTCATCTCCATACTCGAAGGCCGGTTTCATATATAGTTATACAAGAGTACAAGACTTTAAAATTTCTTATGTGTAATTCTACACTCTCCACGCACCATTTTCACGTATGGTGATCAGGTTGAGTTAAACACACTTTGAGCTTTGGTTATTAGTTGGCAGTGTGGCAGAACTTTAAGTACTGAAAAGATTTTTTGTTTTTTCTATGTAAATTGTATAATCCAACAAGTTTCAGCCCACTTCCATCAACAACTCATCCCAGTCTTGCTCTCAAGTACCCTCCATCACTTTCTCCATTATATATACCCAACAGCCCAGCCGCCCAAGATTTTTGGGTTGGCTCCGCCATTGTTAATAGTTGGGGCTGTGACAAAAAAAGTGATCTAGCTTAGTTATGGAAAATTTCCAATGCGACATGTCATGTCTCTTCTCCACATGCATGAATATGCCCACTTCATGTTTGTATTTGACAGAACACAACTAGCTAGCTATACCTAACACAATCTGATAATTCAAGAGAGACATTTCATCGATCATAAGAATTGAAAGAAATATATAGTACTATTCCCAAAGTTCATTAGATCTATGACTCTGCATTTGTTGGTTTTTTGGGAGTTTGTTTGTTTTGATGTAGTTTGGTTGTTTTTAGCTAGCTTTCCCTTTTGCGTGGTTGCTCTTTTTCGCCCTCGTGGATTCTAGCTTCAATGAAATTGAGGTTTCTCCCTCAAATCTCAAAGTTCATATATGGAAATACAAAATAGATTAGATTGTTGGGGCCACTCTATAATATGGTTCAATATATGATCCAAACTATTTAACTTTTAAATCCTTATCTAAAAATTAATTTTGTAATAAAATAAGTAAAAGTAGAGCTCGCTTGACTATTTGATTCTATATCACAATTTTTAATATTTATTATAAACACTATGTTTATTTGGTCATAACTAAAGGATTAAATAGTTTTTTATTTAGTTGATTTTGTAAGAATGATTGATCTTTAATTCTTTATAATGAAGAATGGTTCTCAACTTCCCATATTATATTGCATCGAGGATTGTACCCGCATTCAACTTTTTTTCTTCTCATAAAAAGAAATTTCTCTTTAGAAATTTTTTCTATACATAAATATTAATTTCTCTCTCTCTCTCTCTCTCTCTCTCTCTCTCTCTCTCTCTCTCTCTCTCTCTCTCTCTCTCTCTCTCTCTCTCTCTCTCTCTCTCTCTATATTGTAAAGCATGGCGCGCATGAAATGTCACATGAAAGCACACATGGAATGTCATATGAACGCTCGCATGAGTTTTGTTATAAACATGCAATGAAATATTATATTAAAAGGAAAGTTGGAGAGACCGGAGAGGGTTGCACGTTTTTGTCGATGTTGTAAGTGTTACATATGAATTTATGAAAAAACATTTTCAGAATTATGGATATTTATGGCACATGGAGTTGCATTCAGCTGAGCGCTAGATATGATTTCAACATCTTTGTAACACATTTCAAAGATTTTAAGAGATTCAACTCGATCTAAAATCTAAAATTTAGGTTTCGAGGTTTCTTTCTTAATTTAACAATTGTCCACTAATACCTTTCACTTTTAAATTTTTCTTTAACTCTTATCGTGAATGTGAAATAATATAGTTAATCGCTCAAACTTCACGTATATATTGTGTTTTTTCATTTTTATTAATAATGGTATATGGCAATATGCATGTATACTCTTCCTCACTCATACCATTGAAAAATTGTTTTGTGTTCTAGAGTATATGTGATTTTTCATAAAAAAAAAAAGAAAAGAAAAGGAGTATATGTGATTGATTTTTCTTGAATTTTTAGATGAATTAAATTCTTATTTACATGCAATTATGCATGCAAGTTTATAAAATTGATTTCTTAAAAAATACATAGAAAGATTTCTACAACAAATACGCAAGCTAGCATCAAGTTTATGATCAATTATTATTATAATTATAACTGTCACTCACTTATAAACTATTTGTTATATATAAAAATCATTTATACAAATGTATCTTTTTATTACATGCATATTGCATGTAAATATATAAGAATTTAATTCATATAAAAATTCAAGAAAAATCAATCACATATACTCCTTTTCTTTTCCTTTTCTTTTTTTTATGAAAAATCACATATACTGATATACTCTGGAACACAAAAACAATTTTTCAATAGTATGAGTGAGGAAGAGTAACTTTCATTTAGTGACGAAAAAAACAGGCAACTCACTTAAACACAGATTAGGTTGTTCAAAAATCTGCTTCGTGTGTTCTGGAAAAAATAATTCAAATGGTTGGATTTTTGTTTAAAAGAAGTCTCAAGAGGGCTTTTTTTTAAATTTATAAAATTGTTTTATTGAAAAATTATTATTGAATTCTATTGTTTGGTGCATATAGAGATGCTCATTTTGGATTCACATGGTTCAATTCGATCAGTACTTGTCTAATCTCCTCGATCCTCCTCTTCGCTTAGTTGCTTCCATGATCAATTATTTCGTCAACACAAAAAACATTAGGAAATTATAGGTTTATTCTAGTTATTTTATACCTAATTTAATTTTGATTTACAATCTTTTTTAAGTTCTGTTTTGGTCCACTAATTATTTCACTTGTTCAATAAAAGTCCAAATTTATTTTCTCAAATTTGATCTGTCTTTTACCCTATCAAATCTTATCTAAATTCAGTAAACATATACTTGTTTTAAAGCTATGCATTTTTTCTTTACAACCATATAAAAATGATTCAAATTGATGAGACCCAATTATATAAAATAAATGAATGTTTATCTTAGAGTAATTTACGATGTTAAATATGATTCAAATGGTTTTATTTTACCAGTAGATTTGAACTTTTCTAAGTGTTAGGATCAATGTATCATTGCCTCATCCCCTTTTGGGACTTGAAATTAAGCATGTTGTGGTATATTGTGGCAGGGATATGGTATGACAGAAGCTTGTGGGATTGTATCACTGGAGAATACGAGGGAAGGATCTTGATTTTCCGGTTCGACTGGAATTCTTGTTCCTGGAGTTGAATCCCAGATAGTTAGTGTAGACACACACAAAACTCTTCCACCGAATCAGTTGGGTGAAATATGGATTAGAGGACCTAATATGATGCAAGGTTAATTTAATTAACTAATAATCCACAGGCTATTATTATTTCTTTCTTATGAATTAAGAATAATTTAGACTGGCTCATGTTGCATCTATAAATTGCCTTCAGGTTATTATAACAATCAACAGGCCACAAAGTTGGCTATAGATGGACAAGGTTGGGTACACACGGGAGATCTTGGGTATTTTGATGAAGGGGGCAACTGTTTGTTGTGGATCGAATTAAAGAGTTCATCAAGTGTTATGGTTTTCAGGTAACTTGTTTTTGACATTCTTTTTTTTCCTCTGGGGTTGTTACTTGTTGAGTCATTGTCAAATACTAAATATAATTTATGGAGTGATAAGGAGCATCTTCTTTTTGTTTTTAATGCCATTGGCGCTATAGTATTGAATGGTCAAACCCATACAGTCAGATAATTCTATTCAAGAATTTCTAGCATTTCATGAATGCAAATAGCACCAAGAATATATACCCTGTTTTTCATTGTCATTAATTGCCTATTCCTTCCTTTCAAATATTTACTGAACAAAGCAAATGTGTGTGAGTGTATGTAAGGTTGCCCCAGCAGAGCTTGAAGGGGTCTTGCTTTCTCACCCCGAAATACTGGATGCTGTTGTGATTCCGTGAGTACTGTTAATAGTGTGTTTTTTTTTCTCAGTTGCCATATATAACTTGGAAATATACACTGCATAACATTTGAACATGGTCATCAATTTCTTGTTGCAGATGCCCTGATGCTAAAGCTGGTGAGGTCCCAATTGCAAATGTTGTTCGTGCACCCAACAGCTTGCTCACTGAGCAAGACATTCAGAAATTTGTTGAGAAACAGGTAATTAAGGTCATAAGGTGTCTGCAAAGCATACAACACAAGGTAGCAGAATACTTGTCGATCAGTACTGATCACAGTGGGAGAGTTTCACAGTTTTATTGGGAATTTGATAAGTTCCTTTTTCCCTCTACAGGTTGCACCATTCAAAAGATTAAGGAGAGTAACTTTTATCAACAGTGTCCCCAAGTCAGCTGCAGGAAATTTTTTGAGAAGGGAGCTTATCCAGAAACTCCGCTCAAAAGTATAAGATACCAAGGTTTAGAGAACCACCCTTTGCTTCATAACCTCTCTCTCTCTATATATATATATATAATTCATCATTCATCAGGTGCACACCAAAGAACATGCACACATGTTACCAAATGCTTGGTTAAGTTTTTTTATCACAGGCGAGTGCTGCTTCCTCCACCTAATTTTGAGGGTAAACCCAAATTTTGCACCTCATTCCCTTCTATAGTATATAATGGCCTTGGTAATTTTGCACTACTGAGCACTCGGCACTAGTTTAATGGCGTTTATATTATGGTTTAATTCTGAAATTTTAGATTCAGAGGTAAACTTTAACATAACGCCTCCATCAAAGCCATTCTATACTCTAACAGGAGATAGGGTGAACTCATCGAGGTATACCCTCAAAAATTGACCGTGCAAGCAGCGCTCACCTGTTATAAAAAATTTTTTACCAAGAGTTCGATAGCGCATTCGCATGTTCGCTCGTCTGCACCTGATCAAATTTGTATATATATATAATTATAATAATATACTATATTCCTTCATATGTTAAGAAATAGATAAGAAATAAAAGTAGTGGTGGAAATTAGAACAAATTAAAAAAGAAAAAAAGAGAGAAAACAACAGAATAAAACAAAGAAAATGGGAGAGGATGAGAAATTATGAAATGAACTCATTTTGTATTTTTTTAATCCTGGGGAGGGAAGAAAAATATCACTAGACCACAAGTTAATTGCTAAAATAATTTCATTATAAATTATATGTAATTTTATTTTTGTTTAGTTTATACAAGAATATATTAAGTGAGTACCTTATATAATAAAGTCTCTAAAGATAATTTCTTTGTTGGGCTACTCATGCTTGATTCACATAATTTTGGGCCTCACTCCTGTCTTGTATCCACATGATTACCTTATATAATAAAGTCTCTAAAGACAATTTCTTTGTTGGGCTGCTCATGCCTGATTCACATGATCTTGGGCCTCCTCACTTCTGTACATATCTTGTATCCACTAAAACAGAAGTACAAACAAAACCCAATTCCCATTGACCAAACAAAAAAACAAAATCGAAAACCCAATTCCCAAAGTACGATCAATCTTGTTCATTCTACATTTCTACCTACATGGCTACATGCATTGAGAATTGGGAACCATTCCAACTTCACAGTAAACACATATAAGGTCCCCAGCTCTGCTAAGACAGTTTGAGAGACCATAATAAAAATTTGAAGCTTGTGATGAGTGGAATGATCAGGAGGACCCATAAAGCTGACAAGTGTCGGCCAACAAACTCTAGCTGGAGTGAGTCTGGACTGAAGAAAGAGTGATGAATGAGTCCGATGAGAGGAAAAGGACTAATAAGGAGTACGTGTGAGAGTCTGAGACAAAGAGCTAGCAGTGACTAGCTCCTGCTCCTGCTCCTGCTCCTCCTTTAGCAAGCACACCCTTCATTATAAGCCCCTTGACTATTTCCACAATCCCTCCCTCTCGTCACTGTCAACATTAAGCAACTGCAAAAAGAAGACGACTACCATGTCTTCATGTCTTGTAATTTGTATGTATGTCCTCAAATAACTCTTCATGTATATGCATGTCACTGTGTCAGTCACTCTGTGTGTGTTTTTGCATGGTCGACATTCAAAAATATTGCATTAAAAAAAATATACAAATATTTAATCCCAATGCCACGAGGGATTTGTGATTTTTATCTCACAACAAATTAATACGTTAGTTCCATATATTATATAAAGATGGATTCCACGTATGACTGTTGTATGGAAAATTCTTTACAATGTGGCGAATTAGTGGCCAACTTTATCCTTTCACCAAACCCACTACGACCCTTGGGATCGTTTTCCACTTTTACTTTTACTTTTACCTCGTTGATTCTAAAGGAAGGAAAAAGGTACAGACAAGGGGTTGAATTGAGGCCCCGAGTTTAGGAAAATTGGAGGGACTTTAAGTCTTTAAAGAATGGAAGAAGAAGAGCTCTAATTAATAATTATTCAGCTCCTAGCTAGGGCCTCCATTTGACTAGTATTCGGCTATTTGCATTACTCCTGCAAAGGAGTGCAGCTGGGAGAGTACAGCAAGAATAGGAATGCAGCTACAATATATGTTGGGGATCTTTAATGAACTTTGTACCTTTGGTCTAAGGGCAGTGGGCTTCTGACATTGGGGTTCAGTGTTAATGGGTTTGGCTAAAGGTATGTGGGGGCCCAACCCATAATCTTAAACAATGTTTTAGTTTTTTTCCCATAACCCATAATCTTAAACATAATTCGTAGGCCAAGACCCATAAGAATTGTCAACCATGTTCTTTTTATATATGATTGGACTGAAACATCTGTTTTTCCTTCTAACTCATGTTATCATTCCATAATTTTAATTTTGAGTCACAATGAATCTTTTTCAATGCACATAATCACTCACCCACAAATCACAAACATCAACTCAGAAAGGTCTACTTCGATCTTCCAATTTTCAATGACATTTATGGTTTCTGATTTTCCCTAATCTCACCACTTTTTTGGGTAAGACTTTGGAGCTAGGTTGAGGTTCAATATCAGCAAGTAAAACGTTAGGTACAATGTTAAATCCAAAGGGTAGGGGAATGGGGTCCTCCGAAACCGAGAGGTCTCAAAAATGTGAAACTTTCCCTCTTAGGATTTTGACATTAGATGCTAGATGCCATGCATTTTGAGGTTAGATGCCTTTGTCAATGCTATGCAGCTTCAATAATTCAGTTCCACATGCACCAATCAAGCAACCCTTTCTCTTTTTCTTCTCATTCGGTGAGCTCTTTGAAAAACATGGTGTACTCTTAGTCCCATTCCATGACCTAATCTTTTCAGCCTTTTAATCTCTTTGGCTCCACAAATGTTAATCAGCTAGACTTTGTAGCTTATTTGGGGTCCATTTTACAATGCATTGACTCTATTGCATTATTTGGTTCATCGAATGATCGAATTCTTGTGGTGGACGTTGTTAGCTAGTTTAATATGCATTATTGACCGATTTTTTTGGTGGTTTAAGTGTTTTGAGTTCAATAGTTGTTTAACAAGACTAACATGATATCAAAGTTATGGTTTTATAAGGTCCTGAGTTTGAAACCTCTAACTCATATCCCTTAATTATCATTTATCATGTTAACAAGTTTATATGTCTCTGTCTCTCTACGTGCAAGATGAAATTACACGTATAGTTTAATTTTTAGGGTCCAATAATTATTTAACATGTAACGATAAAGTCCTCAAGCGTGGGACTTAAAACTCATGACTCATTTGCATTATTGTCAACCATGCTACAAAGTACCAGCTAGCTGCCTGAATTTATTACATCAAAAAATTTAAGAAATGTCTTCGACAACATGTTTGATGCGTCTGCTTTTGGAAGGGTAGTCGAATCTTTGTTTTCAATTTTCCATCTGCTATATGATCTGTGATATTCACCCCATTTATGGTTAGGTAGTGTTTCACATGTCCATACGCAAAGGGTGCCAAATCTTGCTTTCAAATTGCATGCTTGCAGATTTTGGATTGGATTTTGATAGCTGTAATTCCAATTCCTAAATCTCCCTATCTACTTCTATTTATAAATTAATTCTGGGATCATATATAGAATGCTGTATCATAATACAAAGCAACAGTCACAACTAGCCCAGCAGCAGAGAGATAAATAGAGAGAGAGAGACTAATCACTAGTATACAAACATTTGGTGTAGCAAGAGCAACCTGGTTGTGATACCCAGCTGAGCTCATTGGCCCCCCTTTTACACAAAAGAAGGGCAACCTCATGGCTGTACAATCCATACTGGGTTCTGTGTGATGGCTTTGACAAAAAGAGAAAGTGCTCATAATTTATAAAATAAATATTGCTAATTTTTTTCAGAGAGAGAGAAATAATTGAGTAGAGGAGAGGGATAAAAGAAACTAAGAAAGTAATGAAAATGACAAAAAGGGCAAGGGACCAAATTTTAAAGCATGGAAGATGCAAAGTGGTGATATATAGTACATGATCACTAACATGCACACATGGAAGCCAAACCAACACCCACTATGGAACAAATCATTTTTCATCATTAGAACACAACACACTCTTTTTGTCATTTGCCCCTTCCCCCATGCCCCCACACTATACATCAACTCTAATCATACCCATAATATCATCATTTTTTTAGATCCTTAATTGGATGAACCAAACCAACCAAAGGCACCTCATGGGTTTATCCTAATTAATTTGTGATTTTCAAATTAATCATTCATAAACCTCACCTAACTTGGTTCTATCTTTTCATTTGAGCCACTATTGATACTTTGTAATGGCCCTAATGGCCATCTAAATGATCATCTTCCATCAGTAAAATTCATCTTTAAGTTTTTTTTTTTCTAGTAGTAAATTTAAAGGATTTGTGTGAAGTGAAGACTTGATCTTTCCTCTCCAGTTTACTCTGTTTCCCCTGCATCTTCTACATCCTTTGCTTTATGTGAGAAAACTATTAATTAATATACTTCTCCATTTTGGTTGTCAAAGACAAACACTACTCATAAAGATACGCACTTCAGCCTTCTTTCTCTTTATTTGAAATATAAATTTCATGGTCTGCATTGTCAAAGTAGGAATACAGGTCTGCAAGTACTATATATTAATTGTGAAATTTATGACATATTTCCCAACAAAATTTAAACTCCCATTTCACTTAAAACCCATTATTTAAGGCATAAAGTTTGATTAAGATGCCTAATGCATGTGGCTTTCACATTTTTATGTTCCAAGGACAGGCCATGTAAAGCATGGAGGAGATATTGTGGAAGCCACTTAACACCTAAAAAATCATCAATTTTTCTTTAATACAATAATAATGTTTCATTATGTGAAGGTTTGCTACCGTTAAGGATACCTATTTTTGGAAAAAGAAGACTTTAATCTAATTAATATCAGGGATACTACTTTCTAGTCAGACTCCCACTCCACCAACTGGGAATTGATAAAAAAAAATAATTAAAATTGTCCTTGGAATATTTTCCATGTTAAATCAAAAGCCTATCTAGAAGGGAGTGGGAAATTTCCACAAAGTATAAAATTAAATAAATACAAAGACTGTGTACTACTACAGTGTGGACCAACCAATTAAAATGAGTTGGTAATAATGTGGATCCTTTTGTCATGCAAATTCTTTGCTTTTTGCATTATTGAAATGTGGAGAGGTAGTGAGGTAGAGGATGCCAATTTTAATATCTTAATAGGAATAAAATCTTTGTGTGTGTGTGTGTTGTTTTTTTTTTTTTTTTTTTAATTTAAATCCCTATTTGAGTAATCCATGATGGGGACTGGGGATTCCTAGAGGAAGCTTAAGCCATGGCCATCGGCTGCAATACAACCTGGAATATTCTCTTCCTTGCATTTAAATGGATCAAAATTTCCCCTAGGGGAAGGCCAAGTTCAAATTAAAATCTCACTATCCCGCTTTGAAAAATATGATGTTTTAAGTAAGTATATGAGCTTTTGGGAATATACCATTTTCTTTTAAGTTGGTTTGTAATTGTAATTTATCTAAGAATTTTATCAATTGGTATCGAATCAAGCATCAGCGGACAACAATATGAATTATGATTTTATAATTTTTTATATCTAGACTTTTTTCTTTTTGTTAGATCGAAGAGAATCAAACTCTAAAATTATTCTAATTTTAACCGACTCTTGAA
The DNA here is from genome assembly GCA_003254865.1 of Dryas drummondii. Taxonomy (NCBI): domain Eukaryota; kingdom Viridiplantae; phylum Streptophyta; class Magnoliopsida; order Rosales; family Rosaceae; genus Dryas; species Dryas drummondii. The sequence goes on from QANW01004110.1 coordinate 676,947, forward strand.
CTAATCTCAAAGCATGGACCCTTAGAAAGTAGGGTTTTGAAGTCACCCAAGGGTTTTATCAAACTGATTCACTGTTAAAAAAAAAAAAACATTTATTATGTAGTTTCTATTTTATGAAGGGTGTTTCTTCCCCTCTTTAAATGTTGGATTAGAAGTAAAGTCCTTTTTCAACACCATAATTCATAAAGGACAACAGATGTGTGCCGATTGGACAGAGATATATGTAATATGTTCAGTCATCGCATCGCATGTTCAGTCAAATATTATCTGCTAAAATAAATAAAAAACAAAATGGCCATTATCATTGTTTGCTTCTTCCCAAAAACGGGTGGGACTTGGATTTTTATTTATTTATGGAGAAAAATGATGATACCTTATTGAAGAGTTGAAGTTGATTTGTAGACAAGGACTTCTCTTTCTCTATCATTTTTCACCAAAATATTTAATTACTTTTACTCTTTCCCAATTTTTTTGAAAGAACAATCCATTATACTCATATGCACAATTTATATTAATGTAAAAAATGACATTATTTTAGAATTAGAAATAATAGAAAGAACGTAAACAATACATAAACACAATATATATAAAATCTAATTAGATGATCCAACTTTTTTTGGTCGTAATTTAGGAAAATGCTCGATATTAGGGGAGTGAATGTTATGTTGTTTTGTAAAATAATGAAAAATAAAAAACCCTCTTTTCTTTTCTGGTCTAATAGAAAGAAAAATGAATGCTTCCTTTAATCCTTTCTACTATAGTCTTGGAATGGGTGCTTAAGGACTCAACTCAACCACTCCAAAGTGTATTTATGGTGACATGAAAGGGGCTAGTTTTTCGACCCAAAAAAAGAAAGAAAAGAAAGGGGCTAGTTTCATATTTTCATACCTACCTTGACTTTCACAGTTTTTCCCCAACCTTTTTCTTCATTCACCTGCGTTGAAAATTTGAAACCGATACAAATGCCATGCTTCCTAGTCCCTAGTCCCATCCCATAGGCTTCTCAATCAATGTTTTGTTGGTAGAATTTGCAAACAAAACCAAATCTTATTGATTAGGTATTTAGATATGCCACTTTGAACTGTTAAGCTTTTGATATTGTTTCACATTAGTTTCTGCTGTATTATATATACAAATTGAAAATTAAATAGTCTTCTTACACTGGAAATTTGAAAGATTAACTATATATTGGAGTGACACCAACCAAAAACTCTTCTAGACTGGGTAAATCCATTTTGCAGGCCCATCTCTTAGAACTTGTGATAGCATACATTTGATGCTGATCTACTAAGCTCTAAACTATTCCTTCTTTTTTTTGGCCGGGCAGCTCTAAATTATTCAAGTAATAAAATTAGAAAAATTTTATTACGCATTCACTTCATGTAATAAGGCACACTTATTTGAGTATGATGTTGATAGACTTCACATTATCTCTATTAAAATATGATTTTTCATTATTAAATATAGATGTGTCAAACACAATGACTTATGACTGGATTATAAAAATTTTCGTAAAACATCATTGTTGAGGTGGTTTAACACGTTGACATCTCGATATTGAGGTGGAGCAAAATCTTTCAAATCAACTACTAAAATACCATAAGAAAAAGAGAAATAAGCTATTGGAGCAACATCAGTGTTGTGTAGGCCAAAAATCATTTATTTAAGTCGGGTAGTTCGTAGTTGGTGTACCTGTGGATCCTCACAGCCTTTGTTAGAAACCTATATATAGAACCTCGCAATTCATGAGGTTTATGCCTAACATTTCAGCAATGTATTTTTGTAATAAGAAACATCATTCATGAAACATGAGTTTTAATTTCCAAAACATCAATTCTGCATGCCCTGCTAAGTTCAATATGAGTGACACTCAAATACATGTAAAGAGTAATTAATTACTCAATTTGAAAAATCAATCAATACATTAACCATAAAATATATGGTCTTGGACATATATGTGGGATTTGTTTTATTTTTTTTATAAATATCTTATATCTTTCTGCTGGGATCCATGTAACAAATGTTAGTATAATATTGGAAGTCATAGTAACAAATGTTAGTATAATGGTAGTCATACTTAGGAGTTAGGAATATCGATGAGTCTAGTGTAGGTGGACCCAATTAGCTCACCTCCATACATTGATCAAGCTAGTTATAGAGAGAGAGAGAGAGAGAGAGAGAGAGAGAGAGAGAGAGAGAGAGAGAGAGAGAGAGAGANATCACATGCCCAAGAAGTGCCCTACCATATCTCAAATCAGCCATATTCTTCAATTAATTTGCACTGCTCAAGAATGAAAAGTTTTTCAAAGTGCTTGGATCTTCTTTTCAATATGCATGAATGGGTGATTATCCTTCATTTTCAAACACGGAGAGAGAGCTAATGGTCAATTAATTGATGACTCAATTCTAATTGGCTTGTTCGAGCAAAACCAGCAGCTTCACAAATGAAGTAGGGCATATTCATCCATGAAAAAAGTACTATACGTATGTAGGCCTGCCAAAAAATAAAAAAATGGACCACATATAGTGATAAAAATATACGAAAAGGAAGAAGTCGATCCAAACTTGGTTTTATGACCTTTCATTTACTTGGCTGAAAATCAGACAAAATGCATAATAGTTGAGGAACAAGTTGACAATACATGTTTAGACTTGGGATTTTAAAAAATGAGATTATAATATAAGGAAACCCTACTTATATATTTTTTTTGTTGATGATAGGTTCATTATATATGGTCAAAACAACTGTTTTAGAATTAAGATTAAGAATTTATAGTTTATATTAGAACAAATTTAAAAATAACGTAATTTTGGTTTTAAACAAAAATTTTCTTTAATGTGCATGAGAGATTCTAGCTATTAGATCACTTGAGTGGCAATAATTTAATGATTAAATTCTCTCTCGTATTTGATTAGAAAAATGTACATAATTTACGTGTATGAGAGGTTATAGTCATCATATCATTTGAGAGTGACGATAGTATAATAACTAATTAGACAAATTATACGTTTTTTTTTTTTTTTCATGTGAGAGAAAATTTTCATATAAACACAACATTATAGAAAAATATAAGAAAAAAAATCCAAACTCATAAATATGATGTGATTATTAGTTGATATGAACACACTAAGATATCTTATTTCTATAATGAGACATGTTTGTCATTCAATCTAAGAAAATTCTTTAATATGACAAAGAAATCGTTGGCATGATGGCATCCATGCTTATCTAAATTCTAAATAGTCGATGGTCCCTTAATTAGGATAAAAGAGATACATTAGCTCGGGGCCTAGGGCCTTAAGAAGTTAAGATATATAACATAAAATAACTAGAATGTGGCCAAGGATTCGTGCGCTTTTCTAACAGTCGTTGAACCCTCAAAATGCCAAGTTGCCCACACCACCCTCTTGTGGTTTGAAATCATAGTAACTTGTAAATTAAGATCTAGAGAAATCTTGATAATTAAAAATAGTCTAAAATAAAGCACACTTAACCACAAGAAAGACAATGGAATTGACATAATGAGGGCCACATGCACCACTTTTTAGAGTAGTATTTGAGTGGGCACTTGAGTATTTGTCTTGAGATTTAAATTTTAATCTTCTTTGTACTAAATTAAAGTAATAATAAAGAGAAGGGTTTCTCTTTGACTTGATCATAGTCATTGGGGATACGGGATACCCCAAAATTTGGCAGGTCACTTGCTAATTAAATATGCACTTTTTTCTCATCAACAAGACTAATCTTAATTTAACTCTCTAATGTGGAAGTTTGTTCACCGACCCTTTTCTTTACACCTAAACTTTAACGACCATGTTTATAATTTATAATTTATTCATTTTATTCCATTGCATTTCTAACAATTTTATTGGATGCTAGTAAATACTATGAAAGATAAACATTAGAAGTACATATTACAATAAATTTCACATCAATTGAAGGGTCAGATTCATCCATTAGTTAGCAAATTAGTGAAACTATTATACATAATATGTGAGACCAAATTAGTGTCTGTCATGTATAACTTTCTCCATAAAGTTTTACCTATTTCCATATTTGTAGTCTACCAAACTCCATAATACCCTCAACTTCTCAAGTTAAGAACAGTGGTTGGGGGGTTCATTTCAGTCCCTTCCATCTCATGACATATATTGATGAGTTCCCAATTCTTCATATTCATGTAGTTGGAACCACACGAAACTACACACACACAGAGCCACTGTGTAAGTCTGTAAGATGAAAAAAAAATAATAATAAAATTCTAAAATGAAGACAAGGAAATTCTTCAATAAATGGGAATCTTCATATTCTCACCTCATTTACAATCACCACAAAAGAAAATGAAGAAGAAATAATTCTTTACCTTATTCGCCCAAAACAAAAAATGAAAAAAAAGAGAGAGAAGTCTTGTCATCTTTTTCAGTCTCATAATTCTCTCTTGGCTTTACACATTGAAATTAAAGCTAGCTTTTTTTTGTTTGGTCCAAGAAATGAAAGCTAGCTAGTATAACTAATAACTTGATGCAGAAAAGAAAAGAAAGAGTAAAGAAAAGAATCATTATTTATTACAATCATGAAACAAATATGGCATAAAGACTTAAGTACCTAACAATTGGACACATCAATAAATATCAAATAGATTATTTTGTGGCGACATGTAAATCTCAGAATGGCATGCTTGTAATAAACTGCAACAGAAGTGGTATTTTCTAAGCCAGGTGTTGCATACAGCCTTACAGCACTCGACAAACGCCCGTGGGTGGAGGCAAGCAGAGCCTTGCCAAAGAGGCAAAGACCTTGCGGAGAGAGAGAGAACCAGAGACAGTACGGTAAGCGTGAAAAGAGAGAAAGATATCAAAACCCCACTTTTTCTTTATTCCTTAAAAGCTTAAAAAAAAAAAACCCAATAAGTAAATAAATTTTCTCAAAAATAAATAAAAATTACTAGAATTTTGTCACAATCCCAGTACAAATATAATGCTAAAAAAATTGTAACTCCAAGGTATTTTCAGAGTGTCAGATGACAGTGGACTTTATTGTATTTTTAGCTAAAAAAAGGAGCTGACTCATAACCCAGTTCATTTATTAAACTCCAAAGCGTGATTAAAGCCAACCCCTCTCTTTTGATGTTCTCTGAATTCTGAAACCACCAAACCAAAAAAAGTCTGAAACAAGTTGCCTAAATTAAGCTTAACTTTAAGTTTTTTATTTTTTATTAAGGCTTAACTTTAAGTTTAATCGCTCCTCAGCTGAGTTCTCTGACTTGACTTAACAGAAGCCCATAGTTGCACCTAAACAAATCCAATAATTCGCTGTCGATCACTTCTGTAAAGAATCAAAGCTTAGAGGAATCCCCAGATTTGTCCACCATTTCCTGACAATTTCCTGAATCCCACTTTGAATTTTTCTTTGTTTTTTAAGAGTTTCAATTATTTATTCAGAAACAAATGTAAAATGGAACTTGGGTTAGTTTAGAAGAAAGAAGCAGAGTGTGGTTTTTCAATGAAAGTTGCTACCTTTATGCCAAAACTAGCAGAGTTTACATTGACAAACTTCACCACCGTCAATGGTTCTAGTCAACATTCAAGGAAAATGTAGCCCTACAAGAAAGAAGAACAATAATAGATCATAATTGCATTATTTATAATGTTGGGGCAGTTTGGGTGTTTTTTAATTAATCAAGTTTTTTCTTTTTTTCTTTTTGTTTTCCTGGTGGCGAGGAGGGTACAGTGAGCAGCAAAAAACGCCGAATTTACAGGAGACTGACAGAGAGAGAGAGAGAGGGGCAGGTATGAACTTTTTGAAGAAAGGGAAGAAATTTTCTTGTGCGTGCTTTTACAATTTAACTTGCAGAAGAAGCCAAAGCAAGAAGAAGGAATTGAGAATCTACTGTCTCTGTGATTAAACATTTTTGAAAAGAAAAGTGAAAAAAAAAAAAAAAAGAACTTTATGAATTGGGTTTATTAATTTTTCTATTGGGTGGTCCGCTTTGAATCTGTTTTGGTCAAAAAACCAATCTTTAAGTTTTCACACAGTGTTTTTTGTCGGGTGGAAAATCCCTCTCTGTTCCTCTCTCCCTCTCTCTCTAAAGCAGCTCTGCTCCCAACTTACCAATATGTCAATGTGTGTTTAGTGTTTTTTTTTAAAGAAGAAGCAAGCAAACTGAAGCAATCCCACCAACCGTAAACGCACCAAAGCACGAGATATATTGAGCACCAATGGAAACAGAAGCAAGAAAAACACAGAAAACAACAAAAATATGATAGTAGTAAAAGCAGGAAAAAAAATAAACATAACTGACAGGGGGTTAAAAATAATAAATTTGGAAAAGTGGGGAAGCAAGCAAAGACATATTGAGCTCAAAAGCCACCAGGTAGATTGAGATAATAAAGAGGGAAGAGAGAGAGAGAGAGAGGTTGGAGGTTTGGTTTGCTCATAAAGCTAGGAATTTTGCAAATGTCACAAGATTCTGAGGGGATAAAGACGATTGAGCAGTGGAGATGGTCCGAAATGCACGGCCTTGAGCTGGTGTCTGAACCTGAGCCCTCTGACCCATTTAAAACCAACCCATCAAAGGCAACAACAACAACTGCAACAACATCAGCAACAGCTATAGATAGAGACCCAAGAGTGGAAGACCAAGAAGCTCAAGAGGGTGTGAGCAGGGCAGAGAGAAGAGAGGCAATGGAGAGCTCTGAGTCCAATAAAGACTCTGCTGGTGGTGGTGGAGGTGGTGGAGGTGGTGGTAGTAGTAGTAGTGGTGAAAAGCCTGAGGCTTTTCCCTCAGTTGGGTTTGGAGAGCTCTTCAGATTTGCTGATGGGTTGGATTACGTTTTGATGGCAATTGGGTCTGTTGGAGCAGTCGTGCATGGTTGCTCTTTGCCCATCTTCCTTCGCTTCTTTGCCGATCTTGTCAATTCTTTTGGTGCCAATGCAAACAATATCGATAAGATGATGCAGGAGGTTTTGAAGGTATTGTATGATCACCGTTTGAATATGATTGGAAAAAAAAAAAAAACTCATTCTCATCTTTGTGGCTTTCTGAATTTGCAGTACGCATTGTACTTTCTTGTGGTTGGAGCTGCAATATGGGCATCTTCATGGGCAGGTGAGCTTTGTTTACTCACTGTTGCAGTCACTCTGGGCCTCTTTTTGATTTTGGGTTTTCCATTTCTTGTTCGTGTTAATGTAATTGAAAAACCCTTTTTGGTAATTGGCTACTGCAGAGATATCGTGTTGGATGTGGACCGGAGAGAGGCAATCAACCAAGATGAGGATCAAGTACCTTGAAGCTGCTCTGAGCCAGGACATTCAGTACTTTGACACAGAGGTTCGAACATCCGACGTCGTTTTTGCCATTAACACCGATGCAGTGATGGTTCAGGACGCCATTAGTGAGAAGGTGAAGCAAAACCCAGAATTTGTTAACCTTTCTTTTTGGTCACTTTTGGTTCCCAATTGGGTTTTGGACTAACATGTTTGCTTTTCTGCTTCATTTGAGCAGTTGGGTAATTTCATTCACTATATGGCAACATTTGTGTCTGGGTTTGTGGTGGGTTTCACTGCTGTGTGGCAATTAGCTCTTGTTACCCTTGCTGTTGTTCCTCTGATCGCAGTAATTGGAGCCATCCACACCACCACATTAGCCAAGCTCTCAGGCAAGAGCCAAGAAGCTCTTTCACAAGCAGGACACACTGTAGAACAGGTCAGAAAATGCACTTTCAATGGCTAAAAACGCCCCCTTTTTACTTGATTTATGGAAGATTTTCGATGTTTTGGCATGTGGGTATTAGCTGAATTTCTAGCCAAATTGCAGACAGTAGCTCAAATTCGGGTCGTTTTGTCATTCGTTGGGGAATCAAGAGCACTACAAGCATACTCCTCTGCATTGAAGGTGGCTCAGAGGCTTGGTTACAAGAGCGGGTTGGCTAAGGGAATGGGACTTGGAGCGACTTACTTTGTAGTTTTCTGCTGTTATGCACTTCTTCTCTGGTATGGGGGTTATCTTGTTAGGCACCACTTCACCAATGGAGGTCTTGCCATAGCCACCATGTTTGCTGTCATGATAGGTGGACTGTAAGTACTATGTTGCATTTGTTCTATTTTCTCAATTTTTTTTTATTAAATGTTGTTTGTTTGCTTATAGTTCTCTTTGATCAACAGGGCTTTAGGACAGTCTGCCCCAAGCATGGGCGCATTTGCAAAGGCTAAAGTTGCAGCTGCGAAAATTTTCCGTATTATTGATCACAAACCAGGCATGGACCGGAATAGTGAAGCCGGCGTCGAATTGGAGTCTGTTACAGGACTAGTGGAGCTAAAAAATGTAGACTTTTCCTACCCATCAAGGCCAGACGTTCGTATCCTCAACAATTTCTCTCTTAATGTTCCGGCCGGGAAGACCATTGCCTTGGTTGGTAGCAGTGGCTCTGGTAAGAGCACTGTGGTCTCCCTCATTGAGAGATTTTATGATCCTTCCTCAGGTAACTTTCCAGTAATTTGGTTTTATTTGATTGAATTTACTGTAATTTGTCTAATAGAAGTTAATCTTGCTCCTGAGTTCATATATTTCCATGTGGGCTTGTATGTTTGTTGAGAAATGTGTTGGTAAATGGAAATTCTGTTTTATTGAACAAACCTGTGCAGGTCAAGTTCTGCTAGATGGACATGACATAAAGACATTGAAGCTAAGGTGGTTGAGACAGCAAATAGGGCTTGTGAGCCAAGAGCCTGCTCTGTTTGCGACCACCATTAAAGAAAATATACTTTTGGGCAGACCTGATGCAGGCCAAGTTGAGATTGAAGAAGCTGCCAGAGTTGCCAATGCCCATTCATTCATTGTCAAACTTCCTGATGGTTTTGATACTCAGGTTAGTTAATTAAAGACAATAATATCCATTGGTGAGTCTGAACCCCCTCTGACATATTTTTAATATAAAAAACAGTTAGCATTGGTTAGACTGGATATGCATATCTTTACATTTAAAAAGACTGTATTTAATTAAATGGTAGACCTTTTGTTGCAATTACTGTAGGTATGTACTATAACTCTTGGAAGGTAAAGTTTCATTATGGATCTGGACTGGAGGGGGCAGATTTGTCAGATTCCTAATGGCCTGTAATTGCTTGTATTATATCATATTCAAGATGCATTGGTTGATTTGGTCAACAATCAAGACCTAACTTTATCTTAGGTTGGTTTTTTAAAAGTCAATGTGGGGAAGCGTTTGGTCGTGCATGCATTTTGTAGAAAGTAACATGCTTCAGTCAACAATGCATGTGCAGAAATAATTAAGGCTTTACATTCCTATGGTGAAACAGGGACTAAATAAATTGGAAGGGAGAATTATTAGATTAACTGATACAATGTACAAGACTAAAGAAAATATAAGGAAGAGAAGAAGGGGTCCCATTATTCTTTGTAACTTCACAAAAACTAAGAATTAATATTAAAAAAAATAGCAAAAATGAGACAGTAGCCTGATGATGGTGATAATGGAGATGATAATATTAGTTTGTTCTCACAGAAGGAATTTTTTCATTTAGGTAATTGATAGTTTGACCCCAACTCTAATCTGTTGTTAGATTTTCATCTCTTTCTGTATATAATGCTAGGAATTAAATTGAGAATGATAAAAATTTATCGAAAAAGGTTAATGAACTTAAGAGTGAAATTATAATAAAAATTAACAATAGTTTATGGCAGGTAGGGGAGAGAGGATTGCAACTGTCTGGAGGACAGAAACAGAGGATAGCCATAGCAAGGGCAATGCTGAAAAACCCAGCAATCCTGCTCTTAGATGAGGCAACAAGTGCATTGGACTCTGAATCAGAAAAGCTGGTGCAAGAAGCCCTTGACCGGTTTATGATAGGCAGGACAACTCTTGTCATTGCCCATCGCCTCTCAACCATTCGCAAGGCTGACCTTGTAGCTGTACTCCAACAGGGAAGTGTTTCTGAAATTGGAACCCATGATGAACTCTTCGCGAAAGGAGAAAATGGTATCTATGCCAAGCTCATCCGGATGCAAGAAATGGCACATGAAACTGCTCTCAACAATGCCAGAAAGAGTAGTGCAAGGTAACCCCCACGGTTGTGGATTCGTTGTTGTTTCTTGAGAATATGCTTCTGCACATTTGTTTCAAATTTTATCTCTGTTGTAAACGGATAGTTTTCAAGCTGAGAAATTGTGCTTATCATGGTTTTTGCAGGCCTTCTAGTGCCAGAAACTCTGTAAGCTCACCTATAATTGCCCGAAATTCCTCATATGGTCGATCACCATACTCGCGCCGGCTATCCGACTTTTCTACTTCTGATTTTAGTCTCTCCCTCGATGCCTCACATCCCAATTACCGGCTGGAAAAGCTTCCCTTCAAGGAGCAAGCTAGTTCCTTCTGGCGCCTTGCGAAGATGAACTCTCCTGAATGGGTTTATGCTTTAGTTGGTTCAATTGGCTCTATTGTTTGTGGTTCTCTTAGTGCTTTCTTTGCATATGTTCTAAGTGCTGTCCTCAGTGTCTACTACAATCCAGACCATGATTTCATGATCAAACAAATTGATAAGTACTGCTATTTGCTAATTGGACTTTCATCAGCTGCACTTCTCTTCAACACACTACAACATTTCTTCTGGGATATTGTGGGAGAAAACCTTACAAAACGAGTGAGGGAGAAAATGCTGACAGCAGTGTTGAAAAATGAAATGGCATGGTTCGATCAGGAGGAAAATGAGAGTGCCAGGATTGCAGCGAGGCTGGCTCTTGATGCCAACAATGTCAGATCAGCTATTGGAGACAGGATTTCTGTTATTGTACAGAACACAGCACTCATGCTAGTTGCTTGCACTGCAGGATTTGTTTTGCAATGGCGCCTCGCCCTTGTTCTCGTAGCTGTCTTCCCTGTGGTTGTTGCAGCCACAGTTTTGCAGGTTTTTTTTTCTTTTTCGTAAATGGTTCTTCAAGCATGCATGGTGACAATGTCCACAGTATGGGAATTTATAAGTGTTATGTCTATGGTGGAAACATTGCGAAATTAATCGGAATCTGGCCATGACATTCAGACTAGACAAACAGGGAAATGCATATACTCTAACGAAAATCAAGGCATATATTCAATTATTTTAAGTTAGTTTATCTATTGACAGAGTCCTGTAATTTACTGGATTTTTGTTGGATTTGTAACAGAAAATGTTCATGACGGGTTTCTCTGGAGACCTTGAAGGTGCCCATGCCAAGGCCACCCAACTAGCTGGGGAGGCCATAGCCAATGTAAGGACTGTCGCTGCATTCAATTCAGAGGGAAAAATCGTTGGTCTTTTCTCCAGCAACCTCCAGATTCCCCTACGTCGGTGCTTCTGGAAGGGTCAAATTGCTGGAAGTGGATTCGGGATAGCTCAGTTTGCACTTTATGCTTCCTATGCTCTAGGTCTTTGGTATGCTTCCTGGCTCGTAAAGCATGGAATCTCGGACTTCTCAAAGACGATCAGAGTTTTCATGGTCCTGATGGTGTCTGCTAATGGTGCAGCAGAAACACTAACCTTGGCTCCTGACTTTATCAAGGGTGGTCGAGCCATGCGATCAGTGTTTGAGCTACTCGACCGAAAAACTGAAATTGAACCTGATGATCTAGATGCCACAGTAGTTCCCGATCGTTTACGTGGAGAAGTTGAATTCAAGCATGTAGACTTTTCTTACCCTACTCGCCCTGATGTCCCTATTTTCCGTGATCTCTCCCTCCGTGCCAGAGCAGGCAAGACTCTTGCCCTTGTTGGTCCTAGTGGGTGTGGCAAGAGCTCAGTCATTTCACTGATACAGCGATTCTACGACCCAACCTCAGGACGAGTTATGGTTGATGGAAAGGACATTCGAAAATACAATCTCAAGTCCCTCAGAAGGCACATTGCTGTGGTTCCCCAGGAGCCATGCCTCTTTGCTACATCTATATATGAAAATATTGCTTATGGGCACGAGTCAGCAACTGAGGCTGAGATCATTGAAGCTGCAAATCTCGCCAATGCTCACAAGTTCATATCTGCATTGCCAGAAGGATACAAAACGTTTGTTGGGGAGAGGGGAGTTCAGTTATCTGGAGGACAAAAACAAAGAGTTGCCATTGCCAGGGCCTTAGTGAGGAAGGCAGAGGTTATGCTTCTTGATGAGGCAACAAGTGCACTTGATGCTGAGTCTGAGAGATCTATTCAAGAGGCTCTGGAGCGCGCTTGCTCAGGAAAAACCACAATTGTGGTTGCACACAGACTATCAACCATCAGGAATGCCCATGTCATTGCAGTGATTGATGATGGGAAAGTAGCAGAGCAAGGATCCCACTCCCATCTATTGAAAAATTACCCAGATGGGTGTTATGCGCGCATGATACAGCTTCAAAGGTTCACACACACTCAGGCCATTGGAATGACATCAGGTTCAAGCTCCTCAGTAAGACCCAGAGAAGAGGAGGATAGAGAAGGCAAGTAAGGTGAAGCCACATACCAGTAAAGAGGAGTATATCCCATATACCCCTTCTCATTTTTTGGGTTTTTGTTTTTGTTTTCATGTTTTGGTATAGTATGTGTATTATCTTTCTTTTTTGCCCCTATTGCCACATATGTTCTACCTGAATGAATCTTTGAAGAAAATGATAATGACCAATACTTACCTTGAGATTGAAATAGATAATTACACCCTCCTTCATTTTCACCAATGCTTTAAACAAATAATCATAATATGGTGCCGAATGTTTTAAACAATAGATGGTGTTAGACTACCATTGTTGTCTCAAAAGCTTAAAACTTTTTAGGTGAAAAGACCTATTAGGTATATAAAGCTATTCTAACTACTTGGTCCAATCAATGATAGACTAGTGAAAGATGGTGGGTAGGCACTTGTAACATAATGTCCTGCCTACCCTTGCAACATGATGACTGCAAGCAAACCCACATGTATGCAAATTTAATTGCCAACTTCAATCGTGCCTGGAATCCAATAGCAATTCACACAAGTCACTACAATGATAAGCACAGCAGCCTTGCAATTTGGGTACGATTGGGATAAAAGCAGTGTTAGAAGTCCATCACTCTCCGACACTAATCGCATGGCAAATGAGCATAATGGCCTCAGATGTAGACCTGGGATGAATGTCATGTTAGGCTTTTGATTATATTTCATGTCACCATCTCAACTTTTAACACGATTGGTCCATGGCAATGTGAAAATCCTCCATTCTTGATCCAGCATGGCATGCATGTATATGTGATAAAGCTTGTGGGGGACAGCATTATTGAAAGTTTCCTTCTCATGGTGGTTGCCCATGTGCTTGAGTTTAAAGATGAAATTGGACAAAGACCCAAGAGGGTGGAGGGAAATTAATACTTCAAAAAACAGTGGCTGCTAGTGGGCAAGCCCTCTGAGAAAAGAGGATGTAATGGCATTAGAAAATGACAGGAAGATTGTGGTGTTTGATATATGGGTGCTCTCCATGTGTGCCAAGTGGGACACACCTCATCTCTTTGTCCCCAAGAAGTATAAGGATATGAGTGGCCTAGCAGAGACGGGCTTGATGGTAGTGGCCCATCTTGTGACCCTTCATCTTTGGTTTGGAGTCTAAAGCCTTCTTGTTTTGTTGATTTATTTACTTTAATCATTTTGCATTTTCTGTTTTTTGGGCTAGTGGGAATGAAACATTGCTGTTACTGACTGCAAATTTCAACTCCTTTGTCTGCAACAGAAATAGCAAAAGTGAAAAACAAATGGAAGAGACAGGAATGCCTGAAACATATGATTACCCTCTTCAGACTAAAGGACACTGACTCATACACACAAAAGGGTGAAACTATGGACATTGGACAGAGCATTTGATCCCTTGTATACTCATTTCGTTTTTTCTTTATTTGTCTATTGTTGATACCCATATTGATCGAGCCGGACTACGTATTGTAGAAATGGAAACAACGCATCTTGAGATCGTTGTTTGCTTAGGCATGGGCTAAAAAATAGTTCAAGAGACCAGAAACGCGTCCATAGACCCAAAAGGTTTAATGGATGAGGCAAGACCCAAAGCATGGGCTCGAGACCCAAAGTATCAAGGCCCAGTGGCGGGCTTGGTGACCAATGAGCCAAGGCCGGTGAGGCTTGGTGACCTAGAGAGGCAAGGCTAGGTTAGCCTCGGCTTAGACACGGGTTGTAGCCTATGATGGACCATGGGTTGATACTCATGGATATGAGCGCTCGATATCATAGAAGCGCAAGGTTTGAGCGGGCCTTGGTGTAGTGAACATGCAAGGCTAAGGATATATTAGTCTTGACACTAATGAAAGGCCCAAGCTCTATTGATCTAGGCTTAGAGCTTCGCTTTAGAGGAGTCTCAAAAGCCTACACCCAGGAGACGCCCTGGCGAGGGAGGCATTCTGGAGATGGTCCGGTACCGGTGTCGGCCTATGATTGCACTTGAGGACTTATGGAGTCCCAAGTGGTGAGGTTCGTAGGCGACTAAGATAGAGTTGATGAGCTTCTTGACTAGAAGGCTCAGCTTGCACTAGAGTTAGCCTAGGAGAATAAGTGTTTTACTTGGATATGAGTCACAGCCTATCCTAAGCTAAGACTTAGGCGGCAAGTTGCTAAGAACTCTAATTGGACAAGGATTAGGAGACAATCGGCCATAATCACTATAAATAGGGCACGATAGCCTCAATGTATAATTTGCTACCTAACTCTTTAGAATACTTTAAGTGTGATTATTGACTTGAGCGTCAGAAGGTCTTTAGTCGATACCACACCGATGCCCCTTACGCTTAATGTTCTTTGTTTTAGTGTGCAAGGTATAAAGAGAGTGACGTGGTGATTGACATAGGTGTTGACGTGGAGGTCAGAAGCTAAGTTGACTGCATGACGAATTTTGCGCATCAACGTCTATGTTTGGGCTGCATGGATAGAACACAGAACGGCTATAACTCTCTTTCCCTAAACCCATCCACACTTAATGTAGTTCAATTGCTTTCTTCATCAGAAATCAAACTCAAAGGTTGCTCTAAAATTAAAGAAAAGGTATATGTTTGGCGAGGCATTCTCTAATATGGGATGTAGATGCGATATCAAATACAAATTGTGACTATTAATATTGCACCATGAATGTTCAAAAACTCATTCATATCTTACATTAATCCCGCATTATAGAATGCTTGTTTGCTCAACTAGAGGACCTAGTTGTTTATGATCCCATGCCACTCAGATCGAACTTCACAAAAACAACTACCAAGACTTCACCCAAAATAATATGTCAAACTACTTCAAATATCTTCTGTTTTAGATGTCATAAAAGTCATCATTTGCTGTGGCTCTGGTCGGGCAAAGGCATTGGAAGCAGCTGACATACTCAAACCTCACAAGTCTTATCGATTGTAACAAAAGTTGTAGGATTAATTAAAGCCACTTATCTCATATTTATTTTACCAGAAGATTATCTTTATATATATTACGAAAGAGACGTTAAGAACAGACATAATTTTTTTAATGATATTTTTCCAATTTTTAGGCTATTTTTGACAAAGTTCAACATTTTAGATTATAAAATTATCGTTCGAAGTTATATTTTAGTTAAAACTATATTTTAGGTTTTAACTTTCGAATTCGGAAGTTGAAACCTAAAACCTAAAATCTAATTAAGGAAGAAATGTCTCGATTGATAATTTATATCCTAAAGTATTAAAGTCTGCTAAAAATAAAATCAAATGATGAAAAAAAATACCTATAAAACATATGCGGTCCGTTCTTTAACGTCATGTTGTAGTTCAAAATCTTAGCACATAGTGAATGAAACAGTATAAAATTCAATACCTAAACTGTGCATTCAAGTGGCTCATTCACTGGCTAGGTTTGGATTCATGCCCTAACTGGCTAGCAGATATTCAGCTTACATATATTGATGAAACTAATTCTGGTGTTATTTGATCTATTTTCAGTATTTTTCTATTTATTTATTTTTTAAAAGAAAGAAAGATAGCTTAGAAATTTCATCATCTACTAGATATATTAAACTTCTTCCAGGCTGAATTATAGACCAACCTGCGTCTAAAATAGTGGACTATATATTTTAGGGATGGGTTTCGGTACGGTTACACCCATACCGAATTCCGACCGATATGGGTCGGTAACCGGTCACTTTGGTATCGATCGGAGAGTGGCAATGCCGACTACAACACATAGAGAGAGAGAGAGAACTGAGGTGGTTTCCTGGTGTTTTCGCATGCACAGAGGTCGGCTGGTGTGGAGAGGGTTCTGCAGAGTCGGCGCCGGCGAGAGGATCTCGCTGGTGGTCAGTTTCTGGTCGGGCGGTGGCCGAAGTGGCTGGGTAGTTGAGGTCTGTGCAGGGGTGGGTTGCGGGCTAGCAAAGGGGACTGGTCTGGGGGGGTTGGCGCCGGCGAGAACAGCTCGCCGATGATCTTGGGTTGTCGGGGAAAGTGGCCGGAAGGGCTGGACTTGGGTGGAGCTGGGTGTGCGCAGGGGAAAGTTGCCCGAGAGAGAGAGAGAGAGAGAGAGAGAAGTCAGTGAGCTGGTCTTCCTCTCTTCATCTCTATGGAGTATAGCTTATAGTCAATACGTACACGCAAAACTCAAGTGCAATTAAAAAATCACAGAGAAGGAGAAGGAGAAGGGGCTGTGGTCGCACACAGAAAGAAAAAGAAGGGGAAAAGAAGAGAAGAGAAGAAAAAAGAAGAAAAGAAAAGAAGAGACACGGGTGGGAGGAGAGATAAGAAAAAAAAGAAAAGAAAGAAAGAAGAAAGGGGGGGCACGTGGGTTAGGGTGAAAGAAAAATAAAAATAATAAAAATAAAGTTTTATTTTTTTTTGGCCAAGTAAAATAAAGTTTTATTTTGTATATGAATAAATAAGGTATTTTGGGGTTTCGTTTAGGGTTTGGATTTTGGGGTTTAGGGTATTTTGGGGTTTCAAATTTCAATTGGGGTTTGGAGTTTTATATTTTTATTACATATGTTTTTTATAATTTATAGTATATAGTCAATAACTTAATAGTTTACATGTTTTTTAATTTATATCATTTTCTAAACTTTAGGATATATGGTATAGGTCATATACCTAATAGGGCCGTTAGGCTAAATGGCTAATACCATATACTAATAATAATATATTATAACATATTATACATTTATGATTGAGGTAATTACATAAATCATAAATAGTCCATAACTCCATAGTCCATATTGATATTAATATATTATACCATATTATATCATATTTTACTATATTATATCATATTATACAATATACTAAATTACTAATATTATCATATTATACTATACTATATCATATTAGACCATATTATATCATATTATATTATTATACTATATACTATATATCAAACTCTAAGTTACCAACTATGAATCTATGAATTATAAATTTATAGTATTAGACTATTATGGTATAGAAATTAGTAATTTAGTATGATATATCATATACATATACTAAATATGGTTTATAATTTAGTATAATATTAGGGTTTAGAGCTAAACCTTAGGGTATATGGTATAGATCATATACCTAATAGGGCTATTAGGCTAAATGGCTAATAGCCTAAAACCATATACTAATAATAATATATTATACCATATTATACATTTATGATTGAAGTAATTACATAAATCATAAATAGTCCATAACTCCATAGTTCATATTGATATTAATATATTATATCATATTATACCATATTTTACTATATTATATCATATTATACAATATACTAAATTATTAATATTATATCATATTGATATAAATTATAGAAAATTAGAAATGTATTATATAAAATTATAAATTATATAGAAAGGTAATACTAAGTATTTTATATTTAAAGTATACCAATATAGTATAGAAATGTATAAAAATGAATTATTTTAATTATACTTTTTCAATATACGATCGGTATCGGTATACCGTCGATACCGGGTTTTGTAAAACAATATCGTTACCGAATTCATCGGTATTTTTGGTATCGGTATTTTTCGATATAAAATTAGTTCGGTATCGATATTTTTCGATATTTCGGTATTTTTACCCAGCCCTATTATATTTTGTCAACAGACCGACCCACCCATTGGTTAACGACCCTAAGTCAGTTCAGAGTTGGGCTACGGCCATCCTTTAATGGTATGGCCCAACCCTTTGCACCCAAGAATCAAAATTGAGGAAGTCCATAAATATTAAGTTTATTCTCCAATCAAGAAGATTTACAAGTGAAATTATCACTACAGCACATTGCTCCCTGCTGTGAAGGATAGCATAAACCTAAAGCTTCGAGAGCAAGAGAAACCGAAAAATGGAGCATAAAGGGTTACCTGGGGGGTGGGCAGGGCTTGATGATAGTGTAAAATTGTATATCGCAACAGTATAGAATACAGATTTCAGTTAGTAAATAAAAAGGCAAAAGATGATTTCTGTCAAGTCTCAAACTCCATTTTGTAATGCGCATTACAATCATTTTATAATGGCCGCAAATGGGTGCATACAGAGAAGCATTATTTGCATATCATAATAGGGTAATCGGGAATCTTAATAGAGGACTAGCAGTAGCCATCTTATTGTCTAGTTGCAGAGGCAATAGAAACTTGCAAATCCACAACACCTGTACTGGTATATTCCATTGGTTGAGGGCCAACCTATACCTCAAAAGGAAAAGATCTGTTCTGTAAGAGACGCCCTAGGGAAGTTTCGATCCTCTACTTATATTTTATGTGATGATAACTATACTTGTTTCTAAAATTATCATTTCAAACTTCCATTAATAGCTAAGAGTTTGGCTACCATCAACACAAAAATATAATGCTATGGCAGTATAATTAGATACATTTATTGTTGCTATTTAGTGGGATAGAGTATATTATTCTACTTCCCATTCATAATTTGGACTTAGGAAACGACACAATCCCTATAATCACAGAACCTAAAATATGCTTCTACCTCCCTTCAAAACTTGCTGGTCACTGTAGTCTAATAGTACTTCTCCTACTTTGAGTGGAGTACTATGATTTGGCTGCAATAAGTGGAGATTTGTGGGACTATGGCTACTTCTATTGTTTGGTGAAAATGTAAAAAGTTTGTAGTCCAGAAAGAATATGAGATTGTAAATCCCATTTGCAACCATATATTCTGAGTGAAATTCAAATCAATGCAGACCCAAAATTACAAGTGTAACCTAAGTACTAATGCATTATTATCAGGTAAACACAAATGGTGCACAAAAATGAAAAGAAGAAGATAACTCTTCTCTGGAAACAAAATCCCATACCAAACTTTAGAGAATGAACCATTATCAAAACAAAACTAAAAGAAATCAACAAATAACATGCCAATAGAGAAAACCAAGAACAAATTTGATGTATAATAGCACTTGTATTTCACCTAACAAGTAACAACAGTCTTTATGGATAGACCATTCTTACAACAGCATATATCATGTATCTTCAACTACGAGGAAAGCAAAAACAGAAAGCTCAAAAAGACATAAGCTTGGGACCATTGTCCGGCATACCCATTCCAGCAGCTAAATCAGCATCCAGTTGGGTGTGTGGTTTATCCCCCATCATTAGCTTTATACGCTTCTTGTGCCGCTTAGTCTTGAAATGCTCATCCCTCACCATCGCATTAGCAAAGTATCGGCTGCAATTTCAGAATCAAATCACATTGCTTTACTTTAACAAAACAAACATACCCAGCTAACACAAACTAGTACTATAAATGAATTTCAAAGCTGCCGGTTGTTTTCTAATATTTTCTCAGCAACCAAACAGAGCATCAAACAAAGTGAAGAAAAAACACATGACCCACATATAACTTTTCATTAGAAACTAAAAACAAAGCATACCCAAAAGGAGCAAACCCAAGCTAAAACAAACTGGTATTATAAATGAATTTCAAAGCCGTTTCTTTTCAAATATTTCCTGAGCAACCAAACAGAGCATCAAAAGTGAAATTAAAACAAAAACCCACATAAAATTTTGCATTAGAAACTAAAAAAAATAAAAAATTGAAAGCATACTCGCAGTGTAGGCAGTAGTATTGGCCCATCCCAGGGAGATCTTCATCAGGAGGCAAGGGCTTCGTGTCCTCCTCCTCTGCCTTCTTCAGACCCTCATAGACCATATCATCACCCTTGACTTCGAATTTGGAGCGGCGAAAAGTCTTGTGAGAGTATCTTCTTTTCTTAACCCTTCTGTGTGGACACTTGCCTCCCATTTTTCTTGGCTCTGAATTTTGGTTTCTGCGACTGCGAATTGGGGATTCGTTGGGTTTTGAAAACCCTAGAAATAAAAAGAGGGATGATGGAATTGGGGTTTATCTGTTTATACGATGCGTTGCCGTCTGAGATTTGTCTAAACGACGTCGCGCTCGGTCGCATCATGACATGCCGGTTTCAAGAAATGAAAGCCCAATTGTCAGGCTCAATAGACCCAAATAAAATATTTCCTCTATGGGCCGAACGTCCATATATTCAAAATATTTAGGGGTGGACATGCGCGGGTAAAAGAGGTAACCTGAGAGTCAGTGGTCAAAAAAAAAAAAAAAAAAAAAAAACCGGANGAGAGTCCGTATATACTCGTTCAAGTTATAACGGAGGTATGAATTTGTAAAAAAATTAAAGTTGAGATATTAACCAACTTGTAATACAAGATATACTTGAAGTACTAAAATGCAGTTTGCTCATAATTTCTATACCTCCTACGTTCACTACATTGCATGCACATTGATGTTAGAAATGTTTAATGTTATAAGAGTTGATACTTGATTGGTATACGCATGACATGGGTAGGACTTTATTAGGTCTGTATTGAAAGATTGGATAGAGGTACGTAGAGATGGAATTATGGAAAGTATTAATAGAAACAGTGTAGTTTTATTTAGAAAGGAGGAGTATACAACAAGAAGTAGTGCGCATGGGACTTTTCTATTGGAAACTTTTACTGATTAGGTTTTTGAGAAAGGGTACGGTACTTCATGATCTGCATGATACGAGGACAAATTAGATAATTTAAAACACTATATATCCCACAAAATAGAAAAAAGTGAACTCGTTGATTTAAAATGACAAAAAAATCCGCACCATACGGAAGATATCAAACTTTTGGCCAAATAACATTTTTGGTCTTGTATTTTTATAAAATTTAAACTTTGATCATGTTATTTTAATTTTAATAATTTCAGTTATATACTTCTAATACAATAACAATTGCATCCATTTTTGGACTATCTAAGATGTCTAAATTGCCCATGTCATGTCGGATTTTCATCAATAATTTAAATAAAATTAATGATTTAAACTTAACTGTTATTTTATTAAAAATACAGGAATGAGATTATCAAAACTATGAAAGCATGATTAAAGTATAAATTTTGTGAAAATATATAGACTAAAAGTTGCATGATCATAACATACACACCTAATTATAGTTGTCAAAAGAGAAAAAAAAAAAAAAAACCAATTTATAGATGGATTTGGATTCTCTACTAATCCTTCTTTGTTGATCTCATACTAATAAAAAAAAATTACATTATTTTATAAATTTATATTTAAAATCGTTTATTTTTTAGATCACCCTTTAAAAATATTTTTGAAAAAAATTAACTTAATTAAAAATTATTTGGTTTCTATTAGGAAAACTGACATGGTCTAATTATCAAGTTTGTCCCAGCCACATGTTGATGAAATGGTCTAGAATATACTACAATATTTCATGGTAAGACTTGTCTAGTGTACATATCTGATTATGGCTTTCCTTTCTAGACTTTTCTCTACTGCTATAGAATTGTGTAGATATTTTTCACAAAGGTGCATTACTTTTTAATAATGCAAATGCGTATCAAATTAGGATCTTTCTTTTTTTGGTAGGAAAATTAGGATTTTTTAGTTAGGAGCTTAAGATTTTTTTTTTATTAATAAAATAACTTGCGCGTACAAGATTCAAATTTAAGACTTCTTCCTATAAGGAAGACTGAGTAATGAGTATTACCACCTAGATTAAATGGTCACAGGTACTTATGAATGATCTTTTGGACTGAGTAGAAGTTGGCCAAAAATAAAATCTTAACATCAAAGCTAGTAGTTAGCTCAGCAGTACAAACTCACGTGACTGACTACCATAAGCAATATTGTAGTGCATGCAATGATTTATACTGTATACAAAAGAAAACGCCAAGTCTATTGACCATCAATTGTTATATGAATCATAATTGCTTTTTTTTTTTTTTTTGTGGGTAGGAAATTTTATTAATATCAAAATTCAAAAAGAGGGTTACAAGACAAAATACAAATTATCATGAAACTAAACCTATACAACAAACCAAAATTACACCACGAAGGAGAAGCCATTTCACAAGACAAGCCCAGTGCACTGTGAGCCAATTGAAACAATTCATCTCTATACAAGCCTTCTTTCCCTTTCTTGTTCTTGAAGAAGCCATCTCCCTTTTTCTTGTTGGTGTGTGTTTTAATTGTTTTTGTTTCTGTTGTTTCTGTAATTGTAAGTAGTTCATGGCCAAAAAAGAAAACGAATAGGATACTGACACAAGCCATTCATCCAAAAAGAAAAAGATGGGCAATGTCAAAAGCCACGAGTGTAAGGAAATTGAACTCTCATCTTGATGGTAACCACGAACCATGTGGATCTGTCAACTCATTTTACAGGTCCTTGAAACTTGATGTATTGGAACTACAGATAAAATTTTATTGCAATTGTCTAGCAATTATGTCAGAAACTGCAAATACAGATTTATTGAACAAGATTTTGGATATATTACTTGATTGAGTTCAAATATCATAGACTTCCAGTGTTCCCATATAGAAAGAAACTATAGTGTTTTTATGCTTTAGTACTTTTGGTTATATTTGCTGGAAGTCAATAATGCATATTTTATCTATAGTCCCCCATAAATATCAGCAATAAAGTGAGGGTGAAGGTGTACTTATATCTTGAAACATCACAAATTTACCTCATAAAAGTTTACTTAATTAGTTTAGGTGATAAGACCCTCAACCAAATATGACTGGCGCATTGATTACTCTCTGGAAATTGGAAGCACAAGCATTTTGGATCAAATATTTTGTTTTGCTTATGAAACTGCATAAGGTTTTAGGTTTGAACAAGTGCCTGATTTCAATATGTGCATAAGCTCATGGTTAACATGATTCCTTTTACCAAACAAGTAGGTACAGGGAAACACACCCTCACTAGGTACAAGGAAACACACTCTCACACTATACATGATCAAAGACACAGAAACAACCTAAAACTTTCATCATCTTGTTTAAATATTTAAAAAAAAATTCTCTTTTCATATACATTTTTCGGTTTTTGTCCAAAAAAAAATATGCATTCTTCGGTTGTTATGAGGATAAATTTTAATGAGACAACCGCAAGTAAAGGTTAATTTCTAGGCAGCAGTTGAACTAGAAACCAGAAGCATTTCAGCTTGTAATTTATACTTTATTTCTTTTTTTATTTTAGTCAAACTTCATATATAGTAAGCAATCAAGACACTGAAAACATTCAGAATGGGAAAGAAAAGCAATCTTTGAGAACCTCCTCCAGTCCAATAAGAGCTCTGTCACATTTCATCAGATGCACAAAAGGGAATCTCAATAAAAAGCATACGTTTCCAGCCAATAAAAAAAGATAACAAAAGAATATTATATAGTTATGAAACAGAATCATAACCAGTCAGAGCTATAAGCACCCAAAATTATACAGCAAAATTAACAGAAATCAGAGGAATTTAACTTTGAATAAAGAGGTAGCTCTTACCTTGGGTGGAACACACACATGAGATCCCCATGTGGGTTGTTTTATGTGCTTGAAACACCTGGTGGGGGGAGCTGAGAAAGAACCAAGAAGGCATTTGTCTGCACTTACACTTGCACCTATCGATCTCTGAGTTCATCATATCTAGCAAGCTATGATTTAGCTTTGCTTAACATACTCACTGCATGTGATAGGCACTGAGAAAACCAGAATACAACCAAAGAGGTGCAGGTGCAAATGCAGATAAATGAAACCGTCTTGGCTATCAAATCAAATATTACACAATCCCACTAGATTTTGTAATGGAAGAACCAGAAAAGGCACAAGTTTGCTTGCTCAATTAATGTGTCTGTGACTCTGAGATTGAGATATATATATATATATGTATATAGACTTGTTTATATAGGGCATCAATCAAGTAGATAAGAGAAGATCCTTTTCTGTGTATGAGAGGAAAAGGAATTGCAAGTTAAAAATGGAAGGAATAATAGGAGAGTGAGAGAGTGAATGTGAAAAAACATTCTAATTTAAAAGAAAATTGATAAGGTAGTTTTTAAAATTTTAAATAATGTATAGTAAAAAATAAAATTTTATTTAGAGCCCTAATTGGCTTGCGTAGGTGGCACTACCAAGGCTAGGGTTGCCGGCCAAAAGAATCTCTCTCACACATAAACACAGTAGACACTACAATATCAGAACAAGTAGTCAAATATATGCTAGTACGTCGAGACAACAGACCACGTGATCTGAGGAGGGAGGGCACGTGGGAATTGAGTCCTGAGCCAATAATATGAGAAAACGTACAGATTATACTCATGCCCATCCAACCAAGGTTAGTGGTGTGAAAGTTCATTGACGATGCTGTGAGTTTCATCACGTTGCCATTTACGTCTGTTCTGTTCTGGACCACGGACCACCCATCTGACACCACTCAGTCCATTATAACTCATCTCCAAGTTAAAGTTTGGGAGCATTTTGAGTTTTTCACCCTCTTCCAAAAACAAAAAAGAGAGGAAAAATTTACATGCACAAGTGGTATTATGGTGAGATAAGTCAAAACGTGAGTTGAGATGAGATTAAAGTGGGGATACGAAATCTTCTCGACTCAACTTTTTTCAAACGGTTACACATAATTTTTTCAACTTTTTTGAGTCTAATTTATTAATGTTGAATATAATCTTGTTCAATACGGTGCACCACAAAATCTATCTCAATCCACCCAAGTTACACAAAATCTTATCTTAAATATTTTTTTTAAAAAAAAATTTTTAAAATTTTTTAATATAAAAGGTTGATTTTTATAAAAAAATTAAAATTAAATATCAAATATCAATAGTTTTTAAACAAAACAAGACAATAATTTTTTTTTTTTAGTTTAGATACTAACCTAGAATAAGACGATATTTTAGATTAGGTCACAGATATGTACGAAACGTAAATTTTTTTATACTGACCGCTCATCATTTAACCATATTTTTTAAAATTAGTACTTAAATTGAAATTCAATATTTAAAGTGAAATTACATAAACATTTTAGTAGTTAATGAAATAATATTGAAATTTAGTACTTAAAATCAACGGACCTTAATTTTTAACGAATTTATTTGCAAATAAGTGATTTTATGAAGGAATATACATACACTGTGTAGAGGTGTACAACGGGCCAGACCCGTTTAAAACCAATCCATTCGCGCTTCGTGTCGTGTTCAGGTCAACTTGATCCAGCTCAATTATTTTAAACCTTAAGCCTAATTTGACCCATGGCCCATCCCATAACGGGTCGTATCAAGCCAGCTTGATTAATTATAAAAAAATTATGTTATTATTTAATAAATCAAAGACTTAATATTTAAAATTAATTAACCATATCAATATAAATTTTTTAAAAATAGCAATCAATAAAAAATAACTTTGTAATTGAATGTATAATTGTATTTAATCTTTTAGAAATAT
Organism: Dryas drummondii; assembly: GCA_003254865.1. Classification (NCBI taxonomy): domain Eukaryota; kingdom Viridiplantae; phylum Streptophyta; class Magnoliopsida; order Rosales; family Rosaceae; genus Dryas; species Dryas drummondii. Next base: position 702,693 of record QANW01004110.1, read on the forward strand.
TTTGTATTTATGTAACAAAAATTAGTCTTTAAATCTTTTAAAAAAATGATAAACTAATATAAACGGACTAACTCGTAATGAGCTCGGGCCAAGCTAGCCCAACGGGAGAGAAAACTTTGGCCTGGCCTGACCCGGTCCATAAGTACGGACCTAGCTCAATCCATCCCACTTAATGACGGGCCAAGCTAGGTCAACTTTAAACCGGCCATGCCTGTGTCAAACTCAGGCTAGTCGATGTACACCTCTAGTCTTAGTGTGTTCAAAGAGTAACAAGGATGGGTATTGCAGCATTACCAACAGAGATGACTAGATGAGTGTGGGTCTCAATCCCTTATTAGTGATGCCACATTATCAATCCATAACTATATTGCAGTTTTTGTTTTCTTACCGGAAGAAGAAAAACAAAAAACAAACAAACAAATCAAAACAAACAGAAAAGGAAACAGTGAAAAAGCATGCAAAAAGTTTGGTCCATTTGAAGATGAAACTTTTGGAAATCTGGGTGAGTGGAAATTAAAAACAATGAGTAAAAAGGAAATCGGAGGACCCGTTTGTTTGTTTTTGGGTAATGGCATCTAGCTAGGAAACGGCCACAAAAGCAGAACCTGAGCCACTGCTCTCACTCACTGTAAGCTAGCAAGGGTGTCTGGCACAACATGAATCATGAATCATGAATCGTCGGTTGGGACCCCAACAGTGAACAGAACAGCCAACCTCCCTCCATCGTTGTGCCCACTACCCATGATTGATAGACCCCTGCCCTGTGGTCACAATTGCAATGGCTCGTTAATGGCCAAATCTTCCTGGATTGAGACACTACCATCACAAAAGAAAGCACACCGCCAAATTAAATAATTTAAACAGCCAAAAATAGAAACAAAAACAAAAGAAAAAGCTGGCGAATAGAAGCAGCTAGTTATGAATTATGGAGTACCTTTGGCTTTGGCTTTGTCTATTCCATTCTTTCCATGATGGTGATGGAAGAGGCCGCAACAAGATAAAATGCTTGCTCAGATCGATTCATCTCAAACCTCCAATAAATGGTTGGTTAAGAATCAAATATGTGGCTGGCTGTTCATCAGCGACTTACTTGTTGCCGGTTGTAGTAAGCCTAAATTCGATGGAATTCCACCAAACACAATATGGAACAAACAAATACCTCAGATATTTTTACAGCATCCATGAAACCAGTGTTATTAATAAATCTACAAATCTATATCATTTCCTCACCCAAATATGCATATATTGTAGCGTTCTACTTTCAAAGTTGACATAATAACCAGTATAGCAGCTGAACCACGGAATTTTAGAATAGTACCAAGTCCAGCATCACAAAAAGAAGATTTCTGTTAAGACCAGAAGAGAAAATTTAGACCAACTCACTTCCTCAAAGTATTATATTTGTACCATTTACCAAAAAGAATTATCTCACAATAGGGACTATGATAGAAATAGAAAGAACAAATTGCTTAAAAAATATAATTCATGAATACTTTTGAAAGAAAAAAATTGATAATTACTCATGACAGCACTAGATACTATAGACCTTTTTTCAGTCGAACTAGTACAGAGTTCTTTGCAAAAGAATGCAGCAACCTTGAGCCAATTCACAGGAAAAAACCAACTTGAGAATCATGATAACTTTGATGTGTCAATGACAAGTTTCAACAGTCAATCATTCATCAGGAAACCAACAATACAGATGAGGTGTAACAAGTTAATGCTTGCATCTAACTGCAGTGCACGCAAATCATGTTTTCTTTGCACTGTTTATCAAATGGTCAACACCAATAGACTGAAAGAGGGAACAAAAAAGGTAATTTGCAAGTTTCCTGACTTACCTCCTGTAACTTCCAACATATCAGACCTTCATTACAGACTGGAAGGGCTCCTCAACGTGTTCATTCTTTGGGTTTAATGGTAAAATATATTAGTCCATTAACAGGTAATAATTTGCTGTACTAATGAAGAAATATAACTACAACTTTAGACATTAGAATTTACTGCTTGACATAAATATAAAGTGGAAGATACAGATCTTGCAGTAACAGCTAGCCTAGAGGTTGGAAATTTGTCTTTGTGTGGAACTTAGCAGTAAGAATATGGTCTGACCTAATTCTTCTACCTGCAATCATGTTTTATAAATTTTAACTTATCAATTCCTCCCACACCATCCTCTTCCGTTTTTGTTGGGTCAAAATTGAATTCCCTAGTACCTTCAAGGCATATTGTTAGCAACAACACCGCTGGTCATGTGCCCCAGCAAATCACTTCAAGAAAATGGCCAAAGAAATCATTCTCTGTTAAAGTGAGTAATTTCAAATTGCACTAAAAGAGCTAATAAAGACCAGTCCAAGTTAAAACGAAATGAGTGAATTTAAAATCTGACTTTCTTAAAGCAAAGATCTCATGGTACCTTCATGATTCTGCAGAGTATCAATCTGGAAGAGACTTCATGTCATCTATGCTTTCTTCTTCACAAGTTGCACACTAGGTCACATTCTTCTACTGCAGTGCTATACAAGCAAGTGTTTTAGTTCCAAAAATCCAACTCATGAAGCCGATTTCTATTTATATCCCAGCAACCATTACCATTCTAAACACAAAGTTCCCTTAATTTTCTGGTCTTTATAAAAATCTGGGTTTATAGAAAACCTCTTTGTATGATGCAGGTCCCATCAGATAGTTATATTCTGAAACTAAAGGCAATCATAGGACTCCTAGACACGAATCTTGTCAATGAATGGACTGTGGCTGAGAGGCTTGGAAAATGGAAATACCATAAAGCATAAAGTAATGTCAAAGCATTAAATAGTAAACCTACTCCTTCCTCCCTCCAGCTTAATATGTCATTAATACGAAAGCTTTTATAGTATGGATAACACAATTTATCAGTGAGCTAAAAGGCATTAAAAAGAATAATTATTCTAATATATTTACTAGTTCAGGTAGACGAGGAAAAAGTGTTATTTGGAAGAAGATGATGACCCTGCCATATGAGAAATTGGCCAAGAAAAGCATTTTAACAGAAACAAACAACCAAAAAGAAAAGGGATATCATTCAATTCTACATCAAATTGGACTCTCTAAGAAACTTCTAAGCAAAGTATAAACGAACTTCAAAAGACTAATTTGTGTCTGTTAATGTGTTTGTATTATAAGACTTTCCATTTTGAAGAGATAACTATATGGGATGGGTGTAGTTATCATAATTTCTTAGTATTGCTCCAAAGGAGCATGACACGTGCTGCAGAACAAGCAAATTACTAAATATAACAGTCAACAAATGGTTACACAAGCTTTATTGAGACTGACACAAAAATCTGTAATTTCCTTAATATTTTGACCAAAAATTATGTCAGTACATAAGTTGGGGGAGAATTTTGAACTGAACCTACCTACCAAAAATAAAAATAAACAGTACAAACTCCAAATAATCAATTTCTTATCACTCTAGTTCATCAAGTTTGATCTCACGTTGTTCACCGGAAGAAAGGATTTTTACACCAACCATACCCCTTTGCCACTCTGAATCTCCCACCAATATCAGCCTGTTAGCATTTATTCGAGCAGCACGCTTGAATACCCTGAAATAGGACAAATGTCACACATGGAACGATAACATATTAGAAGCACAGTGATTGACATAGAATTTTGCAAGCAGCTATAAGATGGCAGCAAATACCACTTAAGCGGTTTGCTCTCCAAGACTAAATCAACACTTTGGCCTTTTTCCCTGAGTATGGTTGCAACTGTTGCAGCGGCTCCTTGAAGTCCAGGATCCAGAGCACACACAATGTTCTCGACTTGCAGGCTGAGTTCTGGCTGAAGACCCTTCTCCTTAAGCAACTACAATCCTCACACCAAAATGTCAAATACATAATAAAGCAAACAAAAATGAGAAAAACAAAGTCAAAAACAATTAGGAGACAAGAATGAATACGGGTAAACAATATAAGTTGATAATACTAGGAGTATTTTTCCAAAACATAAGCACCATATTCTGCTTGAATAAGAATATTTGATTTAATAGAAGCGAATTACTTCATAAAGCAAAGAATAGGAAATAGAAGTTTTAACTCACTTCTACTATGACAGCATCACCAAATCCAAAGCCACAAGCAGGAATATCATCACCACCAAAAGTAGAAAGCAAGCGGTCATATCTCCCACCACCACAAATGGCTCGTAACTTTCCTCCTCTATCAAAACCCTGAGAGCATAATTGTATCTGTTAGGGATCATGTTTACTAATGAAAAAAGTAGTAGCATTTTTCTATACATACAAGGGAGAACTAATCTTCATGATTAAGTAATCACGCATAGACAGAAGCAGTTACGTTCTGGCTCTTATTTCTCCGTTAACAGCACAAAAATCTGTTCTTAGATATAATGCAGAGTTTTGAGTATTCTCCGCATCTGAAATTTTAGTGGCACAAGTTTTGACATGAAACCACATGTCACATGCCAATTGCTTCAAGAAAAAGTAATGACAGTATCATAGCCAACATTTCACTTTACACCCAAAAGAACTCCAAAATATTCTAGGGTAGTATATATAATAATGCTTCTAACATTTTTGCTCACAGATCCATTTTATGTTAACATTTCAGTACTTCCAAAGTTGATAAATTGACAGTAAGGTACTGTCCATAAACTTCATCCTCATGGTCATATTGATGCCCAAAATAGAAGCGCACTAAAAATATGATCCCCGGGGACTTAATTTACACTCATAAAGGTAAATACCAGACTATAAAGGCATGTCAGCAGGCCCCAAGCAACAGAACAATAAAAGCATATGGAAATAATGTTTCGACTTGAATCATTCTACAAGTATGACTACTACTGCAATGTCAAAATTTTGGAGGCACAAAATGAAAAATCTAACCTCGAAGACAATACCAGTATAGTAGGCAAGGCCACGAACAATAGAAGCATCAAATTGAATCCATTCAGAATAGCCAAATTTGTCCGCAAGAGAGAATAGTTGTTTCAGATCAGCAACTGCTTCCCCAGCATCTCCAAGTATCTCTACATAAAGACAAACATGGAACTCATACTAAGAATTGCACCATCTCCTACTACCAATAAAGAAAACCTTTTAATCAGAACTCACAAAGGATTTCCAAAAACACCTACATCCTCAACAACTTTTAAAACAAATAATAAATTTAATTTGATTATTATGACTGCAATTTATATACACTTAAAGTTGCAGCCACCTCCTCCCACTATCCCTTACCACTTTCAACATTCATTCTCTTCTCTCTGTCCCATGAGTAACAACACAACTCTTGATTTCACCATCACCATTCCCAAAAATAATTTTCCTTTTATTTTATATTTTTAATTCTTACATAGGAACCCCTTAAATAAGTTTTCCTCATTTTGTACCTGCTGGTTTTCTCCACCTTTACAGGGCCACCTAAGCCTTTACAATGTTTGAGATACCTGTGGTATCCCAAGGAGAAGAACTGATCAATCATTTGGGTATGCCTCATTGTAACATTGAGCGACTTTGAAGAAAAAAGCATACATAACAGAACATTTGCGCTGAATACTAACGTAAATATTTTAGAATGAGTACTACTTACTAAAGCTTTGCAAAGGCATACTAGAACTTTTACTTAGATTTTCTCTAGTCTATATATTCAAATAATTTACTGTCAAACTCACAACTGATGACATTTCTAAGGGGTGCTACACAAGAGTAACCTGTTTAAATCAGTTGGAAATCTGCCTTTATGCTGCATGAAAGCTTTTCATCTACAATCTCATGAGGGAAGCCAAAATGTCTAATAAAAACCTTTTTACATATATATATATATGCAAAGAGCTGGATAGGATCTGTGCAAGCTGATCAGAGAATACAGACTATATACTTCACATCTTGGAGAGGGGGAAAGATAGTGAATTTTACCTTTTAAGCCAAAAAATATATATATATATATATATATAAAGGAATCAAAAAATCAATAAGACCAACCTTCCAACTCTATCAATGACTTTATGGAAAGAACTTGTAATAACTGCTCAATAGCCTCGTCCGATACACCAGCAGATTTCAACTCTTTTTTCATATCATCCAATGGGATCTTCTCAATCTGTTTACCATTAAATCCCCAGAAAAGGATTAGAAAATAGTAACAAAAATCTACATTCTCGTTACAATGTATGGTTATGTATAAGCAGAATGAGAAAATATTGCACTGAAATGTGTGATACCATATTCATTGTGCTATCAGACACAACAAAAGAGTAAGATTAGATTCTTTGAACAACCATGAGGATTTAATAAAATAAAAAATAAAAAAAGCTAGGACATAGTGCCTTGCAATCCAAATTTGCAACCTTGGACAATTTACCTTGTCTATGATAATGCAAACCCTGCCAAATAAAGCTTCAGGTATGGAGTAAAGCCCCAATACTTCTTGTAAGACCTGTAAAGTAAGGAAATTAAAAGAATCATCTGCTCTGGTTTAAAAAATCATGAATAAACCTAAATTTGTAATGTATAACAGAGTTTGGATCACGCATCTTAAAAGATTAACAATGTAATCATAAAATTTAAGAAACTCCTTAAAACTGAAAAGAAAACTCATTTTAATGAAACAAACAGTAAAAAAGCTTTCTTTATTTTTTCAGATAAGTAATGAAAGTTGTGCTACTTTTGGCAACTATCATGACCTATTCATAAAAGCCCAAAATTGTATAATTGTTAAAATAATTTGGGATATATCAGCAGTTTTTGTCTTTATTTTTTGAAAAGCAACTTGAGAAGTATTTCGTGATACAAAGCCTTTCGAAACAGAACTCCCACAGATAGACGAACAATATTGCAAAAAAAAATGTTATGAAGACCTCCGAATCTGATAGTCTAAGTTCATGCAAGGAAAAACAATCCACACCTTTCGACTTGAAACCTTAAATCCAACATCTGATGCTGTAATTCCCAATCGCTTGAAGAAAGTGACAATTGAAGAAATAAGTTCTGCTTCGGCCTACAACATGAATAGAGAGAAAAAACTTAGCTGGTTAGTGAAATGCATATAATATAATATAACCGAATACAACAATATGCGAGGCAACGGGATCAGCTCAATACCGTAACTTCAGGTACACCGATAATATCCATATTCCACTGGTAATGCTCCCGACGCCGGCCCCTTGTCATCCTCTCATACCGCCAACACTGTCCCACGGCGAACCATTTCAATGGAAGGGATAGAGATTTTCTGGACAGAAAAAAACATGGGGATCAAATTTCTGGAATCTGTACCTGGATACAAAGAACATACAACAAAGTCTTTAAGGAGCAACATGCTGCAGAATCAGAATTTCAGTACCCTCTCTGTATCACCAGCCTTGCCAGAGAAGGAGTGAGCTCAGGCCTCAATGCAACACGACGGTTTCCCCGATCTTCGAAGCAATACAGCTGCACATTGCAGTGTGTGTATGTATGTATAATGTAGGTATAATGTATGTATATATTCACAATTTACGTGATGCAAGTAAAAGAAAAGCTAAAAAATTCGATATCAGAACAAGAAATTGAGAGAAAAACCTAACCTGGTCTCGAATCTCCTCGCCTGCTTTTCTCACAAACAGAGCCTCGGACTCGAGCACTGGAAAATCGACCTCCTCGAAGCCAAACAGGCGCGAAACCTCTCTGAAATTGTGGAAGAGCCAGTTGCGGAGGCGCATGTCCTCGGGCGGGAAGTCCCTAGTGCCCTTGGGAGGGTTGACGTCGATCCTCTGCACGTCGTCGGTGACCGGCGCCGGAGACAAGGCTCCGGCGCGACCGCCGCCGCCGCTGGCATTGTTGCTCAGAGCCGCCGATAGAGAAGAGTAGGTTCTAGGGTTTGGAGGGAGGGGTAGTTTGGGGATTGGGAACCTGAGTGCGCGAGTGAAGGGATTGTGGAGGATTAGGAGGGAAGAAGAAATTGCAGAGAGCTTGCTCATGCTGCTGTGGACTCGCTACTCCTTTGGTTACTGGGACGCAGTCTCGCAGAGTGAAAGATTGAAGAATGAAGCGCGCGTTAGAGTTTTGGACTAACAAATGGAATATGGCGGGGGCCCAATTTCTAATGCTCAAGGCCCAAAGGGTTTATGAGAGTCTAGAGACTATTTGTTGGGCTCTCAGGGTGTGTCCATAAATGTATTGCAGATGAGAAACAAATGGGCCCGGTTTTGGCCCAACAAGACAATGAAATAGAAATAATAGGTTTCTTGATATTTGTATCTAATTAATTCTATTCTTCGGTCATGCATGTGATTCATGGTTTATGTTCAGTACTAACTAACTATCACACAATATAATTAACTAATCGTGTTATATGACTCTAATTTGATATGTTTATTAATTGTCCGATTGTGGTCATCACTCATTTGCGAGCCATACACTCAATGTTTATATAATTTATTTTTCTCTATACCAACTTCATCACTCAAAATAAACTTTCACTTGATCAAAATGTACCAAAAGTCATAAAAAATAAATGTTTTAATTATACGAAGATTCATACTATACCGTTATAAAAAAAATAAACTGGAACATTTTCTCTGCATAATATCAGCTCAACATCTCAAATTGAGTTATTCGTATTTGGCACTGACATTTTACTTGTTTAGTATTCGCATTGGGTTGTATCATTTTTAAGGCTCCGTAACAACAAAAACAAATTTATATAAGGGAGGAGTACACCATTTCTAAACAATATTGTACATACAAATTAAGGTGTGTCCACTACTACAACAACCTTAATAGACATCACATTTTTAATATCGAGTTTTAAATAAATCGATATTATAGAAATTTAGATATCGATTAATTTTTTAGTTGATATCTAAACTAAATTACATATCATCAAGCATAAAACGGATGTCTAAAAATATGTCATTTGACCAACAAAATTCTAAAAACTAATAACTAAAGTCTAAATTGATGACTTCAGTTGACCTAGGACAAAAGAGCTAAATTTTCCTCCTTAGTTATAAACCCTCTATTGTAGTTTATATATATTTTAATTACCTTTTATTAAATTTTTAATACTCTAAATTTCTAAAACTCTAAACCTAGACCCTTACCTCACCCAAACATTTGCACATACTTCACCCAAACATTTGCACATACTTCTCTCACTCTCTAATTCACACTTCTCTCTTTCTTTCTCTCTCTAAAGGAGTTCGCAGTGAAGCCAAGAACAACGATGTTGAGGGAGATGATCGATGAAGCCTTCACAATCGCCAAACCATAGCTTCTCTATGAAGCCCAGGCCCTCTCAACGGCCCAAAGCGTCCATGGCTTGCGACCCCAAACCTTCTCCTACAGCAAAGTGCAAACCTCCCTTGCCGCCTCGTCAATTGCTCTCGAACCCTCTCAAGTGGGAGAAATTATTATATGTGACCGTAATACCACGTGACATAATGACGTAGTGTTACTTATTCACTTAAATTATAACACGTGTACAATTATTAATTTTTAAAACTCTAAACTCTAATAAACATCCTTAAAATCGTACAAATGTTATAATCTAAGTAGATTGATAACACCTCGTCATCATGACGGTGTTACGGTTACATATAATAATTTTTCCTTAAACGGAATAGGACTAAGATACATGTTAATGAAATATATTTTTTTTTTTTGTCATTTTTTTCATATTATGAACGACCTTATCCTAATTAATACTTCTGGCTTTTTTTTTTTTTTTTTTTTGTGTCTTTGAGCTAATATTTTCCTCCTTGATATTTAAAAGAAAAAAAATATATAAGAATAATACATGTTAAAACTTAAAATAAACAAGTGCATGCGTGCATCCCAATCATTATTTTACGGGTGATGAGATTATATTATTGTCCACAATAACATTAATACAGTAGTCTTCTTCTTCATCCTATCATCTGCCGCGCGCAATATATATATATATATATATAAAGGTTTCTCGAGTTATTTATGAATTGTTTTTCTCTGCCTTGCATTATCCATTAATTCAATCGTGCTCATTGTGTTTTAAAATCAACAGATATTAGTGATCATTATCATCTTTTCATCTTTCATGTGATCAATAATGAACTTGTACGTACGTTTTATATTTATATATATTTGTCTACTTATATGCAGATTTATCCGTGTATAAAAAATTCGTAGCATCACTATTCATGTTTATCACGCATCTTTCTGAGTTTCTCGTATTTAATTGTTCTGAAACACACATGGCAAGTCCATATGCACGCACTGACTAGCAACTTGCACTCACTTCTAAATATTTAATTAAGTCTTACTTTTCCAAATAAAATAAAGGGACTTTTTTTATTTCATTCTGAAAAAAATGAATTTTATTTTTAAACGTATCATAATAGCTAACCTCTTTTGTATGCTTAATTAAAAATTTATTTTGAAAGAAATAAATAATTAGACTAGCAGAAATAATTATTTGATCTGGTACTGACATTAGTCTCTACTTCGTTGGAGAAGTTCAAAACCGTGGACATGATTTCATACCTATATTTGGCTTCTTTTTTTTTGTTTTGTTTTTTATATAGGGGAATATATGATCAAGAATTTAAATTTGAGACATCTTTAACATTGTGGAGAGAAATACTCTTAAATCAATTATTAATTAGTCCTTATTTAATTGTTTACTTATAGAAATAATATATATGATCTTAAATGTAATATTCAGATTAATTAAAAAGTGAGGGTCACCTCTTATTGTGTTACTCAATAATGCGATATTTTAATCCAAAAAAAACACTAAGCCATATATGACTCGATTATGAGTGTTGGTCTTGCATGGGGTCATATTAATTTTGTTTGTATCATTCCAATTTTGAGAGACATCGTTATCCATAGTACGGTGTCTACTGGTGTTGTTCCCATTGCTTTCTTCACAGCTTGCAAAAGATGCCAATACATATACCGTCTGTGTTAGATCCCTACACGATTACACAAGAGCCAAAAGCTTCAACATCTCCCCAGCTGCCTATAGCATGAGTGACAGATCGACCCTCAACCCTCCCCAGTTTCTTGTTTGAAACATTTGTGTAGCATACCCTCATAAAGTCAAAACACACCATCCGGCCTTTCCCAGCGCGTACATTTTTAGGGCTTATTAAGATCAATTTTAATTATTTGACATTATGATGAAATATCACTAAATTAATAACTAATTAGTCAAATAAAAATCATAATTGACCGTTGGGTCGTTTTAGGAAATATTCTTAAATGAATTGCATATATATATCATGCTTCCTTCACAAATAACCACTCATATATATATATATATGCAGATCACAAGATTAGTTACTATGAGAGAATCACATATATTGTATGTGTAACATAATTATTAGGCCCCAAAAATTGAAGTACCTTGTTAGAAAATGTGAGAAAATGTGCCAACAACACATACATGCACATATATATATGAAATTTATGAAGCTTACACCCTTGATCTCTCAGTACGTGGAGCCTTATTTTGCATGGGGAGATGTATGGAAAGCAGAATGACAAACATATAGATGTAATCTCACCCTACATCCTACAAACCAATAAAAAAGTGGGTAATGAGGATGAAAAATTCCAAATTCAAAATCTTCAAACAAGAGACTCGATACCATATTACACCACAAATAAATTCTAAAAACTTAGAACTGTTAAAAAACAGGGCAATAATATATTTCAAATGTACATAATATACAGTTATAGTATACAAGATTGTTTTGAAATGTGCAGCCGAGAAAAATATGCGGTTGCTAGGGGGCGATTGCGGGAATGATGTTGAGATTGAACCAAATGCAACCTGAATACGCAATTGGAGCAGCATCCATGTGAATATTGTGTATATATGGTCAAATGGTAACATGATTGCATATGGTGCCAAAGTTATAAGATTACTTTCAACTCCGGTTTCGATTTTATTGGTTAGAGACCTGAATCAATGAATCATGATGATGATTGATTGATTGAATTCATTAGTTAAAGTTGCACTAAGGTCGAATTCTAATGGCTGAGTTGTCAATCTGACATCTGCATATTGACTTGTAACTGTGGAATCAGATATATATGAGCCTCCCCGGATGGCATTCGCCCATCAATATAATGGAGGCAGTACCTACAGTACTACAGTCCAATATAAGATAAGCAGAACGTGAGGTTAAGCCCCTCACAATAATGGTCAGGTCCATGCCTACACAAAACAACTCAACGCAGACTTTTTTGATATAATATTGCAACTCCAAATTCTATTGTCTCTTTTTCAGAAAATATAAAAAGAAAAATATGTGCCGAATCTTAACCAGTAAAACTCATTAATTTGTATGTCTCTTTAATTCTTATTAAGTTAAGGTAATAAGAAATATAGATATATTAAAACATTCGAAGATTTTTTCACATACCCCCCTCAAATTAATTCCTATTTACAACCACAAACTTATCTATGGTTCATTGGCTTACGTACTTGCCAAAACTAACATTAATATACACAAACAAATGTCTTTTTTTCTTTATCTCTAACCCATTCACATGGTCTATTTAGTAAACCTAGCTTCTCGATAGATTATAACTTCACTTATTTCTTGACTTTTATTCACAAACCCTAATATGTTGAGATTGAGCGCGCTAATTTTAATTGATTTTGTCCATTTACTTAATTTGGTCTTTAATTTACTTTCATTTCTCCATAATTTTCCATTTAGTACAAATGAGCTTGACATCAAGAAATTTAACTTATTCGTCTTTAAATTCAATTATAATACGAATTTAGTTCCTAACGCTATTAGTTTTAATCCTAAATAGGAGGGCAATGCAGTGAGGAGGGGGAGAGAATTAGAAGAAAAGGACGTTGAATTGTGACACGTCAGGATCTAGTCACGATTAGATGACATGTCACCATACCGTCGTTTCTCGACAACCATTACCATTAGTCCAAACAGGCGGCAATCTACAAAGCCATCCCCAAAAGGCCCAGAAGCCCATCTGTGCTGACCACACCCACAAAATCATTAATTAAATTAATAAATAAATAAACCCACGTCATACCCCCCACATGCACACCATACATACACATACATAACCATACATAACAATACATCAAACTCAACCAACCCACTCGTCCCTATATATTTGAACCCCCACCTCCATTCCATTTCTCCAATTTCACCACTTTAGCAACAACAAATAAGGCTTGCTGTTTTGGTATCACATCATATCCCACACCAAACGCATTACACATGGGTGAGGTTAGTAACGAAGAACCCCAAATCAAATTTTGTCATTCTCGATCTGCCGCTAATCATCGATTATTATTGTGTGTGAAATTAAATTTAATCCTTTGTTTTCTTTTTGCTGACGGCGGTTTACTGAATACTTGTGGCTGCAGAAAACGGAAGGCGCGAAGAATGAGGGCGAGAAGAAGGCCCCCGCCGCCGATGCCGGCGGCAAGAAGGACGACGGTTCAATCACTGTCGTTTTGAAGACCGACATGCATTGCGAGGGATGTGCCAAGAAAATCAAACGAGCTGTCAAAAATTTAAATGGTACGTACGCACGTAAAACCCAGAATTTAATTCACCAATTCTCATATCAAATATTCATATCTTATGATTCTGGCATCTGGGTTTTTTTTATTTCTTCTTATAAAGTAAAAATGGGTTTTCGGAGTAAGTTCACTGGAAATTCCCGCATTGAGTGGTCCGTCTCAGAAATTTTACCGTTGAAAATTGACCCAAACGGTCCAAAATAAGGCCGGGCTTGCTAGCTAGCAATATATTATTCACCATAAATATCTACTAATTAATTAGTTAATTTGTGAGATGTATACATTATACATGGGATTTGGATAAGATTTTAGGTGCTGATCAAGCAAACAGTATAGAATTTTGACTTTAATGGCATACATACATGCATTTACATTGTGTTAATTTAAAGTTTTACAATAACTTAACAAACACGGTTCTTAATTGATTAGGTGTTGAGCAAGTGAAGGTAGATAGTGCAGCCAACAAGCTGACTGTGACCGGGAAAGTGGACCCCGCTGAGCTGAAAGAGAAACTAGAACAGAAGATCAAGAAGAAGGTCGACCTCGTTTCTCCTCAGCCGGCCAAGAAAGACGGCGGCGGCGGCGGAGACAAGAAGCCGGCAGAGGAGAAGGCCGAGAAGAAGGGCGAAGAGAAAAAGCCTGTCGAAGATAAGAAGCCCAAAGAGGCCCCAAAAGAGGTAATTTAATTCACAATTCATGTCTAACCTGTCCACATGGACCACATGGCGCATTTTAGCCATGCTGGAGACTGGTACTTTGTTCAATAATTAATGTTTCGTTAAAACCCACGTACGTTTCTATTCTTTTTTAATTAATTTTTTTTTCTGGTAATTTCGTTGCTAACTTCGTTTTTTTTGTTGGGTGGTTTCAGAGCTCTGTGGTGCTGAAGATCAGATTGCATTGCGATGGTTGCATGCAGAAGATACGAAGTAAAATCTTGAAGTTCAAAGGTGAGAAAAACTATCAAACTCTTCATTATGTTAATTAAATATTGAATTAGATTAGATTAATTAATTAATCGAGAATGATGCAAGCACACCACCAGCACCACGCTCTTAATTAAACTTTTTTTTTTTTTTAACTTATTATTATATCAACGTTACTATTATTTTAGTAAATTACGTAGGAACACAAAGTTGGTCAAAGTCAGTGGCAATTTGGTCAATTGCAGTAGTTAATGCGCATGGTGTTTCGCAGGTGTTAACACTGTGGGGGTAGACGGAGCCAAAGATCTAGTGACGGTGAAGGGCATCATGGACGCCAAAGACCTCGTTCCCTACCTCAAAGAGAAGCTCCGGAGGCCCGTCGAAGTGGTCCCACCCAAAAAAGACGACGGCGCCGGCGACAAGAAAGCCAAAGACGGCGGAGGCGACAAGAAGGAAAAAGAAGCTGCCGGCGAGAAGAAAGAAGAAAAGAAAGAGAAAGACGGCGGCGGCGAGAAGAAAGAGAAGGAAGCTGCCGGCGGTAGTGGCGGCGGAGACGGAGCGAAGGTGGAGGTGAGCAAGATGGAGTATTCCGGATCCGGGTACGGTTACCCTCCGAGTACGTACTACTGGTACGACGCGGGACACGTGTACAACCACAACAAGTTTGTGATGGAGGCTCAAGCGCACCAGGCGCACGTTAGCCAGGGCTACGGGAGCGAAGGCTACGTTGTGCCGGCGGAACACTATCCCGCTCCGCAGATGTTCAGCGACGAGAATCCCAACGGTTGTTCGGTGATGTGAGTGGTGAACCACCGGTGGTTGATGATAAATTAATTAAATAAAAAATAGTAAAAATCATATTAAGTAGGGTCAAAATCGGAAATTAAACTGTATATAATAAGCAGTATATGAGAGACAAAGAGGGGGGTACACGAAGTAAATACAACGATGTATGGGTGTAGGTAGTTATAGAATTTTAGATTTATGGGTAATTAGGTTTAATTAGGGGACATTGTAGAAATAGACCGACCGGGCCGGCCAGCAGGCCAGCTGCTGCGGCCGGTCAGATGTTGGTTTGGTTGTTAGAATGGTTCAATTCAATATAATTAAATTTTCTTCGAATTTTTTATTTTATTTTAAATATTTTTTCATAATTTATGATATTGATATTGATATTAAATCTTATCTTTGATGATGAAATCGGTAGGTTGATGTTTTAGTTTGTGGCTTAAAGAAGGCCACTTGGTTCGCTTATTTGTTATATATTGTTGGTTTATTCGGTTTAATTAAAAATGAATCACAGCATTTATAAATTCAATTTCTATAAAATTTATAATAGGATGTGAAATTAAAGTTAAATGAGGATGTAAGCATTTTTGGCTTCGTTATTAATAGTGGGGCTTGGACCCTTGGTATAGGTCTCGATAGGTCAAAGAAATTACTACCTATGAATCTATGATTCTTTGGTGCCACTTGTACATTATCGATCAGTTTATGATTTTACCATCTAATCTAATTGTTAATGTTATGTTATGAATTGATCTTATATGTTATTAGAGTATCAATTTTAATCATTGGTCATGTGAATTTTCATCACCGCATAAAATAAAAAATTAATAATAATTTGAACTGATATCATAATAGAACTGAATCAACTAAAAATGTACGTAAGCCCGTTATACCTTTAATGTATTCCTTTTTTATTTTTTGTCGCATGTTCAGAAAATTAAGTGTGATTAATTGGGAGAGATAGATTTATTAACATGCATGTTTGCAAGCTACGTACGCCAAATTTTTAATGACATTATATGAATGCATTAACGAAATGTTGATTCTATCCCTATAACACAAAATGGCCAAAGAAACACGAAACACGAAAAATATATGTAAATATTGAGAATATATCGAGCAGTTAAAAATTTATATTCGCTGAAAAGTTATCATAATTCATGCAATTAAAAATGTTATATAAATATTCATCACACACATATAAATAATTTTGTGTTAATGATTGAAGTGAGTAAAAAAATATAGGCATTTATCTCAAAATTAATTGATAATAAGAAGAGTAGCTTAAGATCTTTATAAGCTATTATGCTTACACGCACACTCTTGTGTCATCATTCAAGCCTAATATATAGATAATTTATACTTATATTTGATGACATGAAAACATGTGATCACTTGGCCTAACACAGACCACAGGTGAGTGAACCTATTTTGATACTTTAAATTGTTGATTGAAGCGAGGACAAAAATTTAGACATTTATTTCAAAATCAATTAACAATAAAAGAAGTAACTTAAGACCTTTATAAGTCATTATGCTCACACGCACGCTCTTGTATCGTCATTAAAGCTTAATATGTAAATAATTTATATTCATATTTAATGACATGAAAACGTGTGGTCACTTGGCCTAACACAGACCACACATGAATGAACCTACTTTGATATTTTAAAATAATTTATACATCTAAGAGTAGGCCAAAATCATTATAAACTATTATATAAAATTATAATATTTTAATATAAGATAACACTTTACATTCTACAAACACTCTACCAACTAATGAATTTGAGTCGCCTATATCCCCATTCCCTGAACCTCATCTTATGATCGAGTAGACGACGTTTTTATATTTCAGTTTAATTTAAATCAACTCTGTAGTCAGTGGTCACAATTGTTTTTCAAAATAAATCCCTTAATTAATATTCCATTTATCTAACATAACAAATTAAAATTTAAGAAAGAAAAGTGAGAGAGACTAGAGCGCGGTTCCATACTTCCATCCTTTTTTTTTTTTTCGGCCAATGAACAGGTTCCATCTTAATTGAGGTCAAAATGTGGTTTAATTGTTGACTTTTGCAGTAGCTAGACGGT
The DNA here is from genome assembly GCA_003254865.1 of Dryas drummondii. Taxonomy (NCBI): domain Eukaryota; kingdom Viridiplantae; phylum Streptophyta; class Magnoliopsida; order Rosales; family Rosaceae; genus Dryas; species Dryas drummondii. The sequence continues at coordinate 720,043 of QANW01004110.1, forward strand.
AATATTGATTAACATCTTAATGGACCTTTAAAACCTCGAACGGCTATATATTCTTACATATCAAAGTCAGAAGGCCATGTACAGCATGCCCTTTCATTACGTTGAAGGCTGATTAACTATGTATCACTATACTGCATAACGTATATATGGTTCAAGGCTTCAAGCATAAATATATTCAATTTTTTAATTTATGTATAAAAATATAAATTTATTATTATATTAAAAAAGAAAAATGATACCTGATATTCTATTTTTGACACAAATTTTAACAAAAGTTTTCAATGAGGCCCACTCCATATAAGAGTTTAACAATTCAAACCATCTATTTTGTAAGTCTCTAATAAAAAAACATCTTTACAAAAAATTAAGTAAATCAAAAATCATTTATCTACAAAAATTAAATAGTCAACATTTAAAGTATTTATTTTGTTAACCACTCAATCTTTGTAAATAAACGGTTTCCGAATTATCTAATTTTTTATAAAGATAATTCTTTAATGGAGAAATAAAAGATAGACAGTTTGGATCGTTGAAATCTTATATAAAGTGAACTCTATTAAAAATTTGTGTAAAAAATAAGATGTCATAAATTCCTTTATTAAAAAAAAACGTCTTAAGTTGAGAAAACACTGAATATTTAGAAAAAAAAAAAAAAAAAAAAAAACTATAGGTGTGACATTGGTCAAAGTCTCTTCAATACTTAAATCAATACCGTAGAACGAATTACTTTATATTGTCATGCTTAGTTAAAAACTCGATCAATCATATGCTTATATATTTGTGCTGATATTCTACTTAATTATATCCAAAATTACGTTGACATTTCATTCTTTTTTTTTTTTGTCTATCAATATAAACCTTGAATATATACCGAAATGATGTAGTAAAATGACTAACCCAAATCTTAAAACTATATCGTTTTGAATATAAAGCATGGAAAATTAAGATTAAATAGAAAGATAATTGCATTTCTATCTTCATCTTTTTACTAGCTTATCATCAACTTGATGTACCGCAAATTTTAAAAAACAAAATTGCTTTCTGTTGTCCTCCTTAACTTTTTGCTGGTGGGAAATAATTAGTCAAAGACAGACGTACCATATATATATATATTTGTGGGTTTGACAAGACCCATGCCACCAAAAGCTATGAAGCCACGATAAAGGCCTTTAACATTAATGACACTTCTTAATTGAAGCTTAAAAAGTAGGGTAATCCGTAATCCTAACATGAATGAAGACAATTAAAAAGCACCCAGAATCATGTTTTGGTTGATTGTAACCCATTGAATTGAATGAAAGAATGTGCGCATATAAAAAAGAGAAAAATGATTGTATAAAAAATATTGTGTTGGAGACGTACGTACGCAGTTAGGTGTATATACTTAATATCCCCATTTCTGAGTTGAAAGAGGACAAGGGAGCAGCCAATCATGCATTGTGAGGATAAGGAGGTCGATTCATTTCATGACGCATCTGACCCAATTGCTAATGCTAGCTAGCTCCATTAAAGTGTATGATAGTGATCATTATATATAATTTTATATTATAGCAAATAAAAAGGTGTGTGATGGTGATGGAATACGAAACCTATTTTGCATTTATGATTTATATATGTATATATATATATATAATGAAATGCTATCCACATTCTCTTAATTTATTATATATTTTTATTCTACAGTGTATTTTTATAATTATAATCATTCATTTTTAGATAATTATTTGAATATTATCTCTATAAAAAATTAATTAAATCAAAAATTATTTGGCGATGTAATTATTATCAAATAAATAAACGATAAATCAAATTGTTACTAAAACCATCTATTTATTTGGTGAAAGTTATATAATTAAACGATTTCTAATTTAATTAAATTTTTTTACAGAAATGATCTTTATAGTTAAATCTAAAAAACGAACAGTTTTGATTATAAATTTACATTGTGGAATGAAAATAATAAAAAATAAAATTGATCGATGAAGAAGGTATATATATATATATATATATAGGAGAAGGTGGATAATATTTCATATATATATATATAATTCATCTACTCCTTGTATAATTTGTATACATCATAATTAGTTCAAATAATCTTTATATAATATTATATATGTGTACATATTTTTGTATCCACACATTATATATGTATAATGTTTGGCCACATGTACATACATTAAAATTTTTCCTCTAATTGTAATATGCATTGGCAGCGAGCTGTGAGAGTGTTTTGCCTTTTCTCCCTATTTTTACGATGGAAAGCTTGCTAATGATTTTTTTCCTTTAAATTCTTTTGATAAAATGAAAAACCTTTCAAATTATATAATATGTATACTGTATCAGTAATAATCATTTACTCACTATAGAGCGGAGAATTTAAATGATCGGTACCGTCCATATTTTAGGACCTCATTCAAAGATTACCTTTGTAAAAAATTAGCCAAATAAAAAACTGTTTAGCCAGTTTATTACTCTTAACATTATTTCAACCTTATATGACAAATTTTATTTGTCTGCAAATATTGAAGGACCAAACACAATTAGTAATTTTACTGATTTTTTTACAGGAATGACTCTTAAGAATGAACCTAAAAAATGAATGATCTAAATTATTGAATTTCCCCCTCTATTTTTTTGAAGAATACAAATAACATTGTCCTAAATGTATGCTAATACTAATAAAATATCGATATTGATAGTTATTAAGAGGATCGAATGACCTGATCAAACAAAGTTGAAATATGATAACATTATGTGCATAATTAGAGACGGAGAATATACTCTGCATGCCTGCATTCCCATGAAAGAGTACTGCACAAGGAGAATAAATATATCTACTTATACAAATTATTATCGTGTTGGTGGTGTTGAAGCATAATGGTGACAATAGCAACCACGTACGATGAAAATGAAAATAATAATAGTGATAAACTGATAATGACGACCATGAATTATTATTTTTTTTGTTACTGTAGTGGCGGCAGCAATGAATGGTGGTAGATGATGGTCGTGGTGCCGATGGTAGTACTGACAACATGCATTTATGTCAAGTTGCCAACTATTTTCTGTCTTTGTCTTCATCATTAATTGCCACAATAATCCATATCATTTATTATCATTTTCCAAGCAAATACTAATGTTCCAACTTCCAACCAAAGCTAGTGCATAATATTTTTATTTTGTCAAACAAGGAAATCAAAATGTCTTATTTTAGCAAATGGTATGTTTCAAAAATGTCATTTTCCTTGAAACATATATATCTTTCGTCCAAAACAAGAGGAGGAGCTATATAGGTTAATTAAAAAGGGCTTGGGTAAGCATTCGGCACATATATATATATTCTCCACAAACAGATCATTCTGATTGATCAAGGCATATCAGGGCTTAGTTAATTAACAATTTTAAAATCTTTGTTTCATAAAAACAAAAACATATATAGCAGCTGCAGCCTTTTAACTCATACACAGTCGTTTTGCCAAACACCACACTCGTTTTGTCATCACCTTGATCAGAACTTCACTTGGCTACTCCATTCCGTTGGTTCTCACGTTGTTATTAGCATGAAGTGTAACATCTTAAGCAACGATGATAAATTCAAACACTAATTAAGGACGAAGAAGCCTAGTTTGAAACCCTTTGATTAAATCGAATGAGCTTCGGTTCACAACAAATTAAATTCCTTTCAAACCAAATTAAAGTAGGTTTGGTTTAGTAAGAAAATCTGTAAAATTACGGACGTTCATTTTAAAACTTACCTAAATATAGATTTTGAATTAAAATCGTACATTCAAACATTTTAGATTTTGTAAAAGAAAAGGTTTGGTAAACTTGGGAGACAACAATTTGGTAAAAATGTAACGTGGGGCATCATATACAGTGTGTTACTTTGACTAATCCAACCACCACACTTTAATGGTTTACTCAAAATCTTTAGTTGTACCTTTAGGTAGCGGTATGTATAAATCAAGAGGCACCCGCCGTAATTAAAAAATTAATGACAGAAAAGCTTCCAGAAGTGTCAACCACTGTGTATAAAGTAGTTACTTTAAAATTAAACAGATATGTGGTATGGTAATGTTAGAGTTGGACCCATTACAATTACAAATCTAATTATAGATAAATAAAATTATAAATATGTTTTTTTTGGTTAACAAAACTGGTGTCAATTACTGTTCTGGTAAATTCACTTACTGTAAATAATGCTTTGATTCACCCACCGACATATAGTGGCGTTGTCACCTCGATCTAATGCAAAATGTTGCTGCATGTAATTAAAGCCTTTATTTACCATGGTACTAACCGTACTATGACTTGGAAAAAAAAAAAATTAGGTGGGTTCTTTTTTTATTTTTATTTTCTTGGCAAATGATCGAATTAGATGGGTTATTTAATGATCAATAATTACATGTGTTTATACCTGCAATTTTGATTACAATCTTACCAGTCCATAGCTTCATGCCACGAGTTCATTTTAGAATTTAGACAGCTAAACCAACATTATTATATTTTCTTCTCCTCCATTCTTGGCCGTTTTCCAATATTTTTTATTTTTTCTCTAGTCAAGTAAATTGTTCTCCAATAAGTTGGTATTTAATTAATGATGTTCCCTTTAATTAATTATCAAGCAAGAAAAATGGAGATATGAAACTTAGATTAAGTATGTATTCATTAATTATAATAAATGCCTGAGTGAATCATGCCCGTGAACATTTTATTTTTTGTTTTGCTACGCACACAAGGACCATCTAAATAGTTATTTAATTGGTTCCATATATCATATATGGTCCACATTGTTGATTAATTTGAGGCCAAGGGCCCGAGGCTTAATTTCCAAAATCTTAAATGAAGTTCATGTTTCTTCATCTAAGAAGGATGATATTCTTCTAGGAGATTCCCTAATAATCAACCTAGCCAGTAGCCAGCATTGTTTTTGTTTTTCTTTGTTTTTGTTTGTTTGTTTGTTTGTTTGTTTGTTTTTTTTTGTTTTTTTTTTTTTTTTTTTTTTTTTTTAAAAAAAAAAATTTATATCATANNNTTTTTTTTTTTTTTGTTTTTTTTTTTTTAAGAATAAAACATATCATTGCATTAAAATAGTAAAAAAGATAAAGAAAACACAAAATATGAGCCCAAATGTTTACAAGAAAACAAAAACTCACAAAAATGGAACATAAAAGGCTACATAAATTTTAAGATCTCATAACATTGGCATCAAGTAGATACTATAACCTCAAATGGAGCCAGAGAGGTATCGTATGAATTAGCAAACTAATTGCGTTTGGGTTCACAATCCTACCAACATCTCTAAGTCGAGGCTGACAATAGCGCAAAGTGGCGAATCGGACAATAGTAAACGGTGGAAACATAATCAGTACCAGCAAAAATTGTGACTTTCTAACACTTTGTGATGAGCGCTAGAGAAAATCTGAAAGCATTAAAACACAAAACAAACCAAATCGGAAAAACTCTTACGAAAAGAAGTGGATAAACTCTCGCAATGAGAGATGGAAACGCTATTACTTATTGGAGGAGAGTATCCCAAATGACAAAAATAAAAACACAGAAAAATAAAAATAAAAACAAAAAAAAAAGATGGGTGAGGGGAAGAGCAATTTGTGAGAACACAAGAGCCGCCCTTCCCCTATGGAAAAGTTGAGGAAAAGAAAGAGTTTTTTCTTTTGGGATGGCGGCTAGGATTTTTCTAAAAAAAAAATCGAAACTAATTTGACATCAGGTGCCAACATTGTTTATTTATTTATTTAAATCTATGACTGATTTAATTTTCATATTACATGATATTTATTAATAATTTGAGATCTTATGTTAGCATATAACATAACATGAATCATGATTAACTTTATGATAATATAACATTTCAAAACTGTTTGTAAAAAAACTATACTAAGCAATTACTAGCTAGAGAAATTAAAGATGGGTTTTCAAAAAGGGTGATAATGTTTCTAAGAAAAAAGGTGATATTGTTTATAAGATTGAGTACTTAGCCTTTTTTGTGTGTCAGTTAGCCATTTTGTAAGCCCAAAGCAAGTATTCAAATTTTATGCTTTTTTCAAACTTATAAAGCATGATTAATTCACATGTCACATAGTTGAAAGGCCTGCAGCTGATCAAAATTTAATTTAATTTTTGATTGAGGTGTAGCTAGCAAGCTCCCTCCACTAGTGACACCATGGGCACACTAGAATATATATAATGCTTTTTGGGGCATTTTACCTAATTTAGCAATAACAAAAGATAATGAAATTTAATTGAGAATGGGATCTGCCATTTTGTCGGCATCACATCAATACAAAATTACAAAGACAATATTGGGAAAACAAAAAGAAAAAAAATTTGATGAGGAAGGTGAGTCATGAATGAGGTCCTAAAACTCTGACTCACCCATGACTATGACTCAAAATCAAATTTGCCAGCCCTTTCTAGATGAGGCATAAATACATGTTACATGTCCTATGGCTATGGCATTGGGATGTCATGGCATGCATCATATCATGCATGTATATGTATGGATGGGGATGCTGAATATACAGTGAGGGTTTTGTGGACCTGTAGCTCTGTAGGTCCTGAAGAGTTTGAAAAGGGTTTGGGTTTTGGGATCTAGTGGGCTTTCAATTTTGACCCTATCACCAGAAAAAAGAAAATATATATAATACATATGGTTTGGCATGACAATATCACCGACAAGGAAGGGACTTGTGGGTCCCACTCCACGTCAGCTACACATGGCGCCGTGTTGGAGTTTGAATTTGTTTGCTCCATTCGAATACGTCTCTTCTATGTTCTTGACGGTCTTAGCGCACGAGGGATTGATTGTTGACCTTCTTGCTTATATTTGCATTCAAATCGATATGTGACTTCTTTTTTTTTTTTTTTTTTTTTTTGGCGTTTGTTCGTTTCTTTGTTTAACCCTACAAACCTTGTCAAGTCTTATTCAATTCTCGGTCATTTTAAGTTGCAGACTTTCAACTAAATAATAGACAACTAGCTCTACATGCATATGCTTAGAATTTATTTTTTGTAATGAAAGAGTGAGAGAGGAACACTGTTTTGTTTGTCTTAGGCCTTAGCAGCCATAAATAGTTCATCTGGAATGTTCACAGTGACACAGTCATTTTGTTTGAAAACTTTTAATTCATTCACACTCATTGAAATTTTATCTTATATATTGCTGTTTTAACTTGCACCATTAATTAAATGACTATTTTTAAACTGTGTGGTTTATATTTATAATGCAACAACCTAAGATGTCTTCTTTTTTTATTGGGTGACAATATATTTTCTGTCCAACATAACATGTCAATTTTAATTCTTAACAAATTTATATAAAAGGGATACAAGAACTATCATCCTCACGCTACAAATTTTTTTCTTCAATTTTCTCCAACTGCTCAACTTATTAATTTATATTTTAAAGTAAGGACAAAATACTTAAGAAAATGGTCCAATAAAAAAAAATTAAAGTAGATAACTTTTTTTTTTAGTCAAAAAGTAGATAACTTATTATATATTCTCCGCCCCTTAAGTAAAAAATTCATGAATCAATCAGTAATGACATATATATGATAAGAAAACACAATGATTAAAATTTCTATGTAATGAGTATATATATATATATATTTATTATCTTAATCTCTGTTATTACGTGACTTAAACACATATAATATAAACACATATAATATAAACGGTCGTAATAAATAAATTTATCTTCTTTATACAATGTAGAAAAGAGAAAACAGACAAACCACGATCGAGTGACTTAGCAGCCATTAATTAAATATATGTATAGAAGCTACAAAGTCCAAAGGTACGTGGGACTAAAAATTCGAAAAAGTCTGTTTGAATTTTGAGTACATTGACTATATATAGAACCCTAACATATAGGCTAGGGAGACACCACCAACGTGCGTATACTTGAGCTGTTTTTGACATAAATTTGAATCGTGGATAACATATGCTTAATTTCCCTTCGCATAAAGATAAGAAATTAAAGTTGAAGAGATAAGGTTTGAGCCATTGTTGAATTTCATAATGGTGTACGTACTATATGAGACAGCGTGGCTTTTTGTACATTTGCTTTTGCTGTCAAAGTAAGTTTTCATATAACATGCATCATGAAAAGACCACACCACAACTTTTCCTATTTGCCAAACATAAAGAGGCTTTTACCAACCTTTTTCTTTACAAAAATGAAAAGAAAGAGACTTTTACCATTTCAAGCTTATCTAGTTACCTGGTATTCACGTTTGCACGTCTAGAATGTATATTAAGGTTTAAAGCATGTGTAGTCAATTAAGTGCACTTAGGCATTTTATTTTCAATTTGGTCAAACCAACTAAATACCATTGAGTTGAGACTTGAGAAGGAGTATATCGATTATCGACAGTGGGAAAATGAAAATGAAGGAAGTGAAGCCACATGTGATACGGTGGTAGCCCTGAATTTCAAATCAATTATGCATTGAAAATATCTAGATACTTAAACAAATGGATAGCTTTTTTTTTTTTTTTTAAAGAAAATGGATTGTGTTTATTAGATACTATCAGCAGTACATCAGATAACTAAATAGAGCATATTTTAACTTATACTTGTAAATTAAAAAACATAAATATACTCTTTGGAGATCGGTGCGCTACTTGATTACAAACTCGTACTTAAAATAAGTTTTAAAACTCTAAATATCAATTTGGTTAATGTTTTTTTATGATGTTTTAGGCCATTACAAATGGTACTAGAGAGCAATCAAACTCATCTCCAATGTGAGACCCATTGGTCATAATTATGATGATGACGACTCTCTAGCAATGAGAGAAAGAACACCGTCGCTTGTGTAATTACATGAAAATGACATAACATGGATCCAAAGACAGATAATGCCATATTTTATCCTCAAAACAAAGACAGGCTAGTAAAGATGGGCCTTCTTATATATTTTCTGGGTTTAAAGCTAGGTAACAAGACCTAAAAGAAACAGATGATTTGGAATCATGGATTTGAAAAGTGAAAACAAAAATGCTAATACTTAATAAATTTTTTTGGGCCTCTCATGAGTCATGATGCCTTTCAATTGTTTTGGGCACTTGTAGAGTAGAGCCACTCTCTTCTGTACAGTTGATAAACTGGGCCTGAAATCAAAGCCTAGTATGGAAGTTGTTGGGCCTAAGACTTCCAAACTTTATGGGCTTGAGAGAGTTAGCATTTGCTGCAATGCAGGATCAAACGTTCATTACAGAAGAGAACCTTTTCTAGAAGGTACATGGTGAGAAATGTATGTCAGTTCGAGGGGGTATTTAGAACACTCAAATGTGCTGAGATGACCACCCCCTTCAATTTTTATCTTTTTTTGCTCATTTTGCCCCTGTATTAAAAAAATAAAAAACCATTTCTCCAATTTTGGCCGGCCACCCCTCCCCGCCGCCGGCGTAACCCCACCCCCTCCCCACCGCCGGCGCGACGCGACCCCACCCCTCCCCTTCTCCGATCGACCCACCCACCCCGATCTCCCCTCTCTCTGCCTTGCCGGAATCTGTCGGAATCGGCGACGAAAGCTGCAGAGCTTCACGATGTCGATTAGCCACGCACGGTGGTCGGATGAGTAAGGGAAGACTAGGGTTGGACTCGCCGTTACTTGGGGAACAAAACCCAAGTGGTTCGGCGCCTCAACTCTGCCGGAAAAGGAAGATCAGGTCTTCGCCTGGGCCGATTGGGTCTTCGCCTGGGTGGGTGGGTGGCGCCGGAGAAGGAGAGGGGTGGGGTCGCGTCGCGTCGGCGGCGGGGNCATTAACATTTACCAAACACTTTGATATTGTTTTTTGCATTGACAGTACTTTTGAAAACATGGTTTACCAATCAACTGCTTTACTTTACAGCTGACTTTACTTCACAGCTGTTTTACTTCACAGCTATTTTTTCTCACAGCAATAGCAAACTGGCCCTAAATACTCCTCTCTGAATTAACATACATTAAAAAAAAAAAAAAAACTATTTCTCCAATTCCCCCCCCCCCCCAACACAC
>QANW01004110.1:730114-1039961 GCA_003254865.1 Dryas drummondii
GAAGAAACACCGTATAAATAAGAGAATCTGAAGTCAAAAGAGAATTGAATGGCATCAGCAACCCAACTGAGGCCACTGACATGTCAACACAGAGCAACCTCAGCCAGGAATAACAATGCTGCTTGTGCTGCTATTAGACTCATCCCCCATCTCCATAATCCTCACCATCTTCCTTTTCATCATCCTCTTTCGCTTTGCCATCATTTTATTCTTCCTTGCCCTCCTCTTTCTTCTGTGCTCAGACCTCGTCCACCTCATCTTCGACATTCTCTGCCTCTCATGACCACTCCCCAGGCCGGCTCTGATTCCACCCAGTCATCATCCTCCACCAAAACGGTGCGTTTCTACTTTTCATCACCCCTCTTGCATTTTTTGATCAGCTTGAAGTAATGGGCATCTCTTAATTTGTTGTTCTCAATCAATGTGAAATTTTTGATTTTGAGTAGTGGGTTTTCGTTTCATCTCCCCCTCTTGCATTTCTTGATCAGTGTGAAGTAATTGGTCTCTCTTAATTTGTTGTTCTCAATGCGAAAGTTTTGATTTTGAGTGGTGGGTTTTGGGTTTTGGATGTGCAGGTGAGGCTGGTGATAAAGGGGAGGGTGCAGGGTGTGTTTTACAGGGACTGGACAGTGGAGAACGCCACCCAATTGGGCTTGAAAGGTTGGGTGAGGAACAGGAGAGATGGGTCTGTGGAGACTCTGCTTTCTGGGGACCCTGAAGCAGTCCAAGAGATGGAGCAGAGGTGCCGCCGAGGTCCGCCATCTGCGTTGGTCACTGGGCTGGAGGTATTTCCTAGCACTGATGACCCTGGAACTGGGTTCGAGCGCAAATCCACGGTCTGATCAATCTTTCTCAATGTATAGTTTTTTTCATTATATAGATTGCTCTTCCAAGTTCTGAACCCTTGAAGGAAACATGTCTTGTGTGGTTCTTGTTTAAATAAATGTACCACCGAATGACTTCTTAGCATTGGTTTCTAACTTAATATTTGGGTGTTGTTAAGTTGATGAGTATTGCTGTTGTAGCTTTAAAAGAACTATCATGGATTAAGGTAAATTTGTGTGACAATCACTGCTATAGTGCTACTTTAAGCTAACTTTATAGACATTCATATGAGATTTTTAGAGTACATGGTCACTTGAGAGTTGAGGCTTAGCTTGGTAAAATGGAGCAAGTTGCATGCTAATAGAGTCTAAAAGTATATGAGGAGTTGCAGCAATTTCAAGCATCTTTGGTTTGTTGTGCCCCCTTTTAACATGGGTATGAGATTTCTTTCTTTTCTCTTTTTTCTTCTTCAAATAAGGGACGAAAGGAATTTGTTTTCATTCCTGTCCTACCTCTCTCTCCTACAAAAGAAAGTTTTTTGAACCGATTGGCTGTCTTTAAAAGAATTATATGGGTAAAAGAAGGCTAGGATATTCACCAAGGTTGAGCAGATAATGGTAAATTTCTCCATAAAGATTTGAACTTCTTCCTGGTTTGCTACGTTGACAATCCCACTTCTTTATGCTCCTTAGTTTGGAGAAATCTTAGTTGTCCTAAATGTCCCTTAGTCAAGGAAGTTAAGGTTTTTACTGGTATATGATTTTGCAAATCTCTTGGACATGTAATTCTCAATTATGAAAATATGTAATTGATAAGTATTCAGGTCAGTATTCCAAACCAATTTGGTCTATCATAGACTGTAAAAGAGTGAAAGTTGGTTCACTTTGGGATTATGATCATGAAATGTGGACATATTAGAAGGTGAAACAATTTTATCTAGGAATGACATGTAGCTCAGTGAGTTGCTCATATTATGTTTTTACCTTATGGTGCTTCTATAGAACAACGAAATATACTACCTATTTAGGAATGGTACCAGCCTTGCAAGTTGGGTGGGCGGGACCTTATGGGTGGGGAGCATGATGGGTGGGCTGGGGTGTGCTGGTACTTATAGATTTTTCCCTTTTTGAGGTGGGCTGCGGCTCAGGTGAGCCCTGCCCAAGTTCCGTCCCTGTACCTACTTATTTCTTCTTTTATGGACAGCAATTGCTACTTGCATGAAAATGATGGCATGCATATTATTAGATTTTGGATGAAGGGGATTATCAGTGACCCTCCAGAAGATTTTTATTAAGCTAGCTTGTTGTGGTTTCTTGAATGATAATTATAGCATGCTCTAGTAAGATGTATGTGAATCCCACCTGGTATGCTTTTCCTATTGGATTATGTACCATCACATGCATACAGAGCTTTTTGGTATGCTGTGGTGATGGGCAACTTATGTTCTGACAACCATAGTAAAATAAGAGCAGCAGTGTTGATGCAAGGGAGCTAGCACTCATGCATATGTCTGACTTACTCCTTTTTGAAGTTTGTCCATTCCTTTTCTTCTCCAAGCTCTCCGCCATCTTTGTATAAGTTTTATTATTTAGAGTGATATACAACCCGGAAGGTTTGAGAAAAGTAAGCTTATTTAAGTTCTGATTGAATGGAGATGGCTAGCGAGCTCAGAGGGCAGCCCTTGATTCTCAAAAAGCTACAATGAGAGAAGGTCTTGTATTGCTGAGAAGGTCTTGTCTGATTACCAAGAAAATCAAATCTGATTGTTAAGCAATTGCAGCTGCTGCTAATTATAGTGATTTCGGTCCATTGCCCGAGGAGCTGCTAGAAGGTTTGATGGAGGGACACTTTGTGGTTCACACCACTGATGATGGTGAAGTGAAGACATGCATCATTGAATTAGATTTGTTTTAGCTCAACCATGGTTTATGATGTTGTTAGAGGTTAAGATGGATTTGGGTTTATGTCCCCAATGAGCTTTTGAGGATTCTTGAATAAGGAAATGATAGAATTGCTGATGCTGGATGCATTCATGTAATTCAATCATACAGGGAAGTTCCTAAGGAAGAATTTGTGATATATTTAAACATGCTCTTACCATTACCATTAAGGGTAAAAAAGAGTTGCACAAGCTGATGCTTCACTTCTTCCTGATGCACTCCTTCACTCCTGTGAAAGAGTGCAAATAACTAGTTGTGCTCTCCTGAACACCTGTCAGTGAGAGTCTAAATTTTTTTTAACACTGCAACCTATTTGATTGAGTCTAACGGCTATTGGTAGATAGGCGCTCACCGACACACACTCAGGTGGGCACATTTATGCAAATAACATCTATGTAGATGTTTTTTTTGCATTCTCGTGACCGAGTGTATGAGTGGAGTGGGAATACCTCTACTCTAAAGTTATTAGTCAATTTCATTAGCAAATTATTTTCAGTTTTGAGAGAGGACTTGAAGTCTTGACTAGACTAAGTTTATGTTATGACCTTGGTCCTTGACACCATTAAGTACAAATGTACTATTAGTCTGTTACTCATACGTTTGTCATGTCTCTAAAGCAAGGTTTTGTCCATGGCCAAAAAAAGAAGAAGCAAGGTTTTGTCTGAATTCTTTTGAAGAGATTGGGGTAGGCTATTTCTCTGGATATTGCTTGAACTATCCAACCTGGTTCTGTTGTCAAGTTTATTATTTATGTCATATTTATGTAAATATGTTCTACCAACAGAGTGAAAGCTCGCTCAGTCTTAACCTCTCAATGAACAATTAAACACCCACATGGCTGTGTGTGCTACTTCTGGTGGCATGATCGACCCTTTAGCAGTTATGCAATGGCTGGAAGAAGATGAGTAGGCCTTCTTTCTGAGGTACTTTCTTTGTCCTGTAACCGTATAAAGTGCTTCTCGGACCCCATCATAACAGGCAAAAGAATGGCACATCAAAATTTCCAACTACTTTGGACCTAGAAAAAGGGGTGCAATGAAACTGACAAATCGATTGCACTACACATGCATATGTTCCATCTCAACTCTGCCTTTGGAATGTTAATAATGAATATGTAAGGTAATGTTCTCATATCAGGATAAAGTGTTAATATCAAGTGTTTAGATTGACAGTCTGGCAACTTTATACGAGAGGCTCGAGACACAGATGAACCAGAAGGACTAACCTAAAAGACGTTTAGACAGAACTAAGGCGGCTATGTATTTAGTTGCCATTGATGAAGTTTATTTCTAGTCGCTGTCAGTGCAGAGGTTGAGAAGTGAAATATCAAGGGGAAGCCAAATGATGAGATAGAGCAGCACATGCAATGACCCCATCCCTTTGTTTCTTATCAGAAACATGACGATCTTCCCTACCTGTTAGGCAGACCCACATTAATGTCATTATGGGTCATGCAAGTGATTCTGTTATGTCTTTCCAATATACCAACTGGAAGATGCAAAGCTCAAGATCTGCAGATTAGGTACTTTGATACACAATTTAAAAGGATTTATGTACTTTGGCACCCAAAAAAAGGATTTAAGTGGCAACTAATCAATTGCCCTTTCATCAAGCAAATTAATACTTTTGGATGCAATTAAAAAAGAAAAAAAAAGGGATGTAACCCAATGGTAAGATCAATAGTTTTTTTTAACAATTTTACAAATTTGATGCACCGGCTTCTTTTTTTCATGCATATAATATAGATGAGTACTCTAGAATTAATCAGTTAGTAAGATAATATGACGCTAACTATCCTTTTGAGTCCACTATACAATGTAATTTCATTATTCAAACCGTTTATTTTTTAGGTTCATATTAAAAGATTATCTTTCTAAACAATCAACAAAATCGAAAATTATTTAGTCAACTATTAGTAAGCTAATTGTACTCATGTAAATGGACGAACATAAGTTTTTCAATAAAACATGAAATAATTGTAATGAAAATCAAATGACTAAATGATTTCTGATTTGGTTAATTTTTTGTAAAGTTGATCTTTAATTGAAGATCTAAAATATAAATTGTTTTCATTATGAAATTATATTGTGTAGTGGGGCCAAAAGAATAGTTAATACCATATTATCTTACTAATTGGTTAGCTCTAAAATATTTTTGATAATATCAAAGTTTTAACTATATTATAACCAAAAAAAAAAAAAAGCTTTGACTATAGGAAGTCTAGAGCTCAAAACCTCACAAATCCAATCCTTCAATTTTTATTCTCCACTTATTTATTGATTTACCACTTTGCATTTATATGAGTTTGTCTGTCTGTTCACAAATATAGGTAATCTAGGAAGGATCCTTTGGGGTTTTGAGTCAAATAAATATAAACAGAGTACATGGCAGTTGACATATGAGTATTGCTTGTCTAGTTGTGACTTGTCTCCGATCTACAAAATATCAAATTATATATATGTGAACACGTTCAAGTGTGAACCATCCAATTACCGCCGACACTAGGGCAAAACTTTAGTCAACTGGGAGCGTCAATGATCGATAATATATGAACATTTTCACACTTTAATCAAAACAGTAACTACACACAGAACCAAGTGGGTAAAACTACTGCAGCTAGCTGAGATTCTCAGACCTTTTTCTTTGGTCATTTCACTCATCACCTAAAGGTATATATCATATATGGGATTCTCACATATCCAAAAGGCATATACAGCCTTCACTTGCACGTGTTACATTCAGGTCATGTGGCTTTTGACTGATCCATCATCCGTGTCAATTTCGTGTGTATTTCTAAAATTGACACTGCACAAAAATTCTTACTCTCAGATTGATCATGATCAAGCTCTTTAAGCAAACTCTCAGGGATGAAATGAGTAGCGCGTAAAAGGACACTTGGGATGTGACACATCAAAATGTTGCATTAAATGACATGTCCTCCATCGCAACAACAAGCAGTGGCTCCACACCGACCCATCAGAAACTTCCCTTTTCTTTTCATTCAGGCCAGTTTTCCTTCACAAGCCAACTATAAATTTCCATGCTCACCGCAAAGCCTCATCACTCTCATCATCTCAAACAAGCTAGCTGTACGTGATTGACTACTTCACCATCACCAATGTCTACCCAGAAGAATAGGCTCACCAGGCTATTAATCGAAAAGCTACAAAAGGGTCTCTCACTCTTAGCAGCAGCCAGAGGCCCTCATGATGACCACAATCACTTTGATGATGAAGAATTGGAGGTGGCAGCAACAACAATGGTGCCAGAGGATGTGAAGGAAGGGCATTTTGCAGTTTTTGCAGTGAAGGGTAATGAAGCAAAGAGGTTTGTTGTTAAATTGGAGTCCTTAAATAACCCTGCATTTTTGAGATTGCTAGAGAAGGCCAAGGAAGAATATGGGTTTGGACAGAAGGGTGCTCTTGCAGTTCCTTGCAAGCCGGAGGAATTGCATAAGATTCTACAAAGCAGTAGGAGGGAGCAGAGTAGTACTAGTACTACTGCTAGTGCTGGAGATCAGTGGGGTGCATGTAATAATATTCTTACAGTCATTGAAGGATATTAGATATGGAGACAGCCAAATGAAACCAATTTCATGTATGACATAATTAAGATCATCAATAACTCCAAATTCCATGCATATATGAGTGCAAATGTACTATTACTATTATAGTATTAGTACATGTTTAAGATAATACAAGGTTAATCAGTTAGTAAGATATGTTATCGTCTATCATATATATATATATATACAAAAATTACAGTATTAGTACATTTTTAAGATAATACAAAGTTAATCAGTTAGTAAGATATGTTATCGTCTATCATATATATATATATAAAAATGTTTTAGAGCTAAGTATATTCGTCTATCATATATATATATATCAAAGTTTAGGGATGAAAATATATTAAGTATATTCGTCAAAGTTTAGGGTTGAAAATGTATTTGTATGTTATACAAGTTTAGACTATAAAATTTCCGGAAAGGGAGTGTGCTATATTTTCTTAATATTCCTTGGACTATCCAAGCTGATTCTCTTGTGAAGTTTAGTGGTTATGTATTATTTTCTTTGCGGACTCAAAGAATATGATGTATCAAAAGAATGAAAGCTCAATGTTAACCTCTTAGCTAGTGAACAATTAAACCAATCTAGTAATCTACATGGATCTGTTACATCCAATGGCATGATCAATCCTTGAACAAATATGCAATTGCTGGAAGAAGAGCAGTAGACCACCTTTCTGAGGTACATTTTTTGTCCTGTGATCCGTACGAAGTGCTTCAAGGACCCCATTATTACAAATATCCAACTGAAGTTGACCCACAAAAAAGGGTGCAATGAAATGATAAATCGATTACACAACTACACATTATTACACATTATTGATCTGTCCATCTCAACTTGGCTCTTAGAATTTGGAGACAATGTTACAAATGAGTAAGTAATGATAAATGGGATGGTGATAGATATAAGTGGATACTGTTGTCTTGATAAATGATCTATTTTCAAATAATATATTCAAACCGTTTATTTATTCAATAACAGTTATATAATTAAATAATTTTTAATTGAGTTAATTTTTTACAAAAATAATCTTTAATAAGTGATTTACAAATTGAACAGTTCTAATCCTAAGGCTGTACTGTCAAAAAAATAGTTTTAGAAAATAGAGACAATCAAGTCGTACCTGTGAAGGTGACCCAAGTACTATCCATATATATTTAAAGACCCCTTTTATTGAGGAATCCCTCAAATAATTATATTTATATATATAGATATTTATCTATCTATCTGTTGCCATTCACGAAGTTCTTTCTAATGTCATCAAGAAAAGAAATATGAGAGCCAAATGATGAGACGAAGCAGCACATGCAATGACCCCATCATCCCGTTGCTTCTTATCAGGAACGTGACGACCTTCACAAATTCTTACTCGTTAGGCATACCCACATTGATGTCATTGTGGGTCATCCAAGTGATCATTCATGCCGTTATAGTTTTTCAATATATCCCCCATTGAAAGAATGCTATCAACCTTCTTTACCGACTTTTTTTATTTATTATTTTCATTATGCAGTGTAAATTTATGATCAGAATAATTTATTTTTTAGATTTAACTATGAAGATAATTCCTGCAAAAAATCAATTAAATCGAAAATTATTTAATTTTATAACTGTAATCAAATAAACAGACAGTTTTAGTAATAATTTGATTAACTGTTAGTTTATTTGATAATAATTACATGATTAAACGATTCACAATTTAGTTAATTTTTAACAGAGATAATCTTCATATAATTATCTAAAAATGAACGATTCCGATCATAAAAATACATCGTGAAATAAGACTAATGGAAGAGAAGATTGATAGAGAAAGTAGATATATAGCATTTCCCGTATTTTGATACCCAATTTAAAAGGATTTGAAGTGTCAACTCATCAGTTGCCCATTCATCAAGCCGAGCTAAGCAATACTTTCTTATGTAACCCAATGATAATAAAAGTACTTCTTTAATAATTTTACAAAATTGACCGGACCACCCGCTTCTTTTTCGTGCATATTATTGGTGGTGGAGTTGTCTAACATTGTATCAATAGTTTATAGGAGGGTTCGAAACTCTCAATCCTCATTATTCACTTATTTGCTGATTTGTAAGGTAAAGATGGAGTTGCAAACATTGGAGAGTCAATGACAATGAACTTTTTCACACTTTAAAGCAGTAACTACGCCAAAACAAGTGGGTAAACCTACAATAGTGAAGCTAGCTCAGACCTTTTTCTTTGGCCGTTTCACTCTTCACCCAAATGGGGTTGTAAACATTGGAGGAAGGCAGACTCTTTGTTCAGATAATGTGGCTTTAATTAACTCGTTTATTAAATAGGTAATAGAGCACAATGCCACACCAGCCACACATTTACTTGGTTAAATATTTCGTATCAATGGTTTCGATTTATGTCAATTTTGTGCTTGTATGATGTTTATTTCGTGTAAATAAAACATCGACATAAATACAGTACGATAGCATGTCATATACCAAGTTTCTTACTGTCAGAAAACCTTCCCCATCACAAGGCTTTAAGCAAACCCAGGGATGAAAAGGATACCGCGTGAGGACATATGGAGAGTGATTCATCAAATGTTGCATTAAATGACATGTCGTGTGTTGCAACTACATGCAATGACTCCACACGCTGAATCCCCAAGAGAGAAACTTCGTTTTCCATTCTGGTTTCCTTCACAAGCCACTATTATAAGTCTATAAACTTCCATGCATTACCACAGATATTGCATATCAAATTACAAGCTACCTGTACTTGAGTACTCTGTGATGTCTACCGAGAAGATCAACAGGACGAAGAAAGTAGATCAAGACCGAGGCCTAGTGATGCTCATCAGCAGACTACTAATCGGAAAGCTACAGAAGGGTCTCTCACTCTTGGCAGCTAGAGGCCCTGGTCACGATGAATTTGATGATCGAGATCAATTGGAAGTAGCAGCAGTGGTACCAGAGGATGTGAAGGAAGGACACTTTGCAGTATTTGCAGTGATGGGTAATGAGACAAAGAGGTTTGTTGTCAAGCTGGAGCGCTTAAATAACCCTGCATTTTTGAGGTTACTAGAGCAGGCCAAGGAAGAATATGGATTTGGACAGAAGGGTGCTCTTGCAGTTCCTTGCAGACCTGAGGAATTGCATAGGATTCTAGAAAACAGGAGGGAGCAGAGTTGTACTGCTAGTGCTGGAGAGTGGAGTACATGTAATAACATTCTTACTGCCATAGAAGGATACTAGCTACCTAGCCACCCAAAAGAAACCAATTTCATGTATAATTTAATCAAATTAGCCATTATTTAATTTCCCCATTAGCTAGCTTCTCCAAATTTACAATCTTGCTTGCTTAATTTTGCAGCTAAGATATGTAAATTAATCATCTAATTATTCCATCTTCTCTCTTGTGCACTGAATGTAGAATAAAATTCTGCAAGGAAATAGTAAGAAAATTCACTCTTAGAAAATTCACTCTTATCTTATATCATTTCTTCTGAGGCTCGCAGGGTGGGTAGGGTAGATGACAATAATTGAGTATGATCTGAAAATTATGATCATATTCTCCCAAAAGATCTTGTTTTATTAATTAAAGAAACAGGTTTTGAATGTCTTCATTACTGTCTTTAAATAAAAGGGCTGATATCTTATCTCTCAGATATTTATTTCTACTGTAGCTGTTAAACCAAAGTACTAGTAAGTTGGTGCTAGGAGTTGTATTTTTTACACATGTTTTTATACCTATTTCTGGTTCAGAGGTATTATGTTGTGGTAAAACAACTGGAGAGATGCAACTAAAAGGAATCACCTTATTCTCTATAATTCTCTCTGTTCCCTCTCATTCCCTCTGGATCTCTCCATCTCTCATTCTCTTAACAAATCTCATTTCTCACTACAAGTGCTTTAATTAATATCTTTAGAACTAGAGGTGCATTTTTAACTTGTTTATATTAATTTTGTGGAGTGGCGCTATTGCCACAATGCCACCCCATCTTATTCCTCCTATTCACTTTTTAATAAAGTTTTTATTACAAATGTTTCCTCAACAAAATTACTTTTGAGGATAATAATTAATTAAAAAAAAAAGTTTCTAAAAATTCTATAACTCTGTTGCCATGGCAACACCATGGTCTGGTAGAGAGGCCAACGTGCCGCTAAACTCCCTGTTGAGGTTTTAGGTCTGTTAGCCTCCTTGTTGAGAGGCTAACTGTTGGCCTTTAATCATGATGGTGGGACAATGATCATCTCTGCCATCATTTCTAGATAGTAAAAGAAAAAAGAATAGAGGTATTTTGCAGGGATTGAAAAAATAGGTGTGGGTGAGGTGAGCGACATTATTATTTCTATTTAAGTTGTTATATATTTAATTTAGTTGTCTATTTGGGCCTTAAGAACATGAACTTAGGTGAATGAATTCGATAGAGCCACCCTTGAGTCTAGAGTCTCTAGACCACTACCACAAGTAGAGAGGTTGTGGCTGAAAGTTCAGCCACACCAACTCATAACTAGTGAACTTAGTGCCTCTAAGGTACAACAACCCAACTCCCATCCAATGGTACTGGGCATTTTGCTTTTTGCACTTCACTGACATATATGGTATCTATGGATGCTCAGATTCATAAGGCTTACCGCAAGATGAAATATGTGGAGTGAAAACTGAGCTACAAATATTTGGTTTCAATTTACAATTAATTCCAGTCATATGGAAAGATTACACAAGAACAATCATTGTTTTCTCCCCTACTTCGGATGAACAGATCAGATTGAGAAGTTGATCATCTAGAACCAATATAACAATAAATAATGTTTCCTAAACGCATCCGTACATATTTTAACAACTTTTACATTCCTAATAAGCAATATATGTTACAAAATTGACAGAGTGCAAATGAAGGAATCTTGCTAAGTAACTCATTGTATTACTTTACCTCAGAACAATTATCTGCGCCTACAGGCTCTCTCAAGCAGTTAGATATTGCCATGACAGCAGCTTCAATTGCTCCATCTTCCCCCTGTTCCACCCAGCAAATACAATCATGTTCTTTTCTAACAAAATCTTGTGCAATATAAACAATCTCATAGCAAATATAGCTATCTAATCAATGAGGTAACTTCACCTTCTCTTTCCAATAAAACATATTTCCATATTTCCCAGCCAAACGGCTCCAAAAGCTACGTGGAACGTCTAGATCAACTGAAGCCCCCACATTGAAGTTTAGTATATTGCCTGCTCAAAGAGAGCAAGAGACCCAGTAATATAAACAATCCATGGCAGAGATACTAAAAAAGGCATACAATATAACAATACTGGTATGTAAGAATACATTACCAAAGGTGGGATCAGCAACAAAGACAATAGTTCTATCATCCACTTGCCAGAAATCCTTAATCGCCAAACCTGCAAAACATGGAAAGATTGTAGAACCAGGGTAAAGTTATCTTGACAGACAGTCTATATAAGAATTACACATTCAACTTGTTTGATGATAGTCTAGTAGACAATCTGACAATATAACATCTTAGACTTTGTGAGAGAACTCTTTCTTGTAAAACCATATTAGAAACATATAAATAAAAGCAAACCCACTGACTACCAAAGTCTTACAGACATTAAGCACACCTGGTGTGTCAGGATAGTTCTGTGCAAGAACTCTCAACTTGAATCCAGTATCCTTTTCTATAGTAGCAATCTCTTGGGCCAGTCTTTTCTCCTGGAAATTTACCATACATTACAAACACTAAAGCTTAATTCTTTGATTTCTCCCAATGTTCAAAACCACCCCACCATCCAATATAACATATGCAAGTTTCCATGTTTCAACCCAAGAATATAGGACAAATATACAAACCAAAAACCAAAACTGTGTAAGGCTGAAAACATAGACATTGACAAGTTGAAAGAAAACACACCTGGCCATCTGAGAGGAAGCCAGCTACATCAATGACAGGACTGAACTCTTTAGGAAGCAGTTCTGGCTTGTTCACTCCAACTTTTGCCTCTGCAAGTCCTACTCCTACAGAAATTTACAGGCTTTCAAATTTCGGTATTCTATCTATCTTATATGCAATTGCAGAAAATGAAAATACTTGCCGGCTAGAGATAATCCGAGTGTAAGAGCCCCTGAGAGCACAAAATTTAAAGACTTGGATCGAAACTCGGAGACCCAGTTGCTGCATTTGGTTGGCTTTTGGGTTGAAGAGAGATGGGACGACGCGGTAATGGGCGGTGTAAATGCAGGACGTTGGGTTATTTGGGAAGTGAGAGAAGGACATGGAGGATGGAGAAATGCCATAATTTCCTGGTTCTGGGATCGTGGCAGCTGCAAAGGCTTACGATAATGGAATGAACCGGTGCTGTTCCGATAGCTTAAATTGTCAGTTAATCAGCATATTTTAAAATTTATCGAAATATTTATGATTATTCGACAATTATTTACTAAATATTATTAAATTATTCGGTGAATAATCAAATGAAAATGAAAAAGACATTCAACAGTTATCTGCTGAGAAAAAGACATTCAACAATTATCTGCTGAAATATTTATGTTTATTCGATACTTATTTGCTGAACGTTAGCTGAACGTTAGTAAGTATTTCGATAGATAACCACCAAATGAATTGATTCATTCTATTTTTCGGTAGTTAACTTAACAGGATATGTTCTGCTTAGCCTCACTCTAATAAAATATTTTTCACATTTTTGGTGTAAATGTCAAAAGGCCCATAACTTCGGTTAGCCCAGTAGTGAGTATGAGACAAATCGTAAACATGAATGCTCTATGTCTCTGAAAAAACATATGAAATTTGTATAATTTGCATATGATTGCATGGTGAACTTTCTTGTTTGTAATTGCCCGTATTCAAAATTTACAAAAGGCCTTGTTCCTTTTTTCGGTACAACGGAGTAGGTTGCAAAAGTTTTTCTCGTTACTCAAAATAATTATAGGTTTTTAAGTTCTTTCTTTTACATTCCTTCTTTATCTTATTAATCCACTTATATTGGTTTCATCATTCAATGAAGTTTCTCTTTGAACGGACTGTTCAGCAGCAAGGATCTGAAAATGAGAAGGCTGAAGGTGGTGAACCCTGCTCCATTAAGCTTTTGATTGCCCAAAATCTTCACAAGGCAAATTCTTGCTCCTCTTTAGTTCAGTGCCTCTCTTCGAACGTGAGCTTGAGGACTGCAATGTCACTCAAAGAACTTAAGTCTTTGGGGCTTTACTAATATAGCTGCAAGCAATACAATATTAGGAACATAACACTTTCAACAGCAATTGAGCAAACAGAATCGCCTGCGGTCGAATGACTAAAACTTGTGGATAACAACATTACAAGATTTTTTAAGGACTTCGATTATTCACTTGTCAAGCAGAGAAGCTGAAACCAGTAGCAGCTCAGCTATTATTTAATCTGCAGCTATTTTGCAGAAAGTTTCTCCTCAAACGTCTTTAATTTGCTCACCTCTTCACAAGCTGTACCGAATAGCTTGGCATATGCTGGTAACCAAGATTGTTTGCCTAGCTCAATTTGTTCATACCATTGCATAACTTATGCAATTTTTATCCCTGAAGGCCCAGCATTCATGTACAGATATGTATGCTTGCCTTCTGAGTCACAAACATACATTATGTTCAGTGGCAATATGCTGCAAAGCTAGTATTATATGATTTATATCCATCCACCATTTTGATACAGAGTTCAGTAGTTCACCAACCAACCATTTAGAACAGCAGAAATCAACCATTTTGCAGCCAAAAAACTATCACACATCACATCACACAACTTAATGACATTCACGAAAGGCCTGATAAAGGAGAAGATTTTGATTAAGCCTTCAATACATAAGAAGATAAGAAAGAAAGGAGCATAAACCTAAAACTTATAATCTTCAGACTGACAGTTTCAGCTTAGCAACATCAAACAACATCAACAAGGCTATAACAGTTGAAATAGACAAAAGAAGAGCATGCCCATTTAAACAAACAAGTAAACAACTAAGGGAAGTAAACGGGCCAGTTGAAATAGTAGGAATCTCTGAGGTCCCTGTCCATGTACTCGTTCCACTGCAACAACAACAACAAAAAACCCATTGATTTCATAAACAAAAGCATAATATAAACCCATCAAAATTCCAAATGGGTCTTATTAGAACCAGTAAAATGATTGAAATTTCAGCTTGTTAATATGTCAAATATACCTTAAATTTATAGGGCTCCCCTTTCTTCTTGGCCTTTTTCCAGTGATAGTGTTCAAACATCATTGCTTTGTCATGCCAACTGCAAGCATTTCAAATTGGGCAAAAGAGAATCAAGAAACAGAAACAGAAACACAAAATAGCAACAAAATCACGAACTGGGTATCATCCAAAACTCAAAAAATAAAAATAAAATGAAGTACTTGAACTGATTGGAGAGCTGCCACATGTAGGGATTGACCCATGTGAGCACAGAGAAGGCAGCAGATCCGATCCATATGTTCACGAATCGTTCCGGGTCGGCGTGTGGGACTCCCGGGTCTCCCCTGTATGCGTTCCCAAAGTACTTCTCCATTTCCCTCTTTCTCACTCTCTCTTTCTTATCCTTCAGTCCACCTCCGTTGAGGCGTTGAGTACAATGAAGATATATATTTGGGCCAAATTACGTTTTTGTCCCTCTAGTTTTGATCGGCTTTTAGGTCTATGTTGTTTGAACTGTGTCATAATTTTGCTTGCATAGTTTATTAATTGTTGCAATTCCAGAATTTATCCTTAATTCTATCAGTTTTATTCTATGAATATAACAAGTAAAGCTCACGAGTGAGGTTATTTTAAGCTTTTTGGTGGTTTAGCTTCATTGTTAACATTTAAAATATGTTGAATCGTGCAAGTAACATGCTATTTTCATCAATCGAAATGACAAAATCAAGTATGTGACTTTGAATTTTGCAATTATAAGAAAAGACATGGATAAACGTGACATAATTGAAATAATAAATTATTTCTCTAACACTATTACATAGGTGTAACAAATTTAAGTGTTCTAATATGAATTGATGTTATTAATATTATATATTATAAAATTATAAACATATTGTTCAACCATTTTATAACATGTGACATGGTTACACATTGTGGTTGTATAATTGTATTAGAATAATTTTTTCAATTGAAATTAATATGGAGGACTTTAGTGAAACTTGACCCAAATTATAGGGGTAAAAGCATAATTTGACTATATAGTGTGCATTTTTTGGGCCAGGCCCGTTACAACAGGCCCATCAAGTTCCCAAGCCCAAGTGCCCACCCACCTACCTTTTAGTTTAGTAAAAGCTCTATAAAAGTAAACCCAAGCCCCCCCAACTCTCTTCATCGACCTCACTCTTCTCTCTTCGTTCCCAATCTATCTTCCTTTTTGAATTTTGATGCCAACATTGCTGGCAAGGGTCTTACCAGGGATTTATCGATTTCTTTTTTCAAATTCGTAAATTCCCTCCATACCCCCGACCTTCTTTACCCTCGCAAACCCTAACGCTACCTTTCTTCTCCTTCCTCCTCTAGGGTTTGCGAAGTTTCGGTCAATCTGATTCCAAACTCTGCTTCTTTGCTGCCAATTTATGCTTCGGAGTTTTCGAATTGCTGCAAGACTCCGATAATTGCGTTTATTTCACTGCAATTTGTAACCAGCTCTCTGCTGCTTCGAGTTCGAGAGTTTGCCGCTCTAGGGTTTCTCAGTGCCAGCTGCAAAGATTCTTCCTTTTTACCCTCTTATGTGTTTGTGTTTGGTTTACGAGAAAGGACGCGGGAAAGAGAGGGAAGATGCATGTGTTTTGGCGAGAACGGGTTTATGGGTCGAATGATGCGGGTTCGAGAAAAAGCTGATTGATATGAGGGTTTGAATATGAGCCATGGAGATGCGGAAAGTAGCAGAGTGAATGAACCCAGTAGCGATGCTGCGCCCAGAAGACCAGGAGGAGCTGATGAATTTGGGCGAGCAGTGTCGAAGGTTGCGGTGGCGCAGATATGCGAGAGCGTGGGGTTCCAGAGCTTCAAGGAGTCTGCTTTGGATGCTCTTGCTGACATTGCCATCAGATACCTCCGTGACTTAGGAAAGATGGCGAATTTGTACGCCAACTTGGCTGGTAGAACGGAATGTAATGTGTTTGATATTGTTAGAGGATTGGAGGATATGGAGTCATTGCAGGGATTTTCGGGTGCGGCGGAGATTACCCATTGTCTTGCAGGGTCGGGCACGGTGAGGGGGATTGTTGAGTATGTGGGTTCGGCTGAGGAGATCCCATTTGCGCAACCGTTGCCCCGGTTTCCGGTGAACAAGACCCGGAGACTAATTCCGAGTTTCGAACAAATGGGTGAAGCTCCACCTAGTAAACATTTGCCCACTTGGTTGCCGGCTTTTCCCGATCCCCACACTTACATTCACTCGCCCATGTGGAATGAGAGGAGTACCGATCCTCGCGAGGATAAGATTGAGCAAGCCAGGCAGCGGAGAAAGGCTGAGAGGTCTTTGTTGAGTCTGCAGCAGCGGTTGGTCTGCAATGGAGGTTCAGCTTCAGCAGGAACCTCTGTTTCAGTTTCAGTTTCAGTGGCCTTGGGTGGTAATGATGGAAAGGGATTACAACAAGGGAGTAGTGAAAGTAATCCATTCCTTGAACCGCCTCTCCAGCCGGACGAGAAAGATGTCTCTCCAGTTGTCTTGCCATCCAAGCTTTCAGATGAAGTGGCAAAAGGAACCCAAGCTGCTTCTTCTGTTTTGGAGGCGTTTGCGCCTGCCATTGAAGCAGTGAAGAACGGGTTGTGGATTGATGGAGATGATGAGGGGAGGCTTCTCCCCGATACAAGGCCTGCTGTTCATTTCAAGTTCAGAACTGGGAAGAAATTCTTGGGAGAATCTTCGGAATTGAGCTTCCAAAAGAAGGGTTCTGGGAGACCAGCATATTGGTTTGGGCGAGATGAGGAGAGGGATGACAAGAAGAGGAGAGCCGAGTTTATTCTTAGACAGTCTATGGAAAACCCACAGGAACTCACTCAGTTGTAGATTAATTCATTGACTGGTTTCTTCATGGAAACTCTGGCACTTAGAATTTGGCATTAGAAGTGGGCTATGGATGCTCAAAGTACAGAGGCTGTACTGTTGTTCTAGTATGGATAATGATGTAGTAACTCTAGTTGTAGTCCCACTCTAACATTTTTTTATAGGTTTGTGAATGTTTTCTTTCTTTCCATTTCATGTTACTCTTTTCTTTCCTCTGTGAACCATTCTTCTAAGATTAAGTTTTTGTCTGTTTTTTTCCCCCCACCAACTGATTTGTATCGACACATTGAATTCTAATATTGAGTTGAGGCAAATTATGTGCTCCATTTATGCTTTCTGGTAGCCCTCTAAAAGAAAATGTGTACCTTGAGAAGTACACCTATGATAGATCATAGAATGAGGTCAGTAAGGACATGCTGCACCCGTGAATTGGAAGGCTGTAATATGTTCGAAAATATTACTTGGATTTGAGACCATATTGGAGTTCGATCTGTGTCCTTTGCCCTAATTATTTTTGGTTCTTATTCTCAAATCATTCTGCTCATAGGGGTTCCTTTGTCTATGACACTGAAATGGGTATGGCGAAGATTGAAGAAGTTTCATCCATAATAAATACTCATTTTATGTGTGGCACTTAGGCACTATGACATCCATGAAATGAGGTTTACATTGATGACAGAAATTGGTCGACTTAAAGACAAAATAATGGGCTGGGAATGGGATCATCTCCTGTAACTGGACCATCCACTTAGCCACTAAGCTATCTGTCATTATTCTCCTAAACTCCACAAAGCAGGCCTAGCCACTATAGGCGTTGGGGCCACAAACCAATCCCATTGGAATTATAAACACAAAGCTGAAACATCTCGAGTTTAAATTACTTTAAATGACTAGGCCAAGCTAACAGATAAAGTCATCCGGTATCTGGTTAACATCTACATATATAAAGAGAAAATACAATAACATAATCCAAGAAAACTAAAACAAGTAGAGAAACAGCATTGATCTGACAAATGCCTGCCATTTCTCTCTAAAGGCCAGGAAAAAAATGAAAATGGTGTTCTGCTTGAATACACCCCAGTTCACTTGATTGAAAAGACCTCAATGTTTCAGCTTCAAATCCATCTCCACAGGAAATACTTTGGCACGATGGTTGAAGATCATAAAGTCTAGGTTGGCTGGTAGAGAAACTATCCTGCATTCCAAAATAATCCAGATGTCAATGATCCATCAAATATAATAAGGTTTCACAATTCTGAATCTCAAGTGCATAGAAAGTACAATAAATGGCAGCAACAGATTTTTCATTAACAAAATTTTCTTTTGCAAAGTTTATACCTAAAAAGAGTTATGATGACTGGCCATTTCTTTGGCGAAGAGCGTACATTAGTCACCTCTATGGACATGCAGCAAGGCTTGGCTCTCTTTTAGACTTAGTAATGCATTAAAAATTAATACTATACATGGAAGAATAAATTTAACTGATGGAGACAAAAGGTTAATTCATATATGCAAGTAACCTTCTACAACATCTAGACAATCAGAGAGGGTAACAATATATTTCCTAATTAACAAACTCAGATAGCTTAACTGCGTGATTACCATATCAGGCTTATTTATGGGTTGTCAAGTAGCTTATATGTGTATTAAGTAAATTGATGGTCCTTTATAATATTACAGAAAGCCAAAAACCCTTTTGGTCTCTAAAACATGCAAAGTGTGTGGGAGCGCTAGCTGATACTTAAACAAACAATGGATGAACAAAGTAGATTGTTTTATGTTTCAGCCTTTTTTTCAATAGGAAACATAAAACTTCTTTCAGTCTCATAACATTATGAAGGTTGTCACTCTGCAATAGCATTTTCATTTTCATGGCATTCAACTTCAGATAATTAGAATGGGAAACTATGCACCATACTGTTACCAAAACCTCAGAATATTCCCCTTTTACTTAAAACAATCACTTTCCAATTTCTAGGGACCTTTATACCACAATCTTCCCAAGGGCATGTGAACAGGTACTAATCCTATCAATAACCCTCACCACAAGGTACTAAACCTCAGCTCTTATCCTATGTTTGGTTTACCAATTAATAGCAAAAGAAAGCAGTTAATCTTCAGCTTTCCGTTGTTTGGTTCGTTTTGTGGTGCGTCCATTGTTTGGTATTAATGAAAATGGAAAAGAAAGGAAAATAACTCTAGGTTTTTCTTCTCAAACTTTCTCTTCCATAAAGGTAGGATTTGAAAAGATAAGCTTACAGGAACAAACATTACCGAAATTGTATTTTCCTCTTTACCCTACGTTTGGTTTACTAATTAATAGAGAAAGAAAAAGAATAGAAAGGAATTAAATTTTTAGCTTTCTGCTGTTTGGTTCATTTGGGTAGAGGATTTGGGAAGGGAGAGAGTGCTTAGGGTTTGAGGTGCGTCCGTTGTTTGGTTATTAATGAAAAATGGAAAGGAAAGGAAAATAACTCTAGGTTTTCCTTCTCAAACTTTTTCTTCCAAAAAGGTAGGATTTGAAAAGAAAGTAGGCTAATAGGAATGAAAGTTACCAAAACAGTATTTTCCTCTTTATCTCTCCTTAATCAAACACAAGAAAATAATAAAAGTTCCGGTTTGTTTCTTTTTTCTCTTCTTTATTTTGTTTAGTTGACAACCAAACATAGGGCTAGAAGTTGCACCAGCAATGTGCAAAATTAGCTATTGAAATGGCAGTAACATCTGCTCTGTCATCACTCTTACCAATTCAAACAATAAGAGAGAATTCGAATAAAAAACAGTTGCAGCTTTGCAAAATTGAGATTGCAGAAGATATAGTAAGCTCAAAGTTCATAAGCATAACAAAAATTACTATAGACTTGTTTCAACTTGCCATTGAAGGGATTGAAAAGAAATCCAATCACACCATGAACAAGACAAATCTAAGTCAGAAATTGAAGAAGCAAAACGCATACATACCTATTCTCTTCAGAATGGGGATGTATCGAAAGAAACGTGCCCGGGACAGTAAGAGCCGCCCACATACAGAACCCTAACCCTAGAAGCAGTTCAAGCACCACCTGCATTCCCAATAACCCCCTTTTAGACAAAATAAAAACCTAAACAAAACCAAACCCATTTTCAGAATTTTCTTTTTGTTAAATCTTACATTTATCGGAGGTCCTGAAAACTCTTCCTCCATAATCTTTAGCAATCCCCTGTCTGCAACCAAATCAACCAATCTCAAAAACGACCCAATTTCAATCACAACAAAGCCCTAAAGTTTCTGACTTGCTAATTCAAATAGATACATAAATACGAATATATGTGTAAATTAGAGCTTACATTGGACGGTTGAATAAGCGGCATGAGCGAGAATTACAACTCCGAAGACGCCAACCAAGAAGCCCAGACGCAAACCCATTTTAGCTCCGATCTCCGGCAGGCTACAGCTCCGGTATCGGCTTATACGACGTCGTTAGCTGGTGCAAGCCCGATCCAGACTCAGTTTCCTTTGCTTTGTTGAAGAAGACCTGAAAGATTAAAACTTAAAATATTTCTAGTCCGTTTAAAACGATGCTGTCTTTTACTCTTTTACGTGGTTTGGCTTTAAAACGACACGTCGTTTTTTAATATACGACATATCGTGTTCCATTTTGTCATCTCCCTGCTAAAAACGGCCTTAGCCAGAAGCAGAAGCACACTCGTAAGTCCTAGTTCAGAAGCCGAGTTGGGTGTTGGACCTCCAGGCTCTAATACTTACAAAACATATTAGAAACATGGGTCAGCTTGTGAATCTACTTCGACTTCATGCAACTCTCTCTTTGGGCTTCTCTCCCACATGTTCAGTCACTGCTCCCAAACTTCGACACAGTGTTGAATATCTAAAAGCAAATGTCATAACCACTCATTTGACATTCAAGTGTAAGGTAAGGCACTAGTCTACTAGATAAGTTTCATTTCTTAATGGCTTGTTATTGTGATTTATAATTTATTTTTTGAACTGGGTTTTGCCGTTTTAGGCCTATGGAGGAGAATTGGATGCCTTGCCGCACTTGCAAACTCTTAGAAAATTTCCCAAGGAGGAGCTTGCTGCAAAAGTTGTCCTGATCAGATTTGACTCGACCCTTTTGCTTCGCGAACAAGTACAGGAACACAGATTTCAATCCAATGCAGTCTTCACCATTAAGTATTTACACCAATCCGGGGCTAAAGTAGTTCTTGTTAGTGATTGGAGTGTTAAAACTAATCCCAAACTATCGGTTGCACAGTCTGTTGCAGGTATATACGACATAATGCTTCTCACCAGTGTTAGTTTTTATTTATCACTAGCATTTATATTGTGATGATTGATGAAGTGGATGTTTTATTATAATTCAATTTTTTTTTTTTTTAAATACATGTTTAAGCATAAAAGAATGAGACTATGCTATAAAAAATTAGACATTTTGAGCCGTTGATCATTGGTTTAGTGCTTGATGGTATCCACATTTCAGATTTCTTGTCATCTCTTCTTGACCACAAAGTTGTTCCAGTACAATGCATTTCTAGTAACATGGTGTCGAAGACGGAAGGCTTTGAGAAAGCAGATATTCTTCTTCTTGAGAATCTTTCTGAGTTTAGAGGGGAAGTTGCCAATTGTTCAACATTTGCTAAAGTATTGTCATCGGGAGTTGATATTTTTGTTAATGACTACTTTTCTCGGTCTCATAAGATTCTTGCATCCACCTGTGGTGTTGCTCGCTTCTGCTATGCCTGTTTGGCTGGTTTTCACTTTGAGGAGAGCATATATCAATTTAGAAGGGCTACAGAAACCAACACAAAACCTTATGTAGCAATTGTATGTCTCGGCTGCTATTATATTAGTTCCATTGGTTGTGTTTGGTTCCAGTCAAAACGTAAACTTGTGGACCTTAACTTCATTATCCTTCGCAATGCAGATTGGAGGGGGTAATCTCTATAATAAAGCAGCTGCTTTGCATTACTTAGCTTCCAGATGTGATGGGTTAGTCTTTGTTGGAATGATGTCATTTCAAATAATGCATGCCTTAGGGCTATCTGTTCCTTTGAATTTGGTGGAACATGGGGCACTTAAAGAAGCTTTGGATATAGTCCACTTTGCACACAGTAGAAATGTGCAGATCCTCTATCCAAAAGACTTTTGGTGCAAGAATGATTGTCTTTCGAAGCAATTGGAACTATTTCCTGCTCATGGTATTCTGGATGGTGAGGTTGCATTTGATTGACCAAAAAATTTTATGCCCTTTGACTCCCTTCCTTTTGACTGCTTTTGTTGATCATAACATCATTGTTATTTATGTTCACATGTGATGTAGTTTCAGTTTCCCATATTGTAGCTGGCTAACCATAGTGTCATTGTGATAATAATTTGTGAAATTGGGTGCTTATTCCAAGGTTTTTTTCCCTATTTTAGGGTGGGTACCTGTTGATATTGGGCCTGTATCATTGGATGAAATAAACTCCATGCTTACAAAATGCAAGGTAAATCGAAATACTTTTCGTCTGTTGTAAAGCAGAAGAATTTTTTTGGTTTTCAAATACCATTTTGCATTAAACTTTGAGGTGACATTATCAACTCGTAAGGGTGTATTTTTGGTATATAGGCAATGCATCTTTTTATTTTTAGATTTTAGCATGCATTAGAGTGTATTACAGTACTTTATCTAAGGACTAAATCTAGCACACAGTATCCCTGGAGACAATCTGTTTCACTTTCAACTTCCAATGTTGGGATCCAATATTCATTATTCTGTACTTTCACGCATTTATTGTCTTTATTTTTCTGCATTTAAATTTTTAGGATATATTGTAAAAATTTCAAAGTTAAATTTTGACTTTATTTTTTACGTGGTGAGTATAGTGATGTAAATGCACTCTTATGGTAAGATCATAACCATGTGGATCAAATTCCATCTTGAAATCATCGGTATTTTCTTTCATGATGGCATTAAATTTGATCTTGTGCTGAGAATTCAAGTACTCATTGTTGGTGGCTTTGTCTTGGACTTGCTGTCAGACCTCCCTGATATTTTTCAATGAATTGCAGAAAATTACTTGGATTGGTCCAGTGAAATTTCATACGAGTAACTGCACAAAAGGAGCTTCTAAGCTGGCTCAAATGCTTAATCAACTAAGTCAAAGCAACTGCAACATAACTGCTGTTGGGAATATGGCATGCGAAGTAATAGCAAAGGAATCAAATTTCATCTCTCATATCAATATGATTGAGAATGCTTCAGTTGTGTGGGAGTTTCTCAAAGGAAGAAAACTTCCTGGGGTCATGGCCTTAGATAGAGTATGTTTCATAATCTTCTTTCATATTCACCGGTTTAACACGAAGATTAAAAGAGGATTCAATCAGGACTATAGAATGGACAAAGTTAGATGTCTTGTAGCCCATCATGGTTGGAACTTGGAAAGACCGCCTAATAATCTAATGCCCTGTGCACATATCAATATTTCCATATATTGTGTATGTGTGTTAATCAGAAAGTGAACCTCATTGTAATGGATGTCCCTGAACCACCCACCTATATAAAACTACATGACCTGCAATTCATTGGGAATCTTGCCTCATATCCCAGGATGGTAGTAGTAATTCCTACCACAAGGGCCATTAACTCAATACACTTGGTTTAGAATTTAGATTGACTTATGGGTCTAATGTGGACTAATGAATTTGACTTCATTCTCACCTAAAGGAGGTAAGAGATATGGCTGATTCATTCACTACAAGACGCTAGAGGTACAAATTGTCCAGCATTGCATTATACTATTTAAAAAATATTTTCAAAGTTCTTAAGTAGTTGTTTAATGCAGGCATACCCTTTTGATATTGACTGGAATGCTGCCTATTTTGATCCAGCTCAACCTTTGGTAGTTGATATTGGAAGTGGTATAGTATTTCATCTTCTTTTCTGTTCCTATGTTTTTTTCCTCCTTCTGGTTGCAGTTTTGTTTCCTTATTAGTTGTTCTAGATGTATATGGAAATTTAAAAAAGAGAAACATAAGGATTATGCTCTTCTCACAAGAAAATGACATAAATTTATGACTGGGAATTGGGTTATATAGATGACAAGGCCTGCTCAGTTGGAATGGTTGTATAATTTCGGAAAATCCTTTATGGTTTGATCGTGAGATAGTAATAGCAGTTACTGGTTTTTTCCTGATTCCAAATAATCAATGACAGGTAATGGTAGGTTTCTTTTTGGGATGGCCAAAACAAGGAAGGATTTGAATTTTCTTGGTTTGGAGATTAATAAAAAGGTTCTCAGATTTAGAATCTTATATTCTCTTTGGTTACTTCTTAATCTTCTATCATTGACACTTTTGCAACTTTTTTCAGCTTGTAAAACGCTGCCTAGATTCTGCTCACCCGTGTGGTATAAGAAATGGGTAAGGGTTTTAGCCTTAGTGCTGCGCAAAAATTATGGCCTTGTGAATTTGCTGGTCTAGCTGACTTCTACATGAAATTTAATACAACTGGGTTCAGCCAGGATGTATTTGCAGTGTGTGTGTGTGTGTGTGTGTGTGCGTGCGTACGTGTCTGTGTGTGTGCGTGTGCGTGCATGTATGCGTGCGTGTATGCATGCGTGCGTGTGTATGTGTGTGTGTATGCGTGCGTACGTGTCTGTGTGTGTGCGTGTGCGTGCATGTATGCGTGCGTGTGTGTGTATGCTTGAGTGGGTGTGTGTGTGTGTGTGAATTGGGGTTGGAGGGTAGCACACTGAGCTGTTTTCACTGAGTGTGTGAACTGTGTGTGTAGAATTGTATTTAACATCTTATCTATGTTTGTCTTTATTTTGTCTATATTAGGTACTTCATTGCAACAAATGCAACATCAACATTCCGTTCCATTATTTCTAGTTACCCTGGAAAGCTAGTTCTTGTGTCAATACAGGTTGGAATTACAACTCTATGGCTATTATCAACTTGTAACGTCTGCTTTTTTTATCAAGTGTAGATAATTTATGTTTATGTGCCTGTTAGACTTAGCAATGCATATACTCTGTTAAAGGTTAAGAACCTAACGGTTGATGTCCCTTTATTCTTTATGAAAATGTAATGTCATTCTGCCAACAATGGTTCTGTCCGTGCCAACAATGGAAAGACATATGCTAAATCGAATTCCTTTCATTTTCTTCCTTTATTTAATGGAGTGGTGTATGTGATTCATTTATTTCATTATCTTTTTGAGAAAGATACAGTTCCTCTGATGAAAAAAGTATTCTCTATCACTTTACTTGAAAATGACACTGAAAGTTGGGCAGTATATTTGATTTGATAAAATTAAATGCATCTTCTTTTCCTTATAATTTTATTACTCTTGCATTGAATGCTTAGATTTATATGTATCTATAATTTAATTGGGATTTTTTTTCCCCATTTAGTGTCCAAATCCTGATTTCAATGAACCAGAACATAGATGGAGAATGCTGCAAAGGTCATTAGTCGAAGCAGTTGCAGATCTCCTAACAGCTAATGGAAAGGTAAGACTATTTTGCAGCTCCACTTCAGCAAAGAGCTCCATATGAACTCTGTTGTTCACTTTCTTTCCCCCTCTGCACCCTTATTGCCAACCACTGCAAGTAATGACACCATATACTGCATGGTGTATAATTTGGAAAATCTATGTAGGTCAGCCGCATGACAGGGATTTGTCAGGCCATTTGCTAACTTTTCTCTTGTATTTACTAGGTCTTTCTACAATCTGACATAGAGGCTGTCTCTGTGAGAATGAAAGAACAGTTTCTGAAATATGGCAAGGGTAAACTTACTGTTGTTCATGAACAAAGTTATGCCATTACTAATAGAGGGTGGCTTAAGGACAACCCATTTGGAGTTCGGTCAGATTGGGAACAACATGTCTTAGATCGTGGTGCCCCTATGTACAGATTAATGCTTTATAAATCAACCAATACTGAGTGAAGTTACTGCGGTGACAATGTATGAAGATGTCTACACCTTATACCAGAGGAACTAAATGGGATATCTTCTCACTTTTCAGTGGTCTAAGGTTCTTTCTTGGTGGCATCTGGTTCTCCAAGCAATATTATATATCCAATAATGGTAATGGATGTGGGTTTCTGATTTTTTGCGATCTTATAAAATTATAAATGGGTAGCACTGGTTCCAGATATGTGGCTTGAACAGTACCTAATACATGGTTGGGAATCTTTTGTGTAGGTGGTAAGCCATCAACAAATTGGTGGCAAGTCCCAACAAATCGTGCAACTTTCCAAGTGGATATGCTGGGCTAATAGCCTAAGACACATAATTACAGGGATGAACAACTTTCCAAGTTAGAGAGATCGTGGTGGGATCGATGGAAGCTATTGGAGAAGCACATACAGTTTCAAAAAAATAGGAGCACAATATGTTTTGAGAATGTTACTAATGGTTATAAGCACTCCTTGGTGGTGTCTTAAAGCAAAAGGAGCAGTAGGACAAGCTTCAACTATGGGCATCCAAAGTTGCCACCTGTATCATTTTGATTATTGTTTTAATGACTGTCACCTGTTTTTAACAGTTTTGGATGTAAGTTCCGGTTCGACCATGTAAATTCGTGAGTTTTGGGACAACGATGTAGATGCTTTGGAATTTTACTCAAGGAACCATTCAATTACTTCTCCTTTATGTTGTTCATTGTTCAAGTTAATTAATCTACTCCTTCAGTTCCTGCTGTCATGAAATCCCTTTAAACTTTGAAGGCACAAATGCCTGCATAGAAGCAAAAGAGCAATAGTAATACATCTTCAATAAATGCTTGCAGGAGCATGTCTGCAACCAAAATTTTGACAACAAAATCTGAAGGGACCAGCTCAAACTTTATAGGAAGATGAGGTTTCCTAGATTTTGTTTATAGTTTGTTCCAAAAAGCTACATGTATGTGTGACACTATTACTTTTAAGTTTTAATCGAACAAGGCAAAAATGAAGCCTTGTTTGACTGTTTGGCATCATTGTTGACTGGCCTTTTTTCTGCAGGGTGGGATTCTCTTGTCTCTCTGGCTTTCTCTTTCTTTTGACATTTTCTTTTTCTCTACGAATGCACACACATGGTGGAGAGGTTCTTTAAAAGTAAAATATGCTTCTTTCTTTCTGCGATGCTGCTGTCATTCTCTGCATTGCATGTGGCAAGTCCACAGTTGGATTTCTTTATTTGGTCTTGTTCTTTCTTTAAGCAAGTTTGCTTTCATGGTAGGGAATTAATCACTTCCTCAAAGTATGCATAATGCATTGATAAAAGTTAAAAGGAGGTATTGTCTTCATCATTTAAAGTGACACATATATGCCTAATTCTTATGCATAGTAAAAACAGTTTTTTTTTTATTTTTTTTTTATGATGAATATTTGAATATTGCGTTTAATAATAATTATAACAACATGATCTATTTTCTATTCACACACTATTAACTCTAAAAATAATGGTTAAGGACATAAGACTTTAATTTGAATTCATCACACATGCTATTCATAGTGAATGCTTGATTGTTGGGGGGAAAGAAAAGTAAAGAAGCATATCACACATGCTATTCACCATTCATATTCTCGAATTGTATCATCATTTCTCTCAGACATAATTACAGATTTTGTTCACTTATTTTATAATTAGTTCAATTTTGGTCTACAATTTTTTTTAAGTTCAGTTTTAATTCACTAATTATTTCACTTGTTCAATAAAGGTCCAGATTTGTTATCTCAAATTTGTTCCGCCTTTTACCCTATTAAATTTCAGCCAAATTCAACAAACATATACTTGTTTTAAGACTATGCGTCTCCTCTTTACGATCATATAAGAATCATTGAACTAGGTATAAAATAAGTAGACCAAAATTGAACTTAAAAAAAATCATAAACCAAAATTAAATTAGGTATAAAATAAGTAAACCAAATTTATAATTCTATCTTTCTTTCACAAGTATCTATATATCTACATATGTCGTATCTTACATCATTACTTATAATTAATATAATTTTCATAAATCGCAACTGAACTGACATGAGCCATTCATTTCATCATTTACCGTCACGTAAATATAAATATAATCAAACAACTACACCAATCATTATTATTTTAGTAATTACAATTTTTAATTTT
This sequence comes from Dryas drummondii, assembly GCA_003254865.1. Classification (NCBI taxonomy): domain Eukaryota; kingdom Viridiplantae; phylum Streptophyta; class Magnoliopsida; order Rosales; family Rosaceae; genus Dryas; species Dryas drummondii. The sequence continues at coordinate 758,561 of QANW01004110.1, forward strand.
ATCCACGTATCTTATTTATCTTATCTATTATATTATTAAAATTGATACCAAAAATTATATATATGGAAGATAATTAATGAAAGCAACAATATTAGTCTACCCTTTACTATTCTCAAAGTTTAGGCCTTGACACAATCACATAGAAGTTGTGAAAAATTAGGTCATGTTGAGTAACCTCTATGTCCATGTCGTTGTGTTACATAGTAAAAATTATAGGGCCAACACAAAAACCTCAATTGTGAATTAACTAATAACGCTTTTATTTTTATTTCCCTTTTTTATTTTCTAAAGTAAAATTCGTTCCTCTTTCGAACTGTAGACGTCTGTTGGTTGTCGGAAGATTCTATCCGATTTTCGTTTGCATTTCTTCAACCCCCGGAGCTCGTCCCTTCGTTCTGTACTAGGGTTTGCTGGAATCTCCGGAATTTTCTCTCAGGTAATTATGAGTACGAATTGATTCATTTATTGATGTGGTTGAGAGAGCTTAAGTTGGTTGATTCTTTGTTTATGTAGTTCGACACCTTAGCCCTAGTTTGGCTGCTGGGAAAGTGGAAGAAATTAAAATTAGGGGATTTTTTTTATTATATGTTTTGTACTTTTGTGGGTTTTATATGGGAAAGGGCAAATTTTAACTCAACATAGCGAGAGAGAAAAAAAATTGTTAGGCAGAGTTGAGTTGAGGTCGTGATTTGGTTCTTATATAACGAATTATTGAAGTCTGTCATATTTTGCTACATTTTCTCAGCTACCAAGCACATTTTTTTTATTACTGGAGTTCAATTGCATGCTTTACATTTGCTGAATTAGATGTTTTTGTGAGCCAATGTAGGCTCTATTTTCTGAATTGGATGCTAATATGATACTGGGGTTTGTTAGCATGACTTGAATTCTAGGACTTTATGGTCCGTTTGAATTGATAGATTCACGTTTGGGCCTCCAAATACGAATTCCTTATTCATGTAAACAGTTTGATTCACACTTTTGAGCTTCAGTGTTTGTTTTATGAAGTCCTTTTCGTGAGGGTTGGGGTTCAGCGCTAAATATGAATTACTTATTCAAATCACTCTCATAAAAAATTTTGTCCAAAGAAGGGAAATGTAAAATTGATGCATTTCAAATTAGAGCATGTGAAATGTACAGATCTGAAATATAGATCCTGTATGTAAATGGGATCCGGAATTCAACCTTATTGACATTATGAAATATATGGGAAAACTGAATTTTTGGTGCATGTGAATCTAAACATACATGATTAGGTTGCTGCCTGCTACTAATTTATCTTGGTTTTGATTTACTGCATTACTTTTTCATGCTAAGCTTAACTTTTCTTGTTACAGTTAACTAGTTGGAGTCAAACGAAGTATTGCTTGAAATCCTGGAAGCCGAGAGCATACGGATATAGGTATATTGTGATGTAGTTAACATGCAAATGGAGTCAACAGTCATTGTGGGCTCTGAGGCACATCCACATCAGGGGAATATTTTGGTTCAGGATGGAGTTCCTGGTTTAGCTTCATCCACCCCAAATCATGTTGCAGTGCAGCAGCCTGGTATGTTATTGCAATCAATTTTATATTTAATTTACTTATTATGGGTTTTCTGGTTATTATGTTACCTTTCGAAGTACAAATTACCACCCTTTAATTGTTTTGAATTTACAGTGAAAAAACCAACACGGCAGTGGGCTGCTTGGACACATCAAGAAGAGGAAAGTTTCTTTTCTGCATTGCGACAAGTTGGCAAGGCATGTTCTTCTCCTTGCTTATTTTGGTAGTAGACTATTTTACATATAATAACAACACTTCCTAACTGCACCATACTTTAATTGCAGAATTTTGAAAAGATCACTTGTCGTGTTCAAAGTAAAAACAAGGATCAGGTAGTTTCTATAACCATACATTTAGCTGTTTTCATCCAGTGGTTCATAGTTTCTCTTGCTTCTTGATTTTGATTTTCTTTCGGTTCTGTTTTGTTTATCTTTCCCTTTTATGGTATTCAGGTCAGACATTATTACTATCGTCTTGTGAGGCGTATGAACAAGCTGCTGGGTCCAGGATTATATTTGGATTCCAAAAATTCTAAAGATACTAATGCTGCCATGCTTCGATGGTAAGATTAATTATCGATCAGTGTTTCAATTAATCTTAGCCGTGGATATCCTCTAAAAAGACTAGAGGGTGATTCTGGATCTTAGTTTTTAACAGTCACTGTTGGGAGCATTTGATCTAATATCTATTGTAGATAATCTGTTGTTGATCATATGGCTTAAGGGCATCATGTTTGATGATTATTTGTTTGTCTTGTTATATAGAAATATAAATAATCTGAAATTATGCATAGGTTTTATTAGAAAGAATTCTTCTAAAACATCCAACTTTCATGTGCAGAGAATTATATGTTTTGTGTGACCCTTGTTACAGGTGGTCTTTGCTGGAAAAGTATAGCTGCAAAGCATCAAAGCTTCACCTGAAGCCCCGAAGATTTAAGATCTTTATAGAAGCATTGGTTAGTAACTACTCCTATTTCAATTCACGAATACTTTCTTATATTTGATAGAGTACAATTTTGCTGACTACCAATAACCATGGTGCACCATTACCTCTCCACACATCACTTGCCATGTGTTACACATATTAACCATGGTTAACCATAATGTAATACGGGCACATGATAAGTGGAGTGGTAATGGTGCACCATGGTTAATGTTGGTAAGCAAAACTGCACTCTACTTCATATTGATATAGTATATTCTTGTGCTAGGCTGACTAGCATGTCTTTTCCATAAAGGAACACCAACTCGTTAAAGATCGGAAGAAGAGTGTTAGGAAACGGCCTTCTCAGGGGGAAAACTGCCCTCCTAATGCTCTAAGCATTGTTCCAAATCAGAATAGACCATCAGGGCATGATAATCGCACAGTTAAACTGGTTCTTGTTGACAGTCACAATATTCAGAAATTAGGACATGGAAAAGCATCATTAAAGCGCAATGTAAGTATAGGTGTCAATCGTAGCAACAAAGGAGACTCAAGTACCATGAAACCTGCTAGGCAACGACGGAAACCAGGTGATTATTTTTAGTCTTCCCCCTTGTATTAGAAGGTAGGGTATGTAGTCCTTTCATTCTGATAATTTCTTTTAGGCAATTGGTTACATTGACAATTGTCTCAATTGTGCATATTGGCTTCTAAGCTGTTCACTTCAGTGTACTTTTTGTGTATAAATTCTTTCAATGAACTGGTATAAGAATGAGAATAAGTATTTGATCTCAACTTCATGTGATTCTAGCATCCTACAACCGGGAATATCCGATTGCATTTTGACTTTGGATTTTTGCTCTGATTAAAATATTATATATCATGCTGCAATCATAGGATGGCTCATCTAGATTTAATAACTTTTAAGTTTTCCTAACTAACATGCATCTTTATTACATTTTATTGCTGTGCCTCCTTCAAACTTAACCTCTGGTTTTATTCTTCTTGTTTTCTTTTTCTGTGAACAAAGAAAAAAATATTTGAAGGTTCCACTTAATTTTCCCCCCCATTTCGGCTATGTTCAGGTATTGCTTCTTGTTTCAGATACAATTAGTGGTATCTGCTGCTTTTTGGCAGATTAGTATTTAAAATAAGGAGCAGTACCTGATTTCCAAAATAAGAAAATTGATATATTCACGTATTCTTAATGCTAGGCCCTGTATTGAGGAACTTTGTATGGTCTGGTTACTAATGTATCTAGCAGGGGTTGTCTCATCAGCAACATATAAAAAGTGGGAAAAGGCTGCAATTGCCGGGGTTTCTTTGGTTGCTGATGCTGCTGAGCACCTGGAGCGGGCAACAACTGATAAAGAGTTTGAACCAGACAAAAGGGCAGCAGGTGAATCATTTCCAAGCCATTTCTTCTCTGTTATATGTTCTTGAAAGGATAAGATTCAAGGCAGTTGTGGAAAATTTCTTAATGCCAGTTCTTTCCATTTTGATTTCCAGGGCAAAGTAGCTCTGTTCCTGTTGGAAAAGTTCTACCCCCTATGCCCACTTTTCCACAAAATCTTTATGCAGAGAGCAGCATACAGAATTCTATGAAGCTTAAGCTCCAGTTGTTCCCAATTGATGATGGTACTAGAAGAGCCTTGGAAATTGTGAGCTGTGACATAACTTATATTTTTCAAGTTCAATTTGGACTAAATTGTTATCATGTGAGCAATTTTCAGAGCTAACAAAATTTGGGTTTTCATCTGTTCACAGGATAAACACAATCCACACCTGGAGCTCACTCTTAGTACTCGGAAAAAGATATCATCAGTTTTGGAGCATCTAAATCGCAAATGGGGCAATTCGAGTGTAGCAGCAGGAGAGCTAATGCTTTTCCCTTACAGTGTCCAGAGGGATAACATGATGGTTTATCTGAGATGGACACAAGACTCAATTCTCAGCGCGGCAGATGTATATGCATCGATTGGAAGCCCTCCAGTTTTCCGTTTAAGGTTCCTACTTATTTCTTTTCAACCCAAATATAATGTCACATATTAGATCATTAAACATCAAAAATGATTTGCAATATTTCCTTGTAGGTACGGTTGGTTCTCCAATACTGAGATTGGGTCTACTGGATTGCAAGCACCTGTAGCATCTTGTGGCATTCGAGGTGAGCAGGATATGAATGTGGAAAAGAGTAGGGATCAGATTGTGGATTCAGCACCCATACCTTCGCTATCAACTAATAATCAGTCTGTGGATATCCACAAGGATCACTTAACCTCAGCAAACAATAACCATTCTCTTGCTTTTTCTTCAACTGATGAGCCTGATGAGATAAATGGCTACATCTGCGCAAGTCCAAACAATAACTTTGTGGGGGAGCCTACAGAAAAGACGTCATGGCATAAAAAGGAGGCCAGTGATCAGAATGTCTCAAGACGTCGGGGAGATGTGGTAATTGTCCTTTGGATGCTCCATGCTTTTAATGTTAAATAACCACTGTCAGCTCACAGGCATGAATATTTACATATTTTCAACTGGAATAATTATTTTAATAATCATAATCATAATCATTCATCTTTACCTTCTTTCTAACAAATCAGATCTAGACTTCTTTCATTTGATTAATATGGGTAAATTTACCTCTCCATTTGTCAAGATCGGTTACAGAATGTGGATGTCTTTCTTTATGCACTTGTGTTAGTGGGAATCTAACCTTCTTACATAAGGAATAATACATTGTTTCGTAAATGCTTTACATATTTTCTTGTTAACTAATTTGTTTACTGTGCTATTGTTCTGAACATTTAATTTCTGTATGTATCTAGGATGACCTGAGATTAATTAGTGGCACTGCACTATCAGCTGGGGAGTGGGCTGATAGCCTCACCAACATAAGTGTTGGAGATCTACTTTCAGGAGTGTCTCGTGATTTAGATGCTAATCCACCTGTTGCTGAAAGTTCCCAATGCCTTCAGCAGATCCCATTTAGCTGTGATTCATTTGATGCTGTGATTGCTGCTCATATATTGAGACAAGAGGACAAGATGGGATGTCAATCTACTATGACATCCCATGTATCTTCCATCTGGGATGCTGAAGAAACATGTGATGCCTTCTTGTTTCAAAAGAATTCTGTTTTCTGTCAAGAGGTTCTCAGTTCATCTGGTGTTGCTCCTCCTGGGGCTTGCAAACAGACAGCTAGTACAAGCTCAGCGGGATCTGATCGTATGGTTGAGGTATCGTTTTGTTTTTTTGTTGAAGTAATCAGTGGATGGGAAATAGTAGTTGCTTGCATTGTGAAAACACATGTAATAATAAAACTTTTCTGCAGGATTTACCTGTAATAGAGACGCCCATTGATGATCCTCCTCAAGAAGATCCTATGGATGAGTGTCAGTCTGATCCACATATCCTTGACAATTCAGTAAAAGATCTCACCGCTTTAACAGATATGTACTGGGTATGTTTCTTCTTCTGCATTTTATGTTTTTAACCTTGAAGCTGCATGACACTCTTATGGCTTGCTGGGTCCTCCTGAAAGCTGCCCCTGTTGTTTTCATCAATGAAGCAGGGTCGTTTTTCGGAGGCACAACAAGTGCCTTACATGTTCCTTGCATTTTCTTTAGATTTTTTCCACAACGTTTGTGTATATTTCTGATTTTTATGTTCTTCCTTTTACAGCCTGAATCTTTAGGACCATTAGATTTGGAGATACCATCCTCAAAATACCATAATGAAGATTTTATTCTGACTGATAGTCTTAGTGGGTTGAACCGCCTTATTGCCAGCAGCCTGGATGCGTTTCAAAATTGCTCTTTTTTCGGGGTGAACAAGAAAGAACCAACACCATCAGTTGAAGGTCGAGAACCCACGTCCTTTTCAGAATTTAAAATTGGCAATGGGGTTTGAGATTTGCCAAATCGGATAGCAGGGATAAGATTTTCACAATGGTGGGGCTTCAATTGGAGTTCATTGACTAACATTTCTCAGTTTAGCTCTGACTTGAAGATTGCATGCCAAAGGTGCCCATGCCAGCAGGGGAGGAACATAGAAGGGACTCTGCAAACTTTTGAAAAAAAAAAAAAAAAATTACTATTATGTTGTAGAGAATACCGATGTGTTGAGCATATATGTCACTTGTAAAAACTGTCTTTTCTTTTGCTGTTCTCATGTATATATAGAGATTCTCTAAATCAGCATTCTCTAACCATTCAAATACTTTAAAGATTTCATGTAAAAATAAAAAAATTAAATACTCTATGAAAGATAAAAAAATATATTTAAATAACTATAGTCCTTTGAAAATTCACTAATGCCTGTCAAATTTTTTATTTTTTATTTTTACAACGTTTATCATATATTTAACAAGAAACATACTTCTACTAAATAGCCTTAGTAATGAGTTTTTTTTTTTTTTTTAATTCTAGTTCACAAAAAAGGTTGATAATCTAGTCCACTTGTTACAGTAAATTTCAGTCCAGTCTACTTTAATGAAATGTGCGCGACATGGAACTCTCCAGGCGCTCAATACTGTTCATTGAGTGCTTAGTGGGTTCACCAAGTCTTCTTTTTGTACAAACATAGACATGAAATTATTCTATATAGTACAAATATAGACATGAAATCATGTTTCAGCTCTTATTTGTTACTGTTTTTGTAAATTGTATTTAAGAGCTAACCTTTACAGCCTGACCAGATGAACCTGGTTATGATAGTCTACGGTTGTCCATGTTACTTGTACATCATTTCTTCTTCAATGTTTGTTCTATAGCTTTTATTTTCAATTTTGTTTGGACTGTTCATATGCGTTTCTTGTGGAAATTTGCTGCTAATAGTGAGTTTCAGTCACTAGCCCATGAACACTAATCTGTTTATCTTACCACACATCCAGTTTTGTAAGTACTGTTTCATGCACTCTCTGGTTTAATAGACTATAAAAAGAGACATATTGTTGGACTTTTAACTAAACCAAGAAAATTAATCACATTGGATTCTGGGTGCGTAGAGACCAGAAAAGTCACCAACTCATGATAATTTGGATTACATGTTAATTAAGAGGTTGTTTTTGCTTACTGTCCTGATTTTTATTTTTTTTGGACTAATGCGTATTGTCCTTATCGTCCTGATTAGTTGAGAAAAAACATGATTAGAATGACAATAGGATAATGCACCGGAGAAAGGGACACATTGGAGTCCCATAAAACACTATCAATGCTATGTGATAGAAACTTTCATGGCAAATTGCCACAATGATAAGCACCAATCATGGGTCTATATGGTCTATCTAGACCCATATCCTGCTTTGTGGTCCAAACCATCTCTATGCAGCCAAACATTGGCCAATAAATTTGATTGAATATTACATGATAGATCCTCAGCTTCACATTATTTTATTTTATTTTGGCCTTCACATCACCAATGAAGCCTCTTCAAGCCAATGACAAAGATGAGAATGAGATGTCAATGAAGCAGAACCACATGGTGAGCAATGTGGAGGTCACATTGGTGTTTGAATTTTGGCCTTTACATCCCTCATGAATTGACATAAATTCTTTTGTGATGACCCATTTACAGCCACCCCATCCTCCAATATCTGCCTCACCTTCTTGATCTCCTTCTTCAGTCCATCACCCAGTTCTCCACTCATCAGATGGTTGATCTTCTCTGCTACCCCCACCCTTGTAATGGGCTTCCTATCACAAAGATTGAGCCCAATCCCCCAATCATCAACCACTAGCTTCCTATTAGTGATTTGATCAGTCAACAAAGGGAAACACAGCATGCGAACACCACACCACATGCTTTCAAGTATTGAATTCCATCCACAATGAGTTAAGAACCCTCCTACTGCTGAATGTGAAAGCACCTCAATCTGAGAGCACCAAGGCACCATCAACCCTCTATCTTTAATCTGGTCCTCAAATCCAACGGGTAAGATATGGGCTCCATCATAGCTTACAGTGTCAGGGCGTAGTACCCAAATGAAACTCACTTCACTAAGCAAAAGCCCATAAGCTATTTCCTCCATATCAGTTTCAGTAACTTGAGCATAGCTACCAAATGAGACATACAAAACTGAACCATGAGGCTTGGTGTTGAGCCATTGGGTGCAGTCAAACTCGGACATGAGGTTTGTAGCAACCACAACACTGTTGGTGGGTTTATTGGGCAAGACAGGGCCAATTGCATATGTGGGTTGCTTGTCTTGCAAGGCTGAGAGGGCCTCGGATTCAAGCTCTTGCACTGTATTGCACAAAATAAAATCTGCCCTTTTAACTTCTTTGAAAGCCTTGTGTATGATTCGTAGCATTGGTGTTGATAGATCAGTAACTTGGAGGTGTGACATCAAGTCCTTTGGTTCAATGGCCTGCACACCCGGTATGTAGTCAATGGTGTCCTCACGATCATCTGATCAACCAACAAAAACAGATACATGTAATTAGGCACCTCTGTCAACTTTATCTTTCTAGATATTTGGAACATTATGTTCTCAGATTCGTAATTTAGACGCATATTTAATAGTTTAGATTGACAATCTTGTTAATCAAATATTGAACCCCAAAAACTTAAGTTGTTAAAAAATATACAACAATGTGTGTAAGCGACGTAGAGAGGCAAACTAATAGAAGAAAAGAAACAAACATACAGATGCAACCATACTTGCAAATTAACAAATAAGTGAGAAATGAAAATTGAAGGTTTCAAATTCAAGGCCTCCACCAACAAAGTTTTGATACCATATTAGTCAATCACTGACCCAAAAAACTTACACTTATAAGAAATAGTCAATATTGTATAAACCTTACATATCTAACGTTATACATATTAAATTGTCTGGTAGGAGAACATTCCACTATGTAACAGCCAAATTGGAGGGATACCTACCCTGAGAGCCAAAATGACCATTTTTCTTGAGGAGGTCCAAGTGATAGTAGATGTTTAAGACCAAAGCTGGTTCAGTCCAGAAGGAAATATTGACAAGGTTGTACTTGTTGGCTACCATTGCTTCCCAGGTATGAAAGGTATCAGAAACCAAGCAAGTGATTGAAGGGTCAGATCGGACTAAATCCCCAACAAGTTCATCAACAAGGGCAGGGAAAACATGCAAAGTACCCTCAAGAAATTGGTCAAGGTTCTGAAATCTGTTGAAGGACAGTGGAAAACCATCGCTGACTGTTGTGTAGCGTATGTCCAGGCCAGACCTGCGCGCTGTGGCAAAGATGTCATCTTCGTCTTCAGTGTTGTTGGGTTGGGATTTGGTTATCTGGTTGTGGATATGTTGGGTGTTGACAAAAGTGAGGGTGAAACCATTTGATGCAAGCTTCATGGCCAAATGAGTGAAGGGGATGACGTGGCCTAGGAGAGGCAGAGGCACCATGATTGCATGAGGCTTTGGATGATTGCCATCCATGGCTCTGAGTGTGTCTTTTGTGAGTGTTTGATATGTTCTGTGAGACGATGAGGAAGAGGGATAAGTGCTTAATTGCATTATTGACTAATGAAGCCACACCGACCTTTCTATTTTTGTCAAATTAATAAAGTGGAACTGGTCCGAATCTTCTGCTTATGTGAGTCATTTTGAGGCTTCCATCTAATTGTAAACACTAAACTCCAAACTTTTCTTCCGATATGTACAAAGCTTTATAGAATGGATGAGGGGTGGAACAGCAATCCACGAATGTTTGAATTCTTGGACCGTTGTACTGCCCCACCTCTTGGTCCTCTTATTCTGTTTTTGGAATAAATATTTCACCGAAACACAAAATAAGGCCTTGGGAGTAAGGCCACTTGCCATCCTCATCACTGATAGAACCCAAAAAGGGAGTGAACATGGAAACTAGGCCTTTAAGGCATTACAAACAGCTTACAAAAACCTTAAAGAATAGAGACCCCGGCCCAATTCACATGGTTCACCGACAAACAAAAACAACCTAACAAAAACTTTATTAAGACCATTTGCTTTTAACCATAAATTGTGTGGAGCTAAGACATGCAAATGCAAATATACCCCCTTCTATGTCCCAAAACCTTTCATTCAAGTTTTTTTTAAGAATTTGATTGTAAAGATCAGGTGAGAAACATTGAGCAGATGGAGTAATCCTGGATTTCCTTCAATCAATCAGTTGATTTCATTGACACTAGTAGAACCATATGAATGATGCTTTGTTCAATTCCACTTGATCTTGAAGTGCTTTGAATTATGTCAGAGTAAGGTAGGCCGGCCTTCTAGTATGTGCAAACCCCTTTACCAAAGCTTTTCACCACTTTCACTTTTATGCCTGCAAAACTGTACAACAACTATCAGTACGTGGGTTCTAATCACTAATCACTAATCACTATCAGTTCAATGATCCAACAAGTTGAAAACATACGTCATGATCATGAAATTGAAAGATCAAAGAGGGACACAAGCATAGGCCACTATATACGTACATTTTATTGATATTTGATTATGTTCATTCACCGATGTTGATTGAGCAGTGAGCACCAGCGTACTTGTTTGACTGGTTGATAAATGGAGCCATGTGGTGATGGCGAGAGAGAGAGAGAGAGAGAGAGAGAGAGAGAGAGAGAGACAATCCAATGGATTACAGATATGCATGCAATGCAGTAAAATTCCAATAGTGATAGGTTTAAAGTCTTTCTGTCTCAAACTCTCAATGTATGACAAAGTAGAAAGTTAAGGGAGTCTTGGGAAAACAAAAAACAAAACCTTACAGGTTTAAGGGGTGCTATATATCATTACGCCCTGTTCTAAGCTCCCAAGTTTTTGGGGAAATTTAGCTGTACATCCTTTTTTTTTAACAATAGACAGTAAAAAAAATTGGAAGAGAAGAGAGATCCGAACTCACGTTGAAGTTTGTTATCACACCAAAGATTTCTTGGAACAGCCCAACAGACAGAAGAGAGATTCAAACTCATTCAGAAATTTGGCATGGCTCCAGACATTTCTTGTCATATCACACCTATGTTGTCTTCAGCTCAGTCCCCAAGTCAATTTGTGCTTACCACTTAGCGGAGAATTACAAAAATATTTTAACTTCTTTCACTGACACTTGGTTTCAAAGCTTATAGTACGTGGTCCTTTTTATAAGGGTCATTCTTACAAGCTTATTTGTCATACTTTGAACTTGGCTCTGCATCACCAAAGCTTTGAGTTCCAAATATCTTGCACTTCTATACAGGTCATATTAAATATTTTGCCAACCATATATATATATATGATATATCGATCTGTTTAGCAATTGTGATTTCACCTCCCTCTCTCTCTCTCTCTCACTCAAACACACACACACACAGATGGAGAACAATAAACATTCAAAGCCTCATGCTGTCCTGTTTCCCTACCCTCTTCAAGGCCATGTAATCCCAGCCGTCCATCTTGCCATAAAGCTCGCATCAAAGGGCTTCACCGTCACCTTTGTCAACACTCAAGCGATTCACCACCAAATACTCAAGTCATCCCAATCGAACACCGCCAACATGGAAGAAGACGACAACATCTTCGACGGGGTTCGTAAATCCGGCCTTGACATACGTTATGTAACAATCAGTGACGGCTTCCCAATCGTGTTCGATCGGTCCCTCAACCACGACCAATTTTGGGAGGGTATTCTGCATGTTTTCCCAGCCCATGTTGATGAACTTCTAGCAAAATTAGTCCAATCCGACCCACCAGTCACTTGCTTAATAGCAGACACTTTCTTTGTGTGGCCAGCACGGATGGCCACAAAGTATAACCTTGTCAATGTGTCATTTTGGACTGAACCAGTTTTGGTGCTAACCCTCTACTATCACTTAGACCTCCTTAAAAAAAATGGCCATTTTGCTTCTCATGGTGAGCATATACTTTCTCTTAGTAACTCTCTCATGCATGTCTCTGCTTTAGTACTATCTTCTCCTTGAAGCATATTCTTAGTTTGTTAGGCTGGTTCAAGTGTGGATATATATCAACAAAAGAGTGAAAAGAACAAACACCCTGTCCTAGTCATTTTGCGTGTAGTTCAATATGGTGTCAAACCGTCAATTCTTTAGAGAATCATACTTTTTGAATTTGAAAATTATTTAGTCATTTACCATAATTATTTTAATTTTATCAAACATATTATGTTTATCTTTTTATTTTATTACAATTATATGACAAAACGTTTGATTATAGATAATCGCAAAGACACCGTCGACTACATACCAGGTGTGAAAGCAATTGAGCCAAAGGACTTGATGTCGTACCTACAAGCCACAGATGTCACATCTGTAGTGCACCGGATCATATTCAAGGCCTTTGAGGAAGTCAAAAAGGCAGACTTCATTCTGTGCAACGCAGTGCAAGAGCTCGAATCTCAAACCATCTCGGCCCTGCAACAAAAGCAGCCCATATATGCAATTGGGCCCATATTTCCCTCTGGGTTCACCAAGAGCACAGTGGCCACGAGCCTCTGGTGTGAGTCAGACTGCAACCAATGGCTCAACACCAAGCCCAATGGCTCAGTCCTCTACGTCTCATTCGGTAGCTACGCCCATACCACCAAATATGACATAGAGGAAATAGCCAATGGGCTTTTACTCAGCAAAATTGGGTTCATCTGGGTCCTTCGGCCTGATATTGTCAGCTCTAACGAAACCCAAATCTTGCCTGTTGGATTTGAAGATAAGATCAAATCCAACGGTCGAGGGTTGGTCGTGCCATGGTGCTGCCAAATTGAGGTGATCTCACACCCTGCAATCGGAGGGTTCTTGACACATTGTGGATGGAATTCGATATTGGAAAGTATTTGGTGCGTTCTACCCTTACTGTGCTTCCCTTTGTTGACTGACCAATTCACAAATAGGAAATTGGTGGTTGATGAGTGGAGAGTTGGAATCAATCTTTGTGACCAAAAACTGATCACAAAGGTGGAGGTGGCAGAGAAGGTCAGCCGTCTGATGAGTGGAAAATCGGCTGAGGAATTGAGGAGGAAAGTCAAGGAGGTCAGAAAAACATTGGAGAGTGCATTGGTTGTTCATGGATCGTCATGTAGAAATTTTGATCAATTGGTAGATGGTGTGAAGGTTAAGATCCAAGAGAAACATGGGTTTGGTTTCAATCACATTTAAGGTTTCCTAGATCTTCAGATTCCAACGTTGTCGTTGATGATCGTTGTGCATGGTTTGTAACATGTCTAGGTTTTTTTGTAAACAACTAGAAGTGTTGGGTTGTTTTATGAAATAAATGGTGGCCTACTGCGGTGATCAATTGTTCAATCAATTGTTTACGATCCATCACTATGATCACTACGATAATGATCCAAGAAATTCAAAACATGCATCATGAATGATCATGACATTGAAAGATCAAAGAAGGATACAAAGCATAAGCCACTCATTTTATGTTATTGATAAGACCATCACCCCTCTACACGTACCTTTACAAAATTACTTTTAACTTGTTTCACTCATCACTTACTTCCAAAGCTTACAAAGTAGTCCATTTTATAAGACCAATGGCTGCACCAAATGGTTTAACACGAAGCCCAATGGCTCAATCTCTATGTCTCATTTGGTAGCTATGCCCACACTACCAACAATGAAATAGAGGAAATAGCCAATGGGCTTTTGCTAAGCAAAGTGGACTTCATCTGGGCCAGTCAGGCCCATCTTCTCATACAATGTACATATGGTTGCAGCCGCAGCCCAACCCACCTGAAGCATCCACCCGGTAGGCTAGCCTTGGATTATGCTAATTATACCATTTTATTTTCTTAAACAGGGTTAAAGGATATAGCTTTATCTATCTTTTTCTCACGAATTCACAGAGAAGAATGATATCTAGAAAAAAGAAAAAGAGGAGAATAATATTCCGACGCAAAGTGCTGTCATAGATATAATTTTTTTTAAAGATAATAAGATAATGTTATCCCTTTATAAATTAGGGTTCATTAATAATTTCATTTGGATTAGAAATAAGTGGAATGAGTAAGCATAAGAATTTTCTGTTCAAGCAGGTTTTTGGCTTAATAACAACAACAAAATGTATGTAAGTCTTTGAGATTTGTATATTGTAATATTTATGTTTTAAAATGAATGTTTAATAAGCTTGGGAGGGTCATGCCCACCCCGGCCTAAGAATGGCTTCACCAATGAAATAGTGATCAAAGTTTTTCAAGTAGTGTTATAATATGGACAGACAACGTGTTATAATATAGGTGGTGTTATTAATTCACGTGTTATAATTCATAATATAAGTGGTGTTACTAATCTACGTGTTATAACATTGATGGACGAAGAGTTTATACTATTAAGATATAATATTAATAATATATACATGTTATAGCATGTGTAGATTAGTTTTTAAAAATAAAATATGTGAATTAGTAATACCACATAATAGTGTGACGGTCACACTAAAAAATTACTCAAGGTGAGAAGGGTGAAAAGGTGGTTGATGATATCCCAAAATGAGGCCTCTATTGGGGGAGGGGATGGCTGACTTCACCCACTTTGTATTTTTTATTTTTTAAATAGTTTTGAGTTTTAAATAAATGAAATGAAGTTTGTTTTTTTCAAATGTGATTGGTGTTCGGAGTAAATTTCATAAACATTAAAATGAGAAAATTAGATCTTTGGTCTACTTATACTTTAAAAAGTTTCATATTCGTCCATAATATTTTTGTTGTTTCTTATTATTTTATTAACTTTGTGATGTTTTTCATTATAATTCAAACTGTCAAATTAACATAAACGACGATATATTTTAGTTAATTGCTGCACACATGGGGCACTATTGTGGTCCACTTTTCATATTGATCTAGTAGCGCCCTACATGTGTGGCAAAAGATTAAAATAGACAGTAATTTGTGCTAATTTGATTATTTTGACCATAATGACTAATGAGACACACCACAAAGTTAATAGATCAATAAGAAACAAAAAAAAAATCATAGACCAATATGAAACTAAGCGAACAATAAATAAACCAATAATGAAATTTCCTCAATTTAAAATTTATATGAATCTCATAAGAGATGTGTCCCAAGCAAATTTTTTTAAAGTCTGAAACTAATAACCAGCATGTCCCCCAATAAAGGCCCAATAACCAAGTCTTCGACAACTTAGGAGGAGCCCAACTTTAGTAACCCAATTTTGTTTAGTCGGAGGCCACCTCAAGATAAGATAAAAACAAGAACAGAGAATAGAACATTCTCGAAGATTAAAATGTTAATGCTTTAAGTATTAAAATTGATTTGTTAGACTAATCCAAAGAAGAGAATAATGAGAATTTCTCACCATATTCTCTAATATTGATTTCTCTCAATCCATATAGTATTATTAAACTGCAACTTCTTCAGTTCTTCCACAATCAGAACAAAGAGTAGGTTATCCTTCCACTATCATAAATGAAATACAAAAGACTCCATTATATGACTACATATTGTTTGCCTCAAAATCTCATTTTAGGCTCAAATACATATATCCTTTGATTAATTATCAACAAATCATTAATGTTATATAATTGAGAATGAAAGTGCACAATGTTTAAGTCAGCCCTAAAAACTCTATGCAACACAATAAGCCTTAGTTTAGAAACTCGACTACATATCGTATAATAATTTATGATTATGTAAGTGCCTAATAAATCTAAATGCTTATTTATATTATCAACATTAATCTTGAATTTCAAATGACATTATTGTTTCAATTCATTATCTTGTTATAAACCTAAATTGAAAACAAATTATTTGTTGGTTTCCCAAAATAAAAAGGAGAAAAAGAAATAGCAACCAAGTTTTATGAAAAAGAAATTGTTTGTAGGTTTTTTAAATAAAAGAAAAAAAAATTAAAAACCAAGTTTTATTCCTAGACTGAAGAATAAATAAACCAAAAAAACCTTTCTTTCCTAACAAGAAAAGGAGTTTACCTCGATTATAAATATCTCAACCCCCAACTCACAACTCACAAAATTACTTTACTATTTCTTGCTCTCTTCAACACCGAAACAATCTCCAACTCTTTCTCTATCTCTCTCTCTCTTCGTCTTCGTCTTCGTCGGTCTGCTCTGGGCTTGAAGATGTCGGACAAAGCTGAATCTTCCGACCCGTAAGCCCCAGATCCCCCTTCAATTTTAGTTGCTTCGATTTTTTGTTTAACTTTGTTTTTTTGGGGATTTTCGGGGTGTTAATGTGATTGTGGTTTTTGTTTCAGTAAGGGGACCAAAAGGGACTTCAGCACGGCGATTCTGGAGCGCAAGAAAGCAGCGAATCGGCTTGTTGTGGATGAAGCTATCAACGACGACAACTCGGTCGTCGCTCTCCACCCGGAGACCATGGAGAAGCTCCAGCTCTTCCGTGGCGACACTATCTTGATCAAGGTTTGATTTACATGTCTATTATTCTTCTATTCCCTTTATATATAAAAATAGAAATATTGATGGAGTTTTGGTTGCAGACGTTTTCTAGTTAGGGCTAATGGAAAATTAAGGTTTTGGGTAGTGAGTAAATGCTTTAATTTTAACTGGGTTGATGGGTTTTCTGTATTTTCTTTGGGATCTGGGAATTGGTTGTGTTCTGGGGTCTGAAGTATTGGGATTTTTGTTAGTCAAGTTTATGATTTTATACTGGTTCAGGAATCTAGAAGTTTCTGGGGGAATGACCATTCGAAACAATTCTTTATTATGGGGTTTTAAAATTACGCATTCAGTTTTTTGTTTTTGTTTTTTTTGATGAATACCCATATTAGGACTCCGTTGTGGTTTTGTTAGCTCAGTGTTGTTAGTGGCTGTTATGGATTGAGCTTTGGTACTAACAGCAGTAGCTCTCCCTATATACACTGTACTGCATGACCTTGGGATTATAAAGAAATACAACAACTAATTCTTTATGTTTTATTTCTTTTTATTGGTGTTTAGGGAAAGAAAAGGAAGGATACAATCTGCATTGCTCTTGCTGATGATACTTGTGATGAACCAAAGATTAGGATGAACAAGGTTGTGAGGAGCAACCTAAGGGTTAGGCTTGGGGATGTTGTTTCTGTTCACCAATGTGCTGATGTCAAGTATGGAAAGCGTGTGCACATCCTTCCTGTAGATGACACTATTGAAGGGGTCACTGGAAATCTGTTTGATGCATACTTGAAACGTGAGTTTCTATTTTAACCTTCTTTATTCTCAGCTGTAACTGTAGTTAACATGTGAATACATACACATACTGAGATAAAAAATAATTGCTTTAGTTTGGAACTCTTATCATTCCTAGTAAGCTATGCCAATAACAACATAAATTTCAAATAAAATGTTTTAACTTTTACAGTTAGTGCTTCTGTTTTAAAAGAGTAATAACTGAAACATATAGTTACTTCGTTACTTCATAGACACATGATGCTGAGAACTATGATTTTTTTTCCTTTATAGAATTCATTGTCCAAGTTGAAGAAGATATTTTAACTCATAATTTAATTGAATCTGTTCAGATTAAAGAGTATATGCTCAGGGAAACATATTTTAGCTACATATCCTAGCCGCATCACAAATTAATTATACTGACATAAGTTTCTGTTTAAAATATATTGTAGCTATTACTGATAAGTGATAATTATGAGAACTAAATGATTGTAGCACTGAGTTCCGGTTCAATTCTTTGTGGCATGCATTTTTACCCTGTCTTCTGATCTATTTTGCAGCTTATTTCCTGGAGGCCTACCGCCCAGTGAGGAAGGGTGATCTCTTCCTTGTGAGAGGAGGAATGAGGAGTGTAGAGTTCAAGGTTATTGAGACTGACCCTCCTGAGTACTGTGTGGTTGCTCCAGACACTGAAATCTTCTGTGAGGGGGAGCCTGTGAGGAGGGAGGATGAGGACAGATTAGATGAGGTTGGCTATGATGATGTTGGGGGTGTTAGGAAACAGATGGCTCAGATTCGTGAATTAGTGGAACTGCCACTAAGGCATCCTCAGCTATTCAAGTCAATTGGTGTGAAGCCACCAAAGGGTATTCTTCTGTATGGACCACCTGGATCGGGTAAAACTCTAATTGCCCGAGCTGTTGCTAATGAAACTGGGGCATTCTTTTTCTGCATCAATGGACCAGAAATTATGTCAAAATTGGCTGGGGAGAGTGAGAGCAACCTCAGGAAAGCTTTTGAAGAAGCAGAGAAGAATGCACCATCAATTATCTTTATTGATGAGATTGATTCAATTGCTCCCAAGAGAGAGAAAACACATGGGGAAGTTGAGAGGAGGATTGTTTCCCAGCTCTTGACTCTCATGGATGGACTAAAATCCAGGGCACATGTAATTGTTATTGGGGCTACCAATCGTCCAAACAGTATTGATGCGGCTCTTAGAAGGTTTGGAAGATTTGATAGGGAAATAGATATTGGTGTTCCAGATGAAGTTGGGCGTCTTGAGGTTCTCCGTATTCATACAAAGAACATGAAGCTTGCTGAAGATGTAATATCAAATATGATTTTTTTTTTTTTTAAGTTATTGTGCTTTTTTCCTTCTTTTATAAAGTACTAATAGAATGTTTTGGACTTTTATTATATAGGTTGATTTAGAAAAGATATCCAAGGAAACACATGGTTATGTTGGTGCTGATCTAGCTGCTTTGTGTACTGAGGCTGCACTTCAATGCATCAGAGAGAAGATGGATGTGATTGACTTAGAAGATGAGTCAATAGATGCTGAGATACTCAATTCAATGGCAGTTACAAACGAGCACTTCTCAACAGCCCTCGGAACAAGCAACCCATCTGCTCTTCGTGAAACAGTAAGTATTTAGCTTTGTGTTTCAAGTGGCATAAAGTTTTGTCTTGATGATTAGGCACCTTGCACATTGGATGGAATCCATAATTTCATGTTTTTGATTGTCCAGGTTGTTGAAGTGCCCAATGTTAGCTGGTCTGATATTGGAGGTCTCGAGAATGTTAAGAGGGAACTTCAAGAGGTAATTGAGTTTACTCCATTGGATTGTTTGTTCAACATTATTTCATTTATTTCTGGTACTTTCAATATTTATTCCTGTATTTTCTTTTCATGCAGACTGTTCAATATCCTGTCGAGCATCCTGAGAAATTCGAGAAATTTGGAATGTCACCTTCAAAGGGAGTTCTTTTCTATGGCCCTCCTGGATGTGGTAAAACTCTTCTGGCCAAGGCTATTGCCAATGAGTGTCAGGCAAACTTCATCAGTGTCAAGGGACCTGAATTGCTTACGATGTGGTTTGGAGAGAGTGAGGCCAATGTACGGGAAATTTTTGACAAGGCTCGTGGATCTGCTCCATGTGTCCTCTTCTTCGATGAACTTGATTCCATCGCTACTCAGGTTTGAGCCCTTCTTTATGCAAAATCATTCCTTTTTACTAACAATGGCTACTAATTTGAATACTATAATTAATCAACAATAAGTTCAATACGGAAAAAAGGAAGTTTTGCACCATAATTTAACAATGACTAAATAGGAGAGAACTTAGCATTCTAGGACAACAACTTAAATTATTAGTTTGGTTTCATAACTTAGCACACACACACTCTATTATCTGGACACTACTGTTTACTGTGGGGTTGGCAACTCCTCACAGCCTCAGCCAAAAAAAAAAAGAGAAGTCTTGACAAAAAAAAATTTGCAGTATTTTCTTGGGTCATGATCTGATGCTGTTTATCTATTTATCTATTTTATATATGCTTATTACTTTATTTTTAAATCTTGCAGAGAGGTAGTAGCGTAGGTGATGCTGGGGGTGCTGCTGATAGGGTTTTGAACCAGCTCCTTACAGAAATGGATGGAATGACTGCTAAGAAAACGGTTTTCATTATTGGGGCTACCAACAGGCCTGACATTATAGACCCTGCACTTCTACGTCCAGGTCGTCTGGATCAGTTGATTTACATCCCTCTCCCTGATGAGGAATCTCGCTATCAAATATTCAAGGCTTGCTTGAGGAAATCTCCAGTTTCTAAAGATGTGGACATCAGAGCCCTTGCCAAGTACACCCAAGGATTTAGTGGTGCTGATATCACAGAAATATGCCAGCGTGCTTGCAAATATGCCATTAGAGAGAATATTGAGAAGGTATGATATTGCACTATTCCTGGATACTTGTTCATCTTTTTGTGACACATCTTTCTTTGATTTTAACTATTATTTTCTCATCTTGCAGGATATCGAGAGGGAGAGGAGGAGAAGCGAGAATCCTGAGGCTATGGAGGAGGATGTTGACGATGAGGTAGCAGAGATCAGGGCAGCTCATTTTGAGGAATCAATGAAGTATGCTCGTAGGAGTGTAAGTGATGCTGATATCCGCAAGTACCAGGCATTTGCACAGACATTGCAGCAGTCAAGAGGATTTGGAACAGAGTTCAGGTTCGCAGAGAGTGGTTCCACGGCTGCAGCATCTGACCCTTTTGCAACCACTGCTGGTGCGGCTGATGAAGATGACCTTTACAATTAGGATAGTTTCAGTATGTCTCTCTTTCATGTTTGAATTCCAACTTGCATTTTGGATTCCATCCATGATGTGGTGGTGGAAGAGTCCATTTAATCATTATTGTACCCAAGAAAGGCCCTGGGATTCCTGCCATCGGATAACCCTTGGATACTACGAAGTTAAAAACAGTGTTAATTATTTTTTAAGATTATAATGGATAATGCAAAAACTCAGCATCTTTACTCCTAGTGTTGGAATAGTGTTGATGTCATACACTAGTTTCTTTGGCCATCTGTTTATCATATGTTAGCTGTGTTGTTCTTATGCAGGTTTTTAATTATCTCCCTGGTTTTTCAGATTCAATTTTACTTCATTTCTGCTTTTGGTCTTTTTCCTCCTTCCCAATCAATCCTTTTTAGTTTTAATTGTCATTCTCAAACTTCAAAGAGTGGAAATCAAATCGTAAGCAACAAAAAGATGATCATGGACATGGTTGTCCAGCCTCCCTTGCTTACGCTTTGACCCTCTTTGTGGAAAATCTTTAAACATGAACATGGCTTCTAGGACCCCAAAGCTTTTAGTAGTTTTTCCTTTTCTCAGTTATTATGAATGGAGGGGTGTCTCGTGGGATAAGATTAATGTTGGGTGGGATGCTTTACCAACCAAAAAAAGGAGATTCTAGTAAAATGGCAAAATCAGATAAGAAAATACAATATTGAGAATCAGTAGATATCAAATACACCACACATTAAAAAATAGCTAATTGCATTTCAAGGTTCAAGATGCAGTTGATTTTTATTGTCTCTTCTTTATTAGAAAAAGTTGCACATGTAAAAGGGTTTTAACAACTGCTATTTTGAAGTCTACCAAAATAAGCCCTGCTATTTTGATATTGGATTAATAATAATTTTAAGTTTTTAGCTCATAATAATCACTAATTTGGAGTAGGTTCGAATTGTTTGGCTAGAGAGCATTGAAATTTTAGCATGTTCTAGATTTTATTTTATCTCACAAAGAATTCAAATGAATGCAATAATGTAAATAGCAAGGATGAAATGATAATGGATCGAGTGTTTAGACTTGGGACGAGCAGAGCACCCACCAAGGCAAAACCAACTTAAGAATGCAGGGCAACTGGAGTCATGACCATCAATTGTCCATAGTAAAGCAGGCAGCAAGCTTGGAATAAAGAAGAAGATGAAGGGTGTTTGAGTAATAACCATCCATAGTTTGTGTTTAGGAGGTACTGATTAGACTATATATGCCAATGGAAACAAGAAACTAATGGCTCCTCATTTGTAATACCATCCATGCATTCCTTGTTTACTCACTTTTAGGTTTCTTCTTGTCCTTGGTACTGATAAGTCCTCACTTTCACACCTCATCTTTGGTGTCAAATATTCCAGCTAAAAGCCTAATATCCTAGAGAGGTTTCAATTTCCAGAAAAAAAATAATAATTTCAATCCTAAGGTCGAGATTGATGACACAAGAATGACTTGTAAAGAAAAATATTTTCGAGTTTTTAGAATATCAACCAAGGACCTTCTGACAATTAACCAAGTCAGTCAGAAAATTGGTTTTTTTTTTTTTTCTACAGAAGAGTCAGATAAATGGGCTTCATGATGGTGAGTGGCAGTCTACAATCCAAACTGAACATGAGCTTATGGAGTTGGCTCACTTACAGTCCTTACAGTAGAGTAGTTTAATTTCTATAGGCGCTGGTGGAGTGATCTTATGTAACAAGTGCAACACCTTTTCCTCAAACAATCATAAAACAGCATGATGTTTCTGAAATGGGAGAGGACAAAGGTTAGTTGGCAATCACCTAATGCTTTGCAAGACTCATAATGGCATAAGAAAAACATCAAATCATATCATATACCATATATAATAGTAATAACAATAATGTGATCGAGAAGCACATCTTATCATGGATGTACCTATAGCTAGATATCAATTATGTGTGTTGACAAGCCTTTGTAATTGTACCCCACCACATTTCCCATCTTGCTTCCATTTTCCTCCCATTTATGAAGGGAGGAGGTCCCATATCCTACATTATGTGACTCAGCCATGAGCCAACACTGCAAACTCACCTAGAATGGTAGGTATTTAACACATATATAAGATTGCATTTCATCCATAGGCTTGGTTTATGATACAGAAAACGTATAACATATAAATGAATAAATACAAATAAATCTAGTGATTCACAAATTTATGAAAAAGTAAACCTACAAAATCAAAAGAAAATACATGTGTATGTCATATATATCTGTTGTACCATAGAATTTTCTTTTATCTATGCCCTCTTATGAAACGCGTGGAACATGGGGTAAAAATCAGATGGGCAACTCAAACGTCAGGTCCACTGACAAATCCATGAATTTTTCTTCGTGGGGATAAGAAATTACTATAATTAAGCTGCTTATCTCAATTGCCATTTTATCGAGTATATTAATTATCCTCACCTTAAAATAAAATATGAATGAAAAACTGAATTTAACCTTCCTGTATGAGCAATGTTTGGGTCGTTATATTTGAAGACCAACTTTATTCTATCATGTGCTCATTTAATTGATTATAAGATCGAACAAAATTAGTTCTCAAATATGAGAACCGAAATATCGTTCTTTCTAAAAAATATTCAATTGAAATCTATTAAAATGTCACAACTATATCATATCAAATACGAATTCACATTATACCATAATCCAAAATCACACTTATTTCAAATTCTCTCTCTCTCTATTATATATATATATATAAATATATCTGATGAAGATACGATGACATAGATACAAATGAAGTAGATGATCCGTGATGGTCTATTAGCTAGTTGATGCCATTTACCAATGAAATGAATTATGGGACCAACTGACAAGTGGTTGAAGAAGATAACCTAAAAGGAGGAAAAATGTAGGGTTGGTTGGCGCCTCTTCTAGCTCTTCAGTACTTTTTGTTTGCACACACGTGCGTGTACACATGGATGGTTCTTGCCACGAATGTAAACACTGTAACATCACGTTTTTCAACCATGCATGTCAGGGATGCACCTGTTAGCCTCCAACCAGACCCCGCACATTACCATTTTGTCACTGACTTTAACATCCCTTCTTTTATTTTTGGCAGCCGGGGCATGGTTTTTTCTTTTCGAGTAAAAATGGAGAATGGGGTTTACAATACATCTTCACGCTTACTATTCTTTTGGAAGACCTTCTACGGTGTGTATGTATATATATATATATATATATCCCCACTAATATATTCATAGATCAAATGGTTACAAAATTTATATTCTACGAATCAAAAATAATTAATTTATCAATCCAACAATAACAATAACATTTACATCATATATACAAGCGTCTACATAATAACACAATCTTTATTTGAACTTCTTTCATAATATAATTGTATAATATAAACTGTTCATTCTTATAAAAAAAATAGTTAAATTAAAAATCATTACTTAAATTATCTCGTGTAAACAATGGCATGACATAGTTTGTCCAAGTTATAACATAACATGATATGACTTGCTTTGGCCATGGCCCATGGAATGGCATGGCTTGTTTAGTCCATGATACGACATATCTTGCCTAGACTATAGTATGGAATGTCATTACTTGTCTAAGTCATGAGATGCCATAGCTTATGGCATTTGCTACCATGCGGAGGTGCGTATGGTACACATATTTTTCAGTATTAAATTGACAAGCTTACTCATTTTTATTATGGGATATAGTTTTTTGAGGTCGTCCAATTTGTCCATGTAGGATGCGAACGTTTGTATCATACCCACTCTTATAATCATGATAATTATATGGTTAATTATTTTTGCATGTAATTGATTTTTAACTAGCATGAAGTTTGTAAGAAACTTTAAATATGAACAATTCAAATTATGAAATTAAATAATCCTTATAAAATAAACTCAAAAAGCCAAAAATAGGGTAAATATTTTAGGGAGACTTAGAGTACAGTGTATTTTATGAGTCTTTTTTAAATTAAAACCAGAAGTGATTTTAGATTTTTAATCAATTTCTTTTATTTTTCTTCTTTGACGACTTTATATTAGGTTTTAACTCCAAAATTTTGGATATAGAGCCTCTACAAAGCCCACTCTACAGCCTAGGAGAAGAAATATCCTTCAAATCAGGGGAATACTTTATTATGAATTAAAAAAAATTTCTTATAAATTAAAATGACTTTATTATGAATTTTAAAAAAAAATCTTACAAATTGAAGGACTTTATTATCAATTAAAAGAATTTTTTTTATAAATTTTAAAACACTCTCAGTCTTCTTTTAAAAATTATTATTTTAAAAGATCCAAACATAATTATCTCAATATCTTATTACTTTCATGAGTTCTAATATAAGCATCGAATAACATACAAATAGATCGATACCCTAATATGAAAATGTAAATTAGTCACAATTTAAAGGTTAAAATTGAGTCTTATATGAACTAGTCGGTATCAAATTTTAAAATTTGTACTAATTTTTTTTTTTTCAAAAGTATTATAGATATGAGAAAAATTTATCTATAATAAAAATATAAATTAATTTGACATTTTAAGAGATAATTTTTATTTTAAAATTAAAAAAAAATTATATAATAAAATATAAAATCATCATTTAAAATATCAAATCACTATATCTTTAGTTAGATGAAAGTTTATGTTTATAATGGTCAAAGGAAACGTCTCTGTCTAAATCCAAAGCAATCAATTTGAATTCCAAAAAGGGAAAGCAGTCTTGACTCTTGAGCCTTGATGGGAAATTACAGTCCCCCAAATTGACTGAGCATTTCATTTCAGGTCGGTGAAACTGTGAATTGTGAAAGTGATCGGACTGTAATTAACCAGTAATCCAAGGGTCAGAAGTTGGTGGGACCCCGAGCACTCATTATAGAGAGGGCCGCACGAGGGGGAGGCTACAGCCTGCACATACTGCAGAGGATCGTACCACTGCCATCTCATTTTCCTGTCAACGATTCTCGCTGTCTACTGACGTACGCAGTGGGTCCCACCCCCTACGTGTCCTTGGGCCACGGCCCATGGCCCCATACACACGTATCTCCACCTTTCACCTAAAAAGCTTACGACATTATGCAGCTGCTACTTTCTCATTCATATAGACTATAGTGATCGAGTTAGCGTCAATTGATTTTTTAAAATTTACAGTAAATTTTTTAATAAGATTTATTTTTCTTAAAAAATGAGCGGTGACTGGTGAGGAAGTGAGTTGCTTAAAATGAGAGTGTGGCTTTATAATTACTTTTCCAGTTTTTATTTTTATTCTTCTATTTCACCCTCAAAATATTAAATTGCTTTGTTTTAATATTTTAATTAACAAAGAACAATTGTCAAGTTTTTGAAAAATTTAATCATAATTAAGTCCTTCATTTATATATATAGCTTACAAAAGAAAACAATAGTAATTATTATAAGTGATACACAAATTTATATTTACACTTTTCTTATTTTCAATTTTATTTTCTGGGTTAGAATGAAACTTCAACTTCCATGCACCTATCCTTCATCCATGGAACATCCACAGTTTTCTTTTGTAAGTTGTAACTTATAAATTGTCAATATAGACTATATGTGCACCCTATATTATATCCAGCAAAAGGTGTGGGTTTTTCATTTGGGCTTATAGCTTTATTTAATTTATGATAAGAATTCCTCGATCTCAATGGCATTCCTTCTTCTTGACCATAAACTTTTGTTGCATACCAAGGAACATTAAATCAAACCATGGTGGGATGTGAGGACACATGACCCTAAAAAACTAACAATATATATATTTAGATTTTAAAGTATGGTCCAAAGCAAATAATAATAATAATAATATAATTGTTTTCTTGCTCCTAGCTGTCTGGTGTTCCCTAAAGTACAGAAGGCCCCTTGTGATTAGATTGTCCGAATCGAGAAATCATATAGGATATTGGGGTATGGGTGGCATCATTAGAAATGCATTAAAGGAAAAACTATGCCACTTTGTCCATTTATGAAAATTTAATTCAATATCCCATGCATTAATAATTTAATACAACTATATATATATATTCATCATATATCACCNTAAAATATAAAATCATCATTTAAAATATCAAATCACTATATCTTTAGTTAGATGAAAGTTTATGTTTATAATGGTCAAAGGAAACGTCTCTGTCTAAATCCAAAGCAATCAATTTGAATTCCAAAAAGGGAAAGCAGTCTTGACTCTTGAGCCTTGATGGGAAATTACAGTCCCCCAAATTGACTGAGCATTTCATTTCAGGTCGGTGAAACTGTGAATTGTGAAAGTGATCGGACTGTAATTAACCAGTAATCCAAGGGTCAGAAGTTGGTGGGACCCCGAGCACTCATTATAGAGAGGGCCGCACGAGGGGGAGGCTACAGCCTGCACATACTGCAGAGGATCGTACCACTGCCATCTCATTTTCCTGTCAACGATTCTCGCTGTCTACTGACGTACGCAGTGGGTCCCACCCCCTACGTGTCCTTGGGCCACGGCCCATGGCCCCATACACACGTATCTCCACCTTTCACCTAAAAAGCTTACGACATTATGCAGCTGCTACTTTCTCATTCATATAGACTATAGTGATCGAGTTAGCGTCAATTGATTTTTTAAAATTTACAGTAAATTTTTTAATAAGATTTATTTTTCTTAAAAAATGAGCGGTGACTGGTGAGGAAGTGAGTTGCTTAAAATGAGAGTGTGGCTTTATAATTACTTTTCCAGTTTTTATTTTTATTCTTCTATTTCACCCTCAAAATATTAAATTGCTTTGTTTTAATATTTTAATTAACAAAGAACAATTGTCAAGTTTTTGAAAAATTTAATCATAATTAAGTCCTTCATTTATATATATAGCTTACAAAAGAAAACAATAGTAATTATTATAAGTGATACACAAATTTATATTTACACTTTTCTTATTTTCAATTTTATTTTCTGGGTTAGAATGAAACTTCAACTTCCATGCACCTATCCTTCATCCATGGAACATCCACAGTTTTCTTTTGTAAGTTGTAACTTATAAATTGTCAATATAGACTATATGTGCACCCTATATTATATCCAGCAAAAGGTGTGGGTTTTTCATTTGGGCTTATAGCTTTATTTAATTTATGATAAGAATTCCTCGATCTCAATGGCATTCCTTCTTCTTGACCATAAACTTTTGTTGCATACCAAGGAACATTAAATCAAACCATGGTGGGATGTGAGGACACATGACCCTAAAAAACTAACAATATATATATTTAGATTTTAAAGTATGGTCCAAAGCAAATAATAATAATAATAATATAATTGTTTTCTTGCTCCTAGCTGTCTGGTGTTCCCTAAAGTACAGAAGGCCCCTTGTGATTAGATTGTCCGAATCGAGAAATCATATAGGATATTGGGGTATGGGTGGCATCATTAGAAATGCATTAAAGGAAAAACTATGCCACTTTGTCCATTTATGAAAATTTAATTCAATATCCCATGCATTAATAATTTAATACAACTATATATATATATTCATCATATATCACCTTAAAATTAATGTAGAAGTGAAGAGGAAAAGTGAAGGAAAAACCGAAAAGCCAAAAAAAAAAAAAAACAATGAAATTGATTATTCAAACTAAGAATTGTTGACAGTGGAGACATGCATTTTGGTTCCATCAAATTAGAAGCTAATTTCATGAAGGGATTTTAGTTACACTTGTAGAAATATATATATATATATATATATGTAAATAGATTAACAATAATACAGATGAGAGAAAATGAAGCAAGCAATTAAGCAAAACTAAGAAGCTAGCTAGCAAGGTTGGTCTGATGGATGGAGTCTGAGGCTAAGGGTCAGTGCGTTCATGCCAGCAGAGGAGCATTGCTATGCAACGGCGGAGGATGTAGAACTTTGTGCGCTGCTTCTTCAAGAGATGGCTGCACTTTTGACCCAGCGATGGTG
Organism: Dryas drummondii; assembly: GCA_003254865.1. Classification (NCBI taxonomy): domain Eukaryota; kingdom Viridiplantae; phylum Streptophyta; class Magnoliopsida; order Rosales; family Rosaceae; genus Dryas; species Dryas drummondii. Next base: position 787,416 of record QANW01004110.1, read on the forward strand.
ATCGGCTGCAGTTGCAGTTGCAGGGCTCAGTACTGCACCCATTCATCGCCTGCAGATTATTGTTGAAGCTTGTACTGCTACTACTACTACTACTACTACTCATCTCATCACTTTCCTTCACTACTGCCAGCTTCGATCGATCTGCTATTACTACCTAGCTTTATACTTTTCTCACTACTACTATTATTAGTACTACTACTCCACCACTAGATCCAAGCAGTAAATATCATATGTATGTGCCTCTGCCTTGTGCTCTTTATATACCAGAGAATTTTTTATATTGGGGGGCGTGGGATCCACAGTGGGGTCCACGTCTTTCCTCTTCTCATATATGTTACACTGAAAAAGTTTTTGTACGTGATTATATGTCACCTTTTTCTCAGAACATGTGTCTCATTAAGATATGCTACCTTTATATTATCAGTCTATACGTACATACATATTGTAACAGGAGTACATCGATCTGTCGTCACATACAAAAATTCTTTGTTACAATGATTTTATCGATCTCTAATTTAAGTGCATTTCAAAAATTGCGTGTAAGTTACCCTAAATTGTATTTATAAAACACAATTTCTAACAGATTGGATATATGTCTGATAAATTTTGATTCAAAAAATAAAATGATTTGTACTTACTATCTCAATTGATCATTTTATGTTTTGTTTTTTTAATAAATGCAAAACTCGATTATGTGAAATCTATTTATTTAAATTTTACATGGTCATGCAGCTAAGATGGTGTAAATAGAAGTAGTATTATGGTATTAAATAGAAAGAGATGATGGAGGGCTTTGAGAGCCACTGGTTTAGGTTATAATTATAGGGAGTTGGGTATGAACTGTGAACATGCACTGCAAACCCGGCCACCAGCTGTCTGCAAGGAGAATAACGATAGCATATGAATTACATAGAATGAAAGGGCCAAGTAATTACCATTTTTTACATGAAATGTTAAGAAATACAATTTACCATGACCCCACCCCACGTCTCCTCCATAAAAATACCTGCCCCTACCACTGCTTATGAATTAATTTTTTGTGGTCTCGCCTTACTAACTATAGTACGTAGAAAATTCAACTCAAATAATTAACATCATGCGCGCTCTTTAATTTGACTAGCTATCGGTACATGGCAGCTAACTATTTGCTCCATTTTTTTCTGCTTCCTCTATGATGCTCCAGACAAGGAGTGCATGTCACATAATTTCTTGGTCAACACAACTGTAATTAATAGAATCCATGACCCTACCCCACACCCATAAATGCATGCTCTACACTCCAAATATTATATATATATGCCAACTTCCTTGCATATTATAGAGTTAAGTGTGTTCATGAGCGCACTTGAAAGAATGCAAATTGATTGGTAAATACTAATTAAATAGGGTTCTAGCTAGCTAGCTAGCTTTATAGAGAAGTACGTCTTTGATCTAGCTGGTCTATAAGTTGATCAAAAGCTGTGGCAGATTAAATTATTCTGGCTAAACCATTATGGCACATTACTTTACTATTTTTGCATTAATATTCAATCAGTAGTGAGATGAGAGAGAGAGAGAGAGTAATCATTGCCTTGATCTTTCACTTAAAATGATTAATATGGAAAGTAAAGTGGCAAGTACTGATGGGGTCATACTTCAACAACAATATTATTCCAAAGTAATGTAATTGACTAACAACATGCTATTAATTAATTGAGTGTTATCTAAGTAATTAATTAGTAGAGTTAATTATAATTATATACCTTAATTATACACCACTTTTTAACTTGGTACCTCAAGTTTAAAAAGTTACAATAAGGTACCTCAACTACGAAATCGTGTCAGTTAAGTACCTTTATTAGTCTGACTGTCAAAAAGACCGTTATCTGATTATGTGACACACAACTAAAAAGTTTCATTTCAATTTAGTACCTTAATTTTAACATGTTTTTCAAGTTTATACCTCAAGTTCAAAAACTTGCAAATAAATAAATGTTTTTCAGTTTTTTTCTCAACATCACCTCAGTTTTTGACTCATCAAATGTCCACCAAAATTATCAATCTTATATTTATTTTGAAGTTATGAATATTCTCTTTACAATCATATAAAAATAAATTATGAAATCCGAAATAATTGATCACAAAGTAGGTTATCTGAAAGTGCCAAATTTCCAAACAAATTGGCAATTTTGGATAACCTAATTTGTGACTACTTATCTCGCGTTTCATAACATATGACATTTAGACTAACAAATGTACCTAATTGACATGATTTCGTAATTAGTGTAGTTTAATGCAACTTTTTAAATTTGAGATATAAATTAAAAAGTAATGTATAGTTAAGGTATATAATTTACCCTTATTAGTATTAAGAAAAGTGAATTTGAAAGTTTTGAAGCAAATGCAGGAAATCAGTGGCCAAGATGATCAGCAGCTTATCTCTAGGACTGGAATTGTCTCGAGATGACGTACGTTGATATTGTGATCCTCTTTCTGACCCATATTCTAGCAGCTAGCTAGCAACTTAATTAAAGGCTCAAAGATCAATCATGTCCCATAAAAATAAAAAAATTAAAAGCTCAAAGATCATGCATGTACATGGGTCTAGATGCCTTCAGATGCCATGTGCTAATCATCATCATTTGCAATGATTAATCAGATCGATATATTGAAAGGTGTTGGAGTAAAATGGCTCTATCTAAGTTATGAAACAACATATGTGATGGATATAGTTCACTACTAATAGCAGCATTGTCTCTTTAATTTTGAGTAAAAAAAAAACACACTATATATAGGGTCCATTAAATTTGCCCAAATGACTATTGGATTTAGGTGGTTAAATTTGGAATAAGTATATCATAGTGATCATTCAGAATTGGCAGTAGACTTGATCAATGATCATGCTGATCCGTTGATATCATAATTACTAGTTCAACTGAAAAGATCACACGTGATCATTCAAGGTGAAATAATTAATAACCGAAGATTGATACTCTCTTGCGTTGTCTAGTGACCTAATATCAAGTTTGACCAATTGACCTACATTTGAAGATGTGGCTCATCATAGACCTCATGGGCTGTACGGGAACAGTTCAAGTTCCCAATGTTCTAAGCAGATCTACATCTACATTCTAAATCAACAAAGTGTGTGGGTTCAAAGCTATTGTTGTATATTTCGTTTGGGCCCCCAACTGCTTTAATTTGTATATTTATTGTAGCGGGGGATCACAATGTTAATAGCCCAGCTGTAGGAGGATTGATGATATCATGCTTGGGAGCACAGTTATATGTGACCTCCTACTCATAACATATCCATTATATAAAAGTAGGTCGAAATTAATACATGTTTAAAGAAAGAGATCACACTTTTAGAAAGTGAATTTCAACTCATGATCCAGGAATGAAATTTCTTTTATTCCTAAAAAAATGTAACTAGAATGAACCGAAATATCATACAATATGAATTTTACGTATTTAAAGCCAAAGAAGAAAATTAGTTACAAAAATTTTATGTGAAGAGTGGTACGTTGTTGGCTCTTAGGGGCCATGGTGCTCATCATAATTACTGGAGGACAAGTGACACCTGAGATTGAAATACAATCTTGTGCAACTATTTATGAACTGAAGAAGAAGATTGAGGAGCGTGTGAATGTGGAAGTGGGTAGGCAAACCCTTTGGCTAGACGACATGAAGCTGCACTGGCAAGACCACAAGAAGCTGGACAATGAGGACGCAGTAGGAGATCACATCTCTCAGCGATATGGCATTCTAAGACTCAGTGTCACACCCTTGCCTGGACAACCAAAATGCAACATTTTGGTCAAGTATGGAAACCAAGAAGCTAGCTGTTGTGCGAATAAGGGAAACAGATACAGTCACTGATTTGAGACACAAAATTGTAAGGCGTTGGAGGATGTCAAATGACTGTGTTGCTCTTTACCGTCTTTCCACCAAAATGGTCAATGATCTTCCTCTTTCTACATATTATGTAACCGAGGGTGTTGAAGTTGAGGTTAAAATTGGAAATGGAAGTCGTTGATATTTGCACTCCTTACTTGTACTTTTGCACTCGTCTTCTGGAAGAGTGTTAACTAGTAATGTTGTCACACTAATAGGCTAACCCTACTTTTAATTTACTGTCCTAATATATTTAATTTATAAGAAGTTTTATCGATTTTTTTCTTTTATGAATGGTTTAATTTTATTTCTTAAGAGGACAAATAAACATCATCAACTGATTCAACTACAATGTCACCTAATTAGTTTGCAAAACTCTCTATCCAAACAAGTAGATCCGAACGATATAAAGTAAACTTAAACAAGTGCATGTGCTTTACGATTACAAATATGGAGACTAATACGTGGGTTCACTATATTTTCATTAGGCATAAATCATTAAGAGTTAATTATAGAGAGGACCCCAAATTATATACCTTTGACACTTTGTCTCTAGTCTAAAAGTCTAAATTTTTTTTGACACTTTACCCCATAAATTCAATAACCTGTAGCCAGTGAACAGCTCCTCTCCGTAGTCCCTATTGTTGAGTTACTTTGTTCCTTGGTATCCCTGAAAAAGAATTTCCATTCAAATATTTTGGGGAACCCCAATTTCTTTCTTCGGAGCCGTTTCTTTTTCCGTTCTTTATTTCCTTCTTTCAATTGGTAGGTCACCGGGTTGTTCAAAGGAAGGGGGCCAGGGCGGTGGACTCATCATTCTCATTTTGATTCCTTGATCGACTTCACCCTCCAAATTCAATTTGATTAAACACTTTACCTCAAAACTATTAAAAAATCAATTTCTCCATTAGTTTTACACGTGTTGTGCCATGTGGCCTTTTGCCCAATAGTATTGTTTTGTTAATTATTAATTGAAACCAAAATGACCTCAAGCAAAGGCCACGTGGTGCCAATATGACGCTAGGTGTGCCTATTTAACGGAGAAATTAATTTTTGTTTTTACGGTTTTGGACTTTTGGGTTAGAGTATTTAACGAAATTGAGTTTCAGAGGTAAAGCATAAAAAAATTTAGTCCACAGAGGCAAGCCAAACATGTCACAAAATTGGCGGTGATCATATATGTAATTAGCCCGATCAAGAGTACAAGTGGGGCCAAAATGTGCATAGGCAAGACAAATTTTTTTCAGGAAGAAAACAATTTTGGTCCTTTTGTTTTACTTTGAAAATATATTTGGTCATGGGTTTCAAAACTCCACACTTGGTCTCTGTGTTTTTAATTGTTTATAATCTTGAGACATTTTGTACCCAACATAAATTTTTTTTCTCAAATTAAAACTAAAAAATTGTTTAAACTCGCAAGTTTTACTAAAAAATGAATCTTTAGAAATAAATACGAAAATGGAAATAAGTTTTAGAAAATAAAAAAGATGGTCTTTTAATCCCCCAACACAATTTTCTTAAAAATAAATGAATAATTTATCCCCAAATTTAAAATTGTCCTCATATTACAAATAACATAAAACAAAGAATAATGTTATATTTACTATAGTTTTATACCATTTCACGTGTTATTATTTTATTGGACAAAGTTTTTCTTTTCATTTTTGAGTTTTTCTTTTTATTTTTTAACGTCTAATATATGAATGTTATGTAAGTTGTCATATAATATGATATAAAAATATGAGATATTTAACACTACTATAAAATAACAGTAATACTGCACTTACCATATTTTTATATCACAATTTCATACCATCTTACATGGCATTCATACATTGGACACTAAAAATTAAAAAATAAAACCTAAAAAAAAAAAAAATACTGTTCCAGTAAAATAATGACACATCAAGTAGGATATAAATGTGGAACAACTAGCGTGATTGATAAAACAAATGTAGAGTTTTGAAATCACAGTTACCAAATCTATGTTTGGGGTAAAAAGGGACCAAAAAGTGGCAAAAACCATATCATACATTTTTGGTCCAACGGCTCATGAAAAATGAACGGCTAGGATCGTCTGATCAGCTTAGAAATGCATCACATTTTTACCCGCTAAAACTTCCTCCTAAACCAGTGTAAGAGAGTATTTTTTTCACCAAAAAAAAAACCAGTGCAAGAGAACTGCTTCTTTTCTTTGACAATGTCTTCTCAAAACACCTTCAAAACCTTGAAGAAGGTCTTCCCCTCAGGGCCCCCTTTGATATCCAACCAAGAAATCGCTGAAAAGATTGCTAAAACCCTAATCAAATCAGGCCTTAAACCCCTCTACACCACTTCATCATCTCTGCTCTCCAATCTCAACCCCCACATAACCAACCTTGTCCTCTCAAACCCACTTGTCCCACCTCATTCTTGCTTGAGCTTATTCAACTTTCTCCAAAGAAATCCATCACTCACTTCCCACAAACCCAATCTTCAATCCCATGTAACCCTCATTTGCAAGCTATATGGAGCTAGAAAATTTGCCCAAATGAAGAGTGTAGTGAATGCTATCGTGACTGATGACAGTCTTCGATGCCCGGTTTCCGGAATTGTTTCTTTGATTGAGGATGGGCGTAATGGGATAGAATTTGTTGAGAAATTGTGTGATATGCTATTCAGGGTCTATGCAGATAACAAATTGTTTGAGGAGGCTATTGGGGTTTTTGATTATATGGACAAGAATGGGTTTGACATTGAAGAACGGTCCTGCTTTGTGCTTTTGATTGCATTGAAGAAGTGTGGTCAGGTGGATTCATGTTTGAGGTTCTTTGATCAAATGGTTGAAAAGGGTGTTCAAATCACGGTTTATTCCTTGACATTTGCAATGAATGAACTTTGTAAGAGAGGAGAGGTTGAAAAGGCTAAGGCTTTGATGGGCGAGATGGTTGGTAGAGGGATTAAGCCTAATGTTTTTACATATAATACACTTATAAATGCTTACATTGCAAGGAAGGATTTTGGGGGTGTTAATGAGGTCTTGAGATTGATGAAGAGGGCTAAGGTGGGTTATAATGTGGCAACATACACGCTTTTGATTGATTGGTATGGTAGCTCTGAGAAGATTGAAGAGGCTGAGAAGCTGTTTGAGGAAATGCGTGAGAGAGGGATAGAACCAGACGTGTATGTTTACACTTCAATTATCAATTGGAATTGTAGAGTGGGAAATACGAAAAGGGCGGTGTTGCTTTTCGATGAATTGACTGAGAGAGGTCTTGTCCCGAACGGTCACACTTACGGGGCATTGATTAATGGTGCATGTAAGGTGGGGCAGATGGACATGGCGGAACTCTTGGTAAATGAGATGCAAAGTAAAGGAATTGATGTAAATCAAGTTGTGTTTAATACGCTGGTGGACGGGTACTGCAGAAAAGGGATGATAGATGAAGCTCTAAGGCTGCAGGATGTCATGGAAAAGAAGGGTATTCAGAGTGATGTGTTTACTTACAACACTATTGCTGGTGGATTGTGTAAATTGAACAGGAATGAGGAGGCAAAGAGGTTGTTGTTCACAATGGCAGAAAGAGGTGTGGCTCCGAACGTAGTGTGTTTCACTACTCTGATTGACACATATTGCAAGGAAGGAAACTTAGTTGAAGCAAAGCAGGTTTTTCAAGAGATGAAAAGGAAGGGAGAGAGACCTAATACAGTAACATACAATGCTCTTATTGATGGGTATAGTAAGAAAGGTAAGATGAAGGAAGCTCATAAGCTAAGAGAGGAGATGGAAGTTAGGGGGTTGATGTCGGATATGTATACATATACATCGCTTATACATGGTGAATGTGTTGCTGGAGAGGTGGATGAGGCACTGAGCTTATTTAATGAAATGTCTCAGAGGGGTTTAACTCGTAACACCGTCACATACACAGCAATGATTTCGGGTTTGTCTAAGGAGGGGAGAACAGACAAAGCTTTTGAATTGTATGATGAGATGAAGAAAGCAGGCCTCACACCTGATGATAGAGTATATCATGCACTTGTAGGCAGCCTTCATACATCCAAGTCTTAGCTTTAGAAAGAATGTACAGTTAATATTCTTTTGTTAGAAATGGAAAATAGATCAGTTTATTTCTATGCCTCCATATCTTCTCTCTGCCTGAAGAAGTCGAGAGCTTTCGTTGGCCAGTAGAGTAAATTGCTTGAATTTGAAGCTAGGGTTTTAATATATCTGAATCTAGAAACAAAAGAATAAAATCACTTTGGATTGGGTAAAATCTACACATATAGGTTTATATCTAAGATTATAAATTTGAAATACACAATTAGGGTTCTAAAGTGCACAAGCCAAATTAGATCAGCTGGCTTCTGACAAAATGAAACAAAAAGCACTCACCCCTCATTTAGGAGTGCCAGCTTTGAAAAAGAATGTCACAAATAACAATCACTTACAGTATAGTGTTTCACCTCTTTTTCAGAAAAGCAAAGAAAGCCAACATTACAACTTTGAAGCACTCAAATCTAGCCTAGGCTAGCTCAAATTTTTGACCCCTTATCTAAGTTGTTCATTTTGGACGTTCTCCACATTCCAAGCCACAGCTCACTGTACATTCACCTCCAAAACTGGGAGCTCAACAACTGAACTCCAGATTTCCTTAAAAGATACCAGAAATCTGAACTGACAGAGTAGCTACCATAGCCACGTGCTGCATTTCTAAACAAGCAAATGAGCATAAGCCCCAAGACCTTGGCTGCCTAGGGACTGCTTGAGCTTCAAGAATGCTCGGCTCTCCAGCTGCCGCACCCGCTCCTTGGACAATCCAAACATGTCACCAATCTCTGATAGTGATCTCTGCTTGCCATCTTCAATGCCATATCTTAGCCTGATTATCTGCCTCTCTCTTAAGTTGAGGATGCTTAGGAGGTGCCGCACATGTTGCCTCATCAGCTGCTTTTCCACACTCACATTTGGGATCTCAATCCCAGCGTCAGCAGTTATCTCCTGCGATCAGAAAAAACGTCTGATTCTTCTTAAACCATTGGAGAACCCATGCTAAATAAAGTCCGACAAATTACATCATTTCAAAATTGGACTTGCCGTATCAACTTAATAGCTCATTGCCAATACTTTTGCAGTAATACATCAAGATTAATTGTGATACAAGTCCATCATTAACCAGAAAAGTATTCAGGCCAAAAAAATACCAAAATTATGAGAGAAAGAGAGAGGGGAGGNACACAGGTTGTTGCATTGAAACTGGCATTCTTGTAGAATATAGTAACTTTTCCAACTTTTCAACTGGAATTCCAACACGTCTCGCTAAGTCTTCTTTGGTTGGGTTGTGATTTCCTTCCTGAATACATAATTTCTTTGCCTCCAATACCTTGCCAAGGAGAGTGTATACATTCTCCTGCGAATAATTTATTGGATCTCTGTCATACTCATTAAGCTTCTTTTTGCTCTGAACTGGCTCTGAATTAATTAACTTTTGGGTACACGGGGGGGACTAAGTTGAATTAATATATTATCAACACTCTCCACCACAACAATGAGTAATGATCAAGCTAAGAGTTCAAGGTAAAGATTTCAGAGGCAACAATACTTTTCTTCATCATCAACATATATTTTCATTTGTTCCAAAATCCCAAGGTCCCATGGAGATAACAGAAACTTTTCAGAACAGGGCACAATCAGTTGATGCAAAAGATAAATACTTCTGAAGAAAGAAACAGTTCAAATATAAATCTCTTTTTTTTTTTGGTCAACAAATAGAAATCTCAGCGAAAATTAGAGATTAGAGAAATTATAAAGTTGTCATTACTGGCAAGCGGATGGTCCTGGAATGTTGAAATATGGCCTTCCTAACTGTTTGCCTTATCCACCAGTATGCATAAGTAGCAAATCGGCAGCCAGCTTGTGGTTTGAATTTCTCAACACTCTTCATAAGACCCATACTTCCCTCCTACAAAAGTAACAGAGTAAAAGAGAAAAATATTAGTTAACTTCTACTTGAGATATATCAATGCTTGACAGGCCTTATTGTAAAAATCCAAATGATTCTCTTTTTTATTGCAATGAAGTTTCTTGGAAAGAATTATCTTATAACCTCCAATTCCAACCTAAACAAACAATTATCCAAGTTTTCATAGCTTGTCCTATGTTTTCAGCAATAGGATAGAGCATAAGTTAATATATTCCATACTAGAATTTCGATCTGGCTAGGATTTGTCAATGCAATTTCATGATCTAAGATGTTTTACTGCATAGAATTAAAATGTCCTTCAGTAAGATGTGTTCTGTGTAGCAGAAGGACCTCAACTCCGCCCTAAAGAACTTTATAGGTGAAAAGAAAAACATGTTCCAGTGAAGTTACCTGCAGTAAGTCCTGAAGGCCAAGGCCTCGCCCTTGATATTGTTTAGCAATGTGAACCACCATACGTAAGTTAGCATAGATCAGCTTTTCACGGCTTCTGGTACCAGAGCGAAGCTGCGATTGCAAGATCTGACAACTAATTCCAACAGCTTCCGCCCACTCAACCAAAGTTGGTTCGCGGCCGAACTGAGATAGAAGTCTACTCTTCACTTCTTCTAACTTCAATACATCCTGTAACATAATTCCACCCACCAATGCAGCATAAGACTCTTATAAACCAGTAATTCCAAAAATCAGCAAACAGACATGAGTTAGATATACACCTGAACTCGGGCAATCAATTCAGCCTCTTCTTTAGCAGTCAAAAGTTGTTTTGTTTCAGGACCCCACAAGAACAGTCGCAGGGGATCATTTGGATCAAATCCTTCGCTTATCTTTTTCCGTACATCTGAACTTGTAGAACTGTTAGTCTCATGAATTAGAAATTCTAACTTAGACACCTTCCTTTTCTTAAGTCGCTTGCGCCTCTCTAGAAGTCGGGTTGACCTTACAGTTTTCTCTTCCTCAACCGGCCAGTTAGCCAAACTTGTCCTCAAACTAGATAAAAACTTTTGGCTTCAGTCCCAAAGCAATTTGATATGGAAAGAATAATGAAACAAGGCAGAAAGAAAAAACTGACCCCAGAGAAAGAGATTCATCAAAATCAGCTCCCACTGATTTGGAGTCTTCGGCTAATGAGGCTGCTTCTTTTGAGGCTGACAAAGCTTTCTTAGCCAGGGAAACTGCATTACATGGCTCAATGTCCATATGCATATTGGGAGCAGTGGTAGTAGACTCCAAGTTCTTCACCAACTGGTAAAAGTCATCATTGTCTAAATCTTCATGGAGAGAAGCCCCAGCCTCTATCTGCATTCTATTTAGCGTAGCCTTTTACAAACACAGGCAATGGTACATTAATCAGGAGTTTCCCAAGAGAGAAAAGAGATTGCATATGAGTCAATTTTCTAAAACATAAGCAATTCCAAGTATGAGTCAAATTACTAATGTGTAAGAAAGATGAAGCATCACAAAATCTTGGATTATAGGAATCAATGGTGGCATTTCAAAAAGAAATATAGTATCATCAATAGGCATGATTTTAAATGAGGGAAAACAGAAGTTTGAGTAAGAAGTTCTCCACATTGAGGATTATACAAGTTAGATGCAGTGCACGTCTACAAGAAAAGTCTCACCTGAGATGTTTTCTCTTCCTTAAATACATGCAATAGAGGCTTGAACTCATCACGCTGCTCTTGTATAAGAACCGAAGTAGGGAAATGTCGAGCTATAAATGTAGTCGGCACAGAAGTAACTGCAGGAGTTGCTTGGTCATGAAGCATCAACACTGCAAAATTAGGAGTGCCAACAAGCCTGATGTTAATCAATAATGGACAAAGGGGACAAATCATCCCTTATTCAAATCTTTCAGTAGACAATAACAATTAGTAAAATCTTTATCTCTCTCATTAACTCCTATAGCACCAGATTGTCCAAAAAGTTAATTTAAGTAACTTAGCATCTCATCCCATTTCTCATTATAGAACCTATTATTCCTAAAAACCATCTAGGATAAACACACAGCAGAAGAGAGTACAACTATTCACACTTCTCAAAACTCAAAGCACCAGGATACAATTCAACACTCCCATGCATCCACTACTTCCAAACGTAGGTGTTGCAGTAAGACTTGCGCTAAAAAAATTTATGCCAATAGTCTTTGTATCCACAATTTAACACATCATTGCAAGTTCAAAGAATGAGAATCAAACATAACAGTCAAAATGTAAAACAAATATCAAAACCACACAAGCTCAACGTACCCAGTACCCACTTGCTGTCTTGGGAAAACAATAAAAACCAATAATCCCCAATTCATGTTTAAGCACCTGTTTCTGAATTCCAAACACTATAACCCTTCCCAGTAAACTCTCAGCAACCAAACTACGAAATGAGAAGAAGGAAACATGAAGTAATGAACTTTTACCTGAAGTAGAAGGAGAAGGAGAAGGAAGAGGATGCCTGAGGTGGGTTGTTGATGGAAAGGCTGAAGATGAAGAAAGAAAATGCCTTCCAGCCTCCATTGGATGAATGAAATAGTTATTCTATTAGTATATTAAAGCAAAACAGTATATCACACATATGGCGGTGTATATTGTCTTGCTATCTATCTGTACCTTGCAGGCTTGCATACTTGCATTTGGCTTTGTATCATTTGCAGATAATGTAGCAGGGGAGGCTCTGTACCTGCTTTCAGAGACCATTTCACACCTCAAAATTGTCTACTCCTTTCTCCAAATGGATCAGGTTGGGCTTTCAACTGAGTTGATACAGGCCTTGTTCATCTGGGCCTAATCTCTGGGTAGCCAGAATATTTGACGGACCTATAGTCCAAACCTGGCCCATTATAAGATCAGTTTATGGGCTTAAGGCGTTTGTGCTTTTTCCTAAACCAAGGCATAGTTCTTTTTTTTTTTTTTTTAATGGCTCAAGCTATTCCGACTATTCTAAATTGCTGAGTTGAATACCCTATTTTTAAATTTCAATTTTATCCTTAAAATAAAAAGTTTTAATTTTAGTCGTCGGGTCATTCGAAACTTGTCTGTCGAAATGTTTGTGGTTATTTAGCACCTAACTGTCAAACATTGACGAAATTTTCAGTAAGTAACCACCGAATGGAAATGAAAAAGGCATTCGGCAGTATTATGCCGAACATTATCATTATATTTGGTTGTAAGCTGCCAAACTCCTTAGTATATTTTGGTGGCATGTTGTCGAATGGATATGGGTGATTCTATAATTTTTTGCAAGAAAGGGCAAAATAAAAAATTTGTCCTAAATATGTTAGGATGATCAATTCAACAATAGAGAGTGGTCGGAATAACCTCTACCTTTTTTTATTTGAGGCAAATAAGGCAATTCTGTAGCTTTTGGATCTCCAACAACCGTAAAAAGGCATATTTTATAGCACATTCTTTCCTTTGCTTAATAAGTTAGCTTGTATATTTCACTATTGCAAATAAAAATAATAGATTCAAAATTTTTTTTTTTTTTAAGAAAGCTATTTATGGCCACTACCTAAATAGTTATTGTTAACTCGAACTTTTATTTCTTCTCACTATGTTTTAGTTTGTCCTCACCTTCTCTTACTAAATATTTCACATGCATTGCATGTGAATGATGTTTCTAGGCACAAGCAATGACAAATTTTCCCATAAAAGGTAGGTAACAGAACAAAAAATCCTTTTGGCATATAGTAATTAGTTAATTACTCAAAAGACGTACGCAACACAACAAGATAGCACACACCATTAGTAATTTTTTTCCTTGTCAAATAGTCGTTTGTTCATACAGTCAATCAAAATTATTAATAAAGAAGAATTATATTTCAATGTGAAGATCAAATTGTTAATCCAATGGATCAAGATATAAGTAGATATTATGCAACTTGAATGGAGCTTGAATTAATGTTCGATCTTTTCAAACTTGGTTTACTTATTTGCATCATCATTTACAATCTATGTATATGTCAATAGAGTTAAGCCAATCTCCTATTCCCATTAAGTCAATGGATCAAAATGATCCCAGTCTAGTCTTCCTAGGGGCATATCCGAGATTTCCTCCACAATATCCGACAGTGGTCAACGTGTCGGTCAAACAAACGTGACACAAAATTTGAGAGAAAAAAAAAAACCTGAAACAGTGGTTACTACAGTGTAGACGCTACCTCTCTAGTTCCTCCCAACGCGTGACTCCAACAGAAAGCGGGGCCTGCATTAGGCGCTTTTTTGTTTTCAATTTTGTATTAAGCAGAAAATAAATGAATTACTAAATTCCATTTCCTTTCGGATAAAAATAATAATTTCCTTCTATGTGAAATTAGAGATCGAAATTTTTTAGAGTTGTTTCGATTAGCAACCGAATGACTTTTTATTTAATTGAAAATTACCTTTTCTTAATGTCGAAGCATTATCTATTTTGTGGTAATTTTTTTATTGTATGCAATTTTATATTTAACGAATTTCATAAATTATTAAAAGACATATAAAATGACAACAAATGATGTAATCACCGCTCTTGGGACTTGGGTTGTGTGAGTCAGTGAGAGGGAGAGTTCAAAGGGAGCTATTTTGAGCCTTTCTAAGTTATTTTAGTTGCTTTAGCTTATTTGCAGAAAAAAAAAAAAAAAAAAATAGTTGCTTTAGCCTTTAGCTTATTTTGAAAGGGAAAGAAAATCCAAAACTGTGCATGAAAAAAATGATAAAATGGTTGGAAAGGAAAGAGCCAAGAAAACACCACCTAATTCTTGTCTTATTTCTCAAACCAGGTGCCAGTTGTGAGTCCAGAGAGCGCGTGGAGCCTTTCGGAAAATAGTTTGAAGCACGCACTCACACCTGACGCTTATATATTACCAGGAGGGCCCCACCACCAGCTTCTAAAATTTCGGACCCCACGTCATCATCGGGACCCCTCGGTTCGGGCGGGCCCATCCCCGCTTTGGGCTGGGTGGAACCCACGCCTGATGAAATCGTGGGCCCCTTCGGACCCTTATCCCCACAGATCTCACTCTCACAATAAAAGGGGGCCCTTCTTCTCTTTGTGGGGTCATTAGAATCCCAACACCCTCTCGCTCTCCTTCTCCTCCCCCCCTTTTTTTACAAACCCTAAAAATTTCTCAGTCCAAACCCTAAAACCTCCACCTCCAGCTATGGGGTCAGAGATAGCCCTGCAGAAGTTCTTCTCCCTAGACGACCCACCGCAGCTTCCGCTGAGCAGCAAGGAGGAGGACGAACACCGAACCGTCACCGACGCCGCCGTCACCATCCCCACTGCAGTGTTGACCTCCGCCACCGTCGCCATCGCGCCGGCGACGATGGCGGTGACTGGAAACAACACCACCACCACGACAGCCAGCAAGAACCAGCAACAGCTCTCCCAGACTCGCAGGAACTCGAACAAGGACCGCCACACCAAGGTCAACGGGCGGGGCCGCCGGGTCCGAATGCCCGCCCTGTGCGCCGCACGAATCTTCCAGCTGACCCGCGAGCTCGGCCACCGCTCCGACGGCGAGACCATCGAGTGGCTGCTGCGCCACGCCGAACCCTCGATTATTGCCGCCACCGGCTCCGGGACCCTTCCCGCCGTGCCCATCTCCACCTCCGCCCCCGTCGTCTCGGCCCAAATGCCCTCCGCTCCCTGCCGCGTGCATCCCCTCAGCGGCGGCGGCGGCGGTCAGTTGATGTACCCTCATCATCAGCCGCAGCAGCTGCTTCAGCCGGCGCTGCCGAGCTGCCGGCTCGACCTGTGCCAGCCGATGGGGTTGAACTACGCCTCCATTGCGAACAATGCGTTCCGCCACCACATGCCGTACACGGCGTTGCTCTTGCAGCCGGCGGAGGCGGATGAGGGGCAGCAGGAGGAGGTTCTCTGTCTTGGGGACGAGTAGTAGATAAACTCACTCTGTAAATCACAGAAAAATAGCAATAGAACGGCGTCGTACAAATGTAATGGGGGTCTATATATATATATATATATGTGTTTTGGAGTCCGAGGTGGTTTAGAAGAATAGGGTTTGGGATGAGGGGGTGTGCAAGTGTTTTTTTGGTTTAGACATGTCAGAGAGACACAGACTCGGAGTCTTTCTTTGCCTCTCTGTTTTTGTGTTGTTCTATCAATCTTTCTGTGTAGTCTATATGGAAGCAAAGTTTCAAACTTGAGAGTGAGGGAGTATTAAGTTGTAAATGTTCAGGGGGTTCAAATCAAATCAAATAAATGGAGTCTGTTTTTTTTATAAAAAAACATTGGATGATGTTGATGAGCTTAAATTTTCGGATGTTGAGTTTTAAGGAGGGGGGGGGGGGGGGCATNACCCACCATTGTTGAACAACTTGATGGACCGACACTTATGCTTACAAAATTTGCAGCTTTTTAAAGATTATTAATGTTAGTGGGACGGCAACAGAGCAGTTGATGTCTGATGAGGGTATGAAAACAAATTCTAGGCAAAAGCTTTAAAGCAGATTCTGCACTACTTGTAAAACAAATATAAAAAACTCAATCGAAATCTTTATGTATTTGGTAACACTTTGGTGAAACTGTTTTCATCTTCAACCTCAGCTCTAAATATAGCTTAGCATTAGCACCCATTACAATGATGAAACATGTACTGTTTGTTTGGCTGCTGCAATTGAAACCAAAAGCCAAACAATCTACTCGTGTTCTGTTTCTACTATTACACCACTCCGAATTGAAATGTATTATACTTCAACGACCAAGAAGCAACTACGCTTTATTACAAGAACAATGATACATGTACAGCTGAGAGACTGATATTGAAACCAAAAGGAAAACTTCTGTACTCTCGTGTGCTGTTTCTGATACTACACCACTCTGCCTTGAAATGTATATATATATATATACTTCAGTGACCAAGAAGCAAATACTGCACCATTCTGCATTGAAATGTACATCAGTGACCAAGAAGCATATACTTCACCACTCTGCATTGTAATGCATACTTCAATGACCACAAAGCAAACACTTAACCACTCTGCATTGAATTGTATACTTCACCAATGACCAAGACAAAAAAAAATATGCTTTATTACAAACATGTAAATGATGTAAAAATGTGGCTGCCACTTTTCCAATTTAGTCGGAACTCATGGGCTGCAGGCTGCATATTTGTCATATTTGACATAAATAATGGCCGGAGCTTTACAAATTTAGTTCAAACTCACCGGCAGCATATTTGTCGTATTCACTCAACATGACGCATTTAAACAAGGCAACAAAAGTGCATGACATTGCAAACCATGATATAGTAAGAACTAAACATATTTGTTGTATTGACGTTTATAATGGCTAGAGCTTTTCCAATTCAGTTGGGACTCACCGGCTGCATATTTGTCGTATTCACTCAACAATACGCATTTACACAGGGCAACAAAGTGCATGAAGCCGCAAACCATGATATAGTAAGAACTAGACATATTTGTTGTATTGACATAAATAATGGCAAGATTTTCCAATTTAGTTGGAACTCAATGGCTGCAAATTTTTTGTAGTCACTCAACAAAGAAAATCAACAGTAGAAGATAAATCATTGAAAGGTTACCAAAACCTTGTCTCCACCAAAAATCCTGAATTGAACCATATTCTAGATACTCATCAAGCCTCTTCATCACTATATGTCTATATAGTGCATAACAATTTTCTGCATAGTTATTGTGCTTTCTATTTCATGATACTTTCCAACTACACACACTTCTGCATATGTCATGAAGCATATATTTGAATCGAGTGTTCTCATGAAGCATACATATATCATGGTATACTATCCATGATACTGATTTTCATTTCAAGTATCTGGCATATCTTTGTATATTTCAAATCTACTGGACCAGCCAAACTACTAGTAAAGAAAATAAATTGAATGCTCAACAAGATTCAACAAAACCCTTTTAATATACTTCTATTTATACATGTATATAAATCAAAGGTTTAACATGTTTGGAATGTATTTTAAAATTGTGCCGAGTTAAATTATCTTATACAGTACACATATATAATTGCGTACTGTCATTTCAAGTATCTGGCACATCTTTGTATATTCCAAATCTATTGGACCAACCAAGCTACCAGTGAAGAAAACAATAAATTGAAGGCTCAACAAGATTCAACGAACCCTTTTAACTCCTTTGTTTTCTGAAAATGTATAACATTAATTATCATATTGCAACTAGTTTGTTCCAAAAATATCGGACGGTACTAGCATGCAACTATAAAAATCACACATGCAAGCAACCATAATAATAGAAAAGGAAAAAGAAACTCGCTCTTACGATGATAGCCAGGACGAACCTTGGAAGAGCAAAAATATGGGAATGTGAGCAGGTCCTGAACCAAGGATCTACATTGTTTAAGCAACAGCAGCAACAACAACAAGAGGAAATGTGCCGCGTGCCATCCAAGCATTCCTAATTTTTATTCCCAAATATCCACCACCTTTTCTTCTTTCTGTACTCAGATGAGGACGTATCTGAAATAAAACCAAAACCGTAAGTCATGCATTAATTTTAGAGAGATAATGTAAAACCATAAGGCCTGCATGAGGGCACTAACTTCAGACAACTACAAGTTATCTCAATGCCAAGTTTGTTTTTTACTCTATACTCCTTTGCACACTACACATGGGCATGAAGAAGATAAAAACAATTACCTCCTTGAGTACAAATTGAGTTGTAATGCACCTCTGCCCAGAAACTCAAGAAAATAACTGCACATGACATTAGAGCTTTCGGTCATTGCAAATAATAGTTTAATCATTAAGTAACTTCCACGAAATCTATTTGTAAAAATTATGATTATGTGACATTGAACTCAACAAAACTGTGATCAAATATTCATAATTTGGTAATAAATTTGTCATTATGAGTGAAGTGAACTTAAAAAACAAGACAGTAATGTGTGAAAAATGGAAATCTGAATCAGTAAGAGATATAGAAACTATAATCAAATATCAACATAAGAATTAAATAATTAAAACACCCAACAATCTGTAGCTTACCTTGTTTTGACTTTTGGGTATTAGGAAGAATCTCTATGCAACATGTATCCTTAAAAGAAGTCAAGACAAAAATTTTCACGCCATACTGCAGAAATTATTCACAAGTATTAGTCATTATATTAATTATTTTTAAACAGTTGGAAAAATCCAGAGACATGATCCCTGCAATTCCATTGTAGAAAATCTTCCATACCGAATCAGCAGCTGCCTGCAATGAGACATGATCACCCCACTCACCACTCCTGGTTTCATTCAGATTAAAGGGTATTAGTTTGGCCATCTTAAGCCCAAAAATGAATGACAGAAAAACAAGGAAACATTATGAGTTCGATTAATACTTGGACATTTTCTCCAAATAGTCACCGTATTCCATAGGAACATAACCCTCGTAAATCTCTGGGTGAGACTTAAGCTGGTAAAAGAAAACCATTAGAAGGATAAACCAGAATCCATGGCAGATGCACAAAATTTCAAGGTGCTGAAGTTCAGACGAACAAGTTAGTAGAATATTTCCAGAAGAGCAAACCTGATTTACGACTTGTGTTCTCACATAGTTGTGGTGGTCAGGTGTGTGATACAATTGGTCTGATAAAGCACGGAACTGGAAAAACAAAGCATGAGATAAAAATGTATCATCTGAAAGATGCTAAGGTCAATATCCAGGATAAAAACAAAACTGATAGATCCAAATGATAAAATTTACAATAAAGAACAGAAAAAGCTACAAAACAACTACCTGACAGTTGCCATCTCCTTCAACCTTGTGCTCAACAAAGCCATATAATTGCAGTCTACATTACAAAGGCAAGAAATATTTTATCACCTCAAATTCAATATCAGATCACTAGTGGAAGAAAATATTACCAAAAAAAAAACACATAAAATGGTTTCTACTACATAGGCAAATCATTGATAATGCACACTACTTTACTCCTGGAAAGGAAAAAGGCAGGTATTACCTGTCAAGCAGCCTTTGATGATCTGAAGTCGCTTCATCAATGGAAGGAATTTCTCCATTAATTCTAGGAATATGCTAAACCATATAAAGGATAGAGTTAATACCTTTGTTGACGGCAAAGTAGCAAACAAATACAACTACAATAATCATGAATTTGCAAACTCTAGAAAACTGGGACTGACAGACTGTAGTAGTACTTCAAATAACATAAACTTACAGGAACAGGTATCATTTGATTCAAGCTCCAGTCTACTTCACCATCAAGTGCACATTCATCAGTTAGCTCCAAATGATCACTAGGGCTAGAACATGAACTAGAAGGCACCACAATATCAGCTTCTTCCTGGCCACAATCATGGCCTGCATTGTGTAAAAGACGCCTATCAAGATAACTAAATGATATGGATTCCTACAAAATGTATGAAAACAAGGTACAAGTAGCATTTTTCCGGATACCTGAAAAATAATTCCTTGAAGATATACTATGCCAATCATCTGCAGGAATGGATGCTTGTGAGTGCTCTTCTCCTGCATGTGAGTATCCAGAGGCTTCTGTTACAGATAATCGTGCAAATTCTTCTTGAAGAGTATATGCAATGATCTCATCATTCTCTACATTGTTAGAATCTGTATCATAATGACCTCTGAAATGCTGTCCGTGGTAGATGTCATTAGCATCGTGTTGCATCATGTCACCATAGTAGGCATTATTATAAACTGGATCACCATCAAGTAGACGAAGACCCCACTGAAAAAGTTCTGAATCATGCTCATGAGTAGCCATCTCCTTAAATATGCATATCCCAGAAAAGAAAGCTTAATCTGCTTCCAATGGAATCCCTCAGAAGTTAGGCAAGGAAATAATATCTGGCCAAAAGCTACCAATTATGTTAGAAAAACCTTCAATGCTTCAACGTGCTTTAACCATAACTATAATTAGCATTAGAATATCCAGCTGCCCAAATATAAACTACAATTTTTTAATTAAATTAAGTATAGTGCTTCCAATTGCAAGCCAGAGCTAAGGGTTTTATTATAAATCCTTAAGATAATAGACCAGTTGAATTTTTCACAAAATACTGGACAAATATACAATAGAAGGTTTATCTGCAAATGAATTATAAAAGCAATATTTGTGAAAATGATGCCTGCCCCAAGTAATCATAATTTAAAACTTTGCTGGGTTCAAGTATGTTTATTATTAACTTTAATAACATTCCCATGCATTCAAAGTTTGCTGAGAACAGCAAGGGCTTCAACCCACCGTTAAAAATCACGCACAAATAAATAACCAGCATGACCAGCTGAAGACTTTGATTAGTTTTTAAAATTATAGTGACAGAAAACCTGTTAAACTAACAACGCGTGCTCATGTATTCTCAAATATTACAAAGAGAGATAACGACTTGAAGAGCCTGCTTTCGCAATTTTAAACTAGATGCATGACAACAAACACATGTCTCTCAGCAAAGAAACGGAAGAATCAACGTTAACTCAGAGTGCTAAATATTCCTAACAGTTAACCTTTTTTGCTCACATGTTTAGTAAACTTTAAACAGCAGTTATCATTAAGAAAACATATAAAATTTCATAGGACCGTTAATATATACCAATTTAAACAAACAAACAATTAAAAAAAAAATGAAAGATCAATTATAAACAAACAATTTAATTAAATAATATTCCCAAAACAAAATACAATTACTCAAATCCCAACAGCAGATTTTACTCATCGATTTGATCCAATTCCATGTCGTTTCATGGCTACACTCCTACACCTTTCATTTTCTTTTTAAAATTGGAACCCATGCTGTCCACCCCAGAACAACACAACTTACCACCAGAACAAGATAACTGTTGCATGCTATATCCTTTGTCAAAATCATAATACTAAAAACCACCCCACTCTCCACTCTTATTCATCATAAACATACTTTCTCTATCTCTCTCTCTCTCTCACACACACACACACACACAAATCAAACCAGCACCAAAATAGACCCCCAAAAGCTTCCCAAACAACAAATAGTCTCAACTAAAACAAATAAACCAATCTCAATCTAAAAAATCTCACATAATAATCCCAAAAAGAAAAAAATTCAAGCCCCAAAATAAAAGAAAAAAATAAAACAATTTCTTCAACAATCACTATAACAGTCCAACAATAGAGAAGAGAGTTAAACAAAAAAAACTATTCCGATTAAAAACTCACCCAATCAGCTTCGACTCAGAGCCAGCAAACGAAAACTTAGGGTGAAAGAATTGGGCACAAGGCACTGTGTGTGTTTTATAGAATAGAACGCTACGACGAACGCAGTGGATGACGATGAAGCAGTGAAAAACACTAAGCAGAAAAGGGAAAAAGATTGCTCTTCAGCCTTCACAACCCCCTTATATACAGTTGCCACAGTGTTAAAGGTCGAGCAAGTTCCCGGTCGTACGGATGGCATGGACGGCTGGGATTTTCTCCGCGTGGACGTGAGATGGCGGTAATTCAAGCGGCAATTTCTTGAAACGGTTTCTAAAAACCCGTTCTGTCCGAAGAATTTTAATATATTTTTTTATTGGATTGGCGTGGCTTTTATCGCCGTTGGTGGGGAAGAGATCGGACGGTGGAGGTTGTATCTGAGGGACGGAGGAAGTGGGCGGATGAGATGCCGAGATTGCATTGAGGTATGGAAGATCCGACGGTCATGATTTGTACTCAAAGTCGAAAGATCGATAAAACTTTCTACAAAAAGAGGCTTTCTGATTGGGTGCAACCGTGAAAGCTTAGGATTCAATTAACGACCAAAAGGTCCACACATGGGGGCGGTAGGCGTGTCACACACTCGTATTGTTTCATAATTTTATAATAATTTTGTTAGAGACAGAATTTTATATTTGTATTTTCAAATAAAAAAACAATTTTTTATATTTTATTGAAATTACTTATTAATAGCGAAAATGACGCGTCCATTGCACTAGTTTAGTCAAGATTCTTTCTCATTAAATTGCAAATAAATTACAAGTACTAATTTGTTTATTTTAGAATCTAGATCTCATTTGTTTGAGTAATTTTTTTATTAATCCATTTATTTTTTATAATAAGTGTATATAAATTCATTATTCACTCATATAATACGTGATTATTAACTATGTGGCCATATTAAGGTAACACTAAAAAATTTCTCTATTTATTTACAATAAATAAAAAACTGACCATATCATCAATTAGTGACTAAAAATTAAAATAATAATTTATGCACATAGTATTATTGAAAATAAATTAAGAACTTATTGTTTGCATACATGGGCAAGTTGTGTAAGTTATTATTTATAATAATTTTGTAATCCCAAAAAATAAGAAGAATGATGCCATGCTTTTCTAGAAAATATGGTTCTTTTTTGTGTGATTATAAATTTATAACACATTTAATTTTAGTGATGTATTTTAGTTTTAAATATGCAACTCATGCAGGGCTGAACTTGCTTATATGGGTCGGCAGCTCTGCCTTGCGCATTTCTATTAACATTTAGGTGGACTATTTTAGAAGGAAAAAAAAAAAAAGAAAGGAAACGCTGTTTGGTACGTGAGCTTTTCTTCCTAACCACGTAAATCTATTTTTGAATTTTAACTTATTCACACTTTTTGATTCCAATATTTTGAGTGCTACACAATGTTAGCAGCCACACATAAATTTAAGACGTGTTAAACTTACCCTCATACTTGAGGAGAGCATTGTAAATTTCATTAGACTACTAAATTCACAATGCAGTTCTTAATTTATGTGTACGAAAAACAAATATGAGTGTGAGATAAAAGACAAACTCAAACAAACATGGTAGATTAACTTTAACTTTAACATACATTAAAACAAGTTAAACAACATTCAAATTTAAATAGTTTTAGATAATATATATGTTTCACGTAACGATGAATATTTGAGATTTTATAAATTGAATGAGAAAGTGAATAAGGCAGATTTTTCTAATTATCCAAAACCAAAATGTGTTATTCGACTCTTTCTTTTATTTTTCTCATTATTTTGTAATATGCAAAAGCTTATTTTAGTGGCTGTTGGCTGGCTCAGCCTTTCAGAAGCTCGACTTTCCCAAACAAACCCCACACGTTACATATTGTTCTTATATGCCGATTCATAGTTTCAGAGGTCACACACGCCTACGTTAGAGTTAGGCACACACAATTGAAGTAGACCATATTCTATTTCTATCTGTGATGGTGAGCAACCCAAATGTGTATGCTCCATGTACAATCAAACCTGTTTTATCAGATGAATTGGGTACACGTAACAAATCAATGAAAGGTCCAAAATGGTATCCATAATTGAATGTTTCGTGAACCCGAAGATTGTAATTTGATGTGGATAATTGACAAAACCTCGAATGAAAGTACTGTTAAATTGTTTATCAACATTTAAGAGTTTCTTTTAGAATCAACATCCGCCACTGTCTTTAACCAGTACATAATTAGATCCAACTAAATATCATCTGATAATTTCATAATCAAACAGTACTTCAAATGTAAAAGCATCAACAGCTTAAGGGCACTCGGAATTAAAGAATGTAAAGTTGGAGAAAAGAGTTTGAACAACACAGTAGTATTGATTACTCTGATTCACTAAAATAACTCAGCATCTTGCATAGGCTTGTCCAGGTACCAAAAGAACCAAGCTCTCCCTCTATATCTGAAACTTCTTTAATGTCTGAAATCCGTTATTTCTCTCTTACATTCTTGTTCAATGTCTCCAAAACTTACCGCAGAAGGTTGTGAATTTGAGCAGATTTATACATATTGCAGAGAAGAATTGGAAGGTGAGGGGGTTGTTATTTACAAGGTAAGTTATTAATGCAGAAGGTCTTCTGTGTTTTGTTTTCCATGCCAAACCATAATTATGCGTCAAATAAGTTGAACAACCACCAGGTCCACCAGAACCAGTTCACTAAGACGTACTTGCAATCAGCATGTCCTTAAAAGTTTCGGTGTCCACACGCGAGACAACCAACCAGTTTCTCCTGATCTCGAATCCACATTTCTTCTCTTGTTCATTGTTTCATTGTCCTGGGAAGTTTTTATTGGTGCTAAATTCTTCGGCGGAGGTTGAAGACTTGCTGTTCCTGTGGGTGCCTCCATAACCTTTTTTTGGCGTGATGGTGCCTCAGATTTTTTTTGGCCTGCTGGTGCCTCCACAATTTGGTTCACCATTTCCAGCACCTCACTCATCTTTGGACGATTCTTAGGGAGTCTGACCAAGCATCTGTTGGCTACAACTGCAAGCTTTTGAACTGACTTGAGGGGGTATTTTCCTTCAAGTCTAGTGTCTATTATTAGCCGGAACTTCTTCATGTCTGATAGGTATGGCCTAACCCATTCTAAGAGCTTCTGCTCACTCTTGGGGCGGTTTCGATCTAGCGGACGCCTACCTGTGATGAGTTCATAAAGGAAGACCCCATAGCTCCACACATCATTCTTAGATGTTAGACGTCCAGTCTGGATATACTCAGGTGCTGCATATCCCATGGTTCCAACAACCTGATGAAAAATCACCAGTCATGTAAGTGCAAGAGTGTAGTACAGGGATGGATCATTATCTAGTGTTACCGTATCTCTCTTTCATCTATGGGGAAAAATAGGCTAAAGAATTGGGTGTTCACACAAGATAAAAGCAGTCATAAGTACATGTTCTTCTCAGTTTGCCATATTACTTGAAATGAGCTTGTTTTCTTTCCATCAAAATTCAAAGGATGAATTTGGACATCCTGAAAGTTTGAAGCAGAAGTAGCCACTAAATGGAATTTCTATCCACTAAAATGGAAAACTAACAGAATGCAGTCCAAAGCACAAGCAATAATAAAAATTTGTTAAGAAATTTCAAATAGTTCTAATGTGCTACTATTAGAGACAAATCAACTCATCTTTAATACTAGCACAAGCACAATAAATTCGTCTAAGATCTTGAGAAAAAAACAATAGGCTAGTTCGGTAGCCATAGGGCATCCAAATGCCTAACAAAGTAATAATTCATTATTCATCAGACCCATGGTGACTAAATTTCACATTAACATTTATTCAGTGATCACTAGCTCATCATTGAAAATCTCTGGAAGTTGCAGAACAGGTCTAGGTTCAACTTCTTGATCTAAACTCCACATATGTTAACTTTACTGACACTATAAATGTGGATACTCTGATTATATTAAGCAACTTGTTTCAGGTACAGATATCTTGCTTTAAAAATATCATAAACAATGAAGAAAAAACTATCAGGTGCCTAAAGATTCATAATTTAAAAGATTATTGATGTTCAAATGATTTGATGTTTGAACCATCTGAATATCTCTGATTAATGCAATTTCAAAGGCATAGTTGGAAGGGCAGAGGAACTGCAGGACTGACAAATCATAACTCATAGACTATGTTAAATAATCCAAAAGAGTCCTGCTTTTATAATTAAAACTATGCCATTAGAATTTGAAATCTTTTTAGCATATTACTCAGGCAAACTCCATCAACTTGGAGAATGCCTATCATAGAATAAGCTTACAGTTGATACTTATTCATGCAATAGATGGTAAGTATAATTAGATCATTTGTATGAGCATACCGCTGTTGAGACGTGGGTTAACCCTTCTGCTGGGCCCAACCTAGCCATTCCAAAGTCTGATAGCTTTGCATTCCATTGCTCATCCAGAAGGATATTTGAAGATTTAAAATCCCTGAAAATGATCTAGAACAAGAATAAAGAAAAATGTCAGTATAATATAATTGCATTACCTCACAAAACTATTCCCTTCCCTCCCTCCTCTCATTTTTTTAAATTTTTTTCTTTTCAGTTGGGTATCTAAACGTAAGTGCCCCCTTCAAACACTCGTGAATGTCAAATGCATCAAAAGGGACTAATAAACCTTACACATATCGAAAGAAAATAAAGTACCTGAAAATCCATTTCTTCGTGTAGGTATGCTAAGCCACGAGCAGCATCTTGTGCTATTCTCAATCTCATGGCCCATGAAAGAGGTGTATCTGAGCGACTGGATAAATGGTTCTCTACACTTCCATTAGGCATGTACTCATAAATTAGAAGTCGCTGGATTCCTCGTTCATCATCCTCAGCACAGTAGCCCACTAGTTTGACAAGGTTTGGATGCTCAACCACCCCTAGAACATTTACTTCTGTCACCCATTCCTTGTGCCCCTGCTAGCAAAAAGGTGGGATCTTAAGTATACAAACATACAATAGACTGAATCTTTTTTGTCATAAATGGAAACACCATCCTAGACTATATCAGTTGTATCAACAATCTTGGTGGTAAACATAAAACAAAGTCTATTACCACTAAGTACAGAAATATGATGTTCTCCCTATTAGGAAGAAGCACAATTTTGTAAAGGATGAAAGAAAGGATCCAGTGTGCTAATAATGAACAACAGAAAACAATGTCCTTGTATTAATGCATCGTTACCATATGTATATCATTGCGAGACATTAGGATTCTTTTGTATCAAACTTAATGAGTAACGCAATACCTCATTTAGTTATTATCTTAAAATTGCCAACCACTAATGTCCTTTGTGTGAAGCCGAAAATTAAATCACAAAACAGGTTAACATAGATAATGAAAAGGAATCTGTCTAAAAGTTTTGCCAATAGGAGAGCAGTCTTACCTGCAACCCTCTTTTACTGAGCTGTTTCACTGCAACTTCAAGTTTTTTAGATGGATCTTCTGAACTCTTAATAAACCCTTTATAGACACACCCAAACCCACCCTCTCCAACCATGACAGAGCGGCTGAAATTCTTTGTGGCAGACTTCAGCTCAGAAACTGTGAATACTCTGAGGTTGCTTGGTCTCTGAGAGAAACTAGGATATTGGTTCCTCCTCAAGGACTCTGAGCTGGCATCAGAGATGTTCTGGGAATCTAACTCAGATCCAGATCTCTTCATTTCACCATCGGTAAATGTTGTATTTGTGCTCTTTGGTTCATCCTTTTTGTCTCCAAGGTAGAATGAGAAGCACTTCATAGCTCCCAACATTGCACAGCACATAATCCTCGCCAAAGATTCAAAAGCTGAAGAAAGCCTTAGAATTAGGGAGCCATCAATAAGCAATAATTCAAAACCATTAATAGTCAAGAATAAGAAAATACTTTATAATGTAGCAAACACTCAAAATGTCACTCTCTAGTTCTGCAAATGTGAACACTTTTATGATCAAAAGAGATCCAACAAACCTCAAATTAAAAATTAAAGCTATTCACATCTGCTGGTTTTCCTTTCTAATACAGACTTCTTTCAAGCACCCAAAAGAATTAAATGCAAACACTTGACAAGTAACCAAAATTTTCCTTATTTAGGAACTTAATCAAAATTTCAAAACCAAAACCTAGTAGTTAAAGAAAACCCCAATACATGAAGTTAGAAAGTAATTGATGCCCACACTTTATTTTTATTTGTTTCTGTCTTTTCCCAAAAATAACCAACACAAATTAGAAACCCACAGTGTATTTTTTTTTTTTTTTTGTTGCATAAACCCAACTACTTCTTTGCATAAATATGCTAATTATCCCCATGTATTAGAAACCCACTGTGTATTCTTTTCTTTGCATAAACCCATATTTCAAATTATGAATGCTAAACAGGCTAATCGTCTCCATATTTTATTATCATCAATACAAAGAAAAATCAAAAGCAGAAACAAAGTTAACAAAACTCTATGTTAATCTAATATAATTTGCCTAAAAGACTAAAACCCAGTTAACAAAATCAGAACGTCAGCAAGACCCAAGACATCAAAGTTTTAAAATCATTTAGTGTAAATCTTACAAGACAATGTCAAAGAGAAAAAAAGCAGTGAAATTGAAATTCTGAAAAAGAAAAACAAAGAAAAAGAAAAGCACCTTGCCGATTTGATCTCAGTCTGATTGCACAAAACTATGTCCTCCACTCCTAGCGTTCAAAAATTCCCACATGTGAGGAGTTATGAGAGAAACCCATTTGATTCATTGCCCCCAATTCCCCAAAAGACCTCTGAAACTATAGATGAACGCGCAGTCCCTGGTTTTACTTTTAAGAGAAGCCTAAACACGGAACTAGAGCCTAGAGGTCAGATAAAGCTTACTAAACATAATGGCGAAACCAAAACCCACGTATAAATTTATAAATAAACGTACCAACAAGGCAATGATCAAGTCTAGTCCAGGTGTGAATGAAGGCTTTGAAAATGAGACCAAAAGGACAAGCTAGGAAGGGAGAGAGAAAGTGCCAACGGAAGAATGAATGAGAATGAGTACGAGTCAACCAAGTCATGCAAGTGATTTTGGGACCTTTAAACAAGGCTATCCTAGTCTTACATTACATTGGATTATGTGTCTTTTCTTTGATGCTACTGTATTGAAGTTAATAAGCAACAGTGAACACACAAGCCAACGTCTCAAGTTCTTAGCAAAACCAAACCAAGACAAAGAAATGTCATAAACAAAGAGTAGATATTGCAGAATTTAGGAAAAAAAAAAAAAAAAAAGAGAGCAGATATTGTTTTAACATAAACAAAGTTAGTATGCTTTTTTATGGTCTTATTCAGTTATGAGCTAATGATTGAAATTGGGAGTAGTAATTGTTAGGATATTATATAGTTGTCTTTGTCTATATTATATTGGTGAATTATATCTATGTTTTTTTTTGTATTTCATATAAAAGATGAGCGATTCGAATTTAAAACTCATTTATTAATATTGGTAAAAAAATATCACTAAACTAATAAATACTTGTACTAAATTTTCAACTCAATTAAATTGTGTTTGTTTTAGCTAAATGTAAAATAAGATACTATAAATTCAAAGACAACCAATTTCTATAACATCTCGAATATAGATGGTTAATAAATTTTGAAGGAAGGATCACAAGTTGAGCTGGAATATCTCCAACAAGTTATTGTCTAATATTCTATATACGGGTCTTGATTTAATTATCTAATTTTTTAACTTAATATAATGCACACAAATTGCTTCTTCCGCAAGATATAAGTTGCATGTTATTCCTTAAAAGTTGACCATAAGATTCGGATAGAAAAACAATTTATAAGAAAGCTGACTTTTATTAACAGGTAAGTGGGAGGGTGACCTTTTATCTTCCTCTACTAATCTTTTTCTTTTGTTCAACCCTCTACTAATCATAATAATAAATTCATATGTACCCTTCTCTCCATCTCTTTTAAATCAATAAAATTAATATACAAGCGAAATCAAGACCCAAGAATTAAAAATCTTGATACACATTCAACTCCAACCTAAGGAGAGCAAACAAATGCTAATAGACATAAATATACATATTTGGGGGATGGAAGATTCCAACCGGGACCTTCTGCAAACAAGGCTATGATGTTGTTAGACAACAATTGAGCCCAAAAAACTTAAGCTATTAGGGAAGCGTCCAACAATATATCATGCTAACATTAATAGTTAACATAGGTATGTACTGATGCAAATGTCAAGTTCTTTTTCACTTTAGAGTTTCATCCTAATGAATGTTCATTTCAAGTATAGAAATTATTTCAAATTGAGAATATGAAATTTTATTTTACAATATATAATATTTTAAATCCCTTTTTATATTATTAGTTAATTTTGAGTTAAATGCTATAATTACTTTATGTTATCATAGTATTTCACCATACATGAGGAGATGTATCTATAATATAGATTATTGCATATTGGGAATATGAAGCTTACAATACACCAAGTTCGCTCTATCATTCATTTCATGCATTTAGCTAATGCTATACTTATCACATTTTTTATACCACATTCTTATACCATCTCACGTGTCATTATTTTATTGGACATAGTTTTTATTTTTCTTTTTGGGTTTTTATTTTTATTTTTTAGTATCCAATGTATGAATGCCATGTAAGTTGCCACATAAGGTGGTATGAAATTATGGTATAAAAATGTGGTATATCTAGCACTACTGTTTAGCAAAACTACATTTCTACTCAAGTGTTATAATAAATTATCTCTTTGTTAAATATATATATATTTTTATTTTAAGACGTTTAGAGATAGTTTAAGTCTCTAATATATGAAAATTTATTACATGCGAAGATAATACCATGCGGCATACAGAAGTAATATTACACATTTATCTAAATTATAATATTTGTACAATTATTAATATATTCTTAATTAAGTACAACTAATATAAAGAACAAAATATTAGTTTATACTTAACCTTTACTAATTACATGGCGTTGGTCATGGTTTTGTTTTCATCCACTTTGGACGCTGAGGTGGAATCCATGTTGGTGGGTCCCACCTGATAGCGAGGGAGGCCCCGTATGCCCCCTGCAACTTGTTATCGTGAAGACCAAATCATGCATAGTGTTTTTAAGAGGCATAGGCACAGGTCTTACAAATTTCACGCACAAACACTAAAACAGTCGTGTGGTTTTACTTCCTTCAATTCAATGCGTCCACACATTCCTACCCGCCATTTTCTTCCCCCCAAATTCCGCACCTCCTTCAGAAATTCACACGAACCCCTTTACCCAAAACAATATTCACTACCTCACAGCTCTCGTTGCTCTCGTTGCTCTCGAGCCCTCTCGCCACCTTCACCTTCAACCTCCTTTCCACAACCTGCAATAGCTCTCCCCTGCTTTTCAAACACACCCATTGCCCCAAAACGAAGAATTTTTTGTTCTCTTCCAAAAAGTAGCATAATTATCAATTCCATTGGCATTTTCAGCAACCCATTACTCAATTTTTTGCTCCTGGTCCGTGAGAGCTCACAATTTGTTACATTAAGGAGCGTTGCAGACAATGATGTTGATGAGGACGCCTTGGTAGTCAGCAGTTGGATGCTTTTGTTACAGAATGTGATATGGGGTGCTCCAAGTGATAGAAATGAGAGGAGTGAGGATTAATGCCTGTTGGGTTCCCCATGTTTTCGTGTTTCTCATCGTTGTCTTGAGCTTATTGCCCTGCATTCGGTGTGTGGAGGTCCCAGTCGCGCTTGCTACACAGCGCATCTATGGCCGGCTTACGAATCTCACTAGAATTTTAAGCGCAGACCTTAAAAGAAGTTTGAGCTTCTGCATAAAGAATGTGTGAGTAGTAATACCCACTTCCCCTTAGTTTTGTTTCTTTGCCATGCATTCCTGTTTTCAACCCAACATTTTCTCTTTTGGTCTTTCAGGGAGGATGATTGGAATGGAGCATTCAATTTTTCTGGAAATCTGGATTTCTTGACTGATTGCATTAAGCAGACAAAAGGTATGAACTTTATCCAATGCCATAATATATAGAGTCAAGACTCAAGAGGGAATGGGGTTTTTCATTCTAAGAGTTTGATAACTTGCTTATTCAAATGTAGTTGTATAGCTTAAACCTGTTTGCCCAGTTCCTAATGAAAGATGTAAATCAATCAACAGATGATGTCGGTGCTCGACTATGTACAGCAGCGGAAATAAGGTACTATTTCAATAGCTTCTCTGCGAGTGGGCTGTCGCATACCAACTACTTAAAGCCGAACAAGAACTGCAATTTGACCTCATGGGCTTCCGGATGTGAACCTGGTTGGGGTTGTAGTCTCAACGTAAACCAGAATGCTGACCTCAAAGCTTCAAATATGCCTTATAGAACTAGTAATTGTCAGCCTTGTTGTGCAGGGTTCTTCTGCCCCGAGGGCATTACTTGCATGATACGTAAGTATGCAAGTAACCTCCCCTTTGTCATTATTAATAGAGATGCAATCTACAATGTAGTCTAGATAGTTTTGTTGTTTTTATTATCTTTTTATACTTTTATATCTTTAACATCTTATCAATCTTATGAGTCTGATGCTTTGCCTTCTCCTGCTGCCTTTTTTTTTTTTTAATCATCATTTTTTTAGTCTTCATGCTTATTTGGATCTGCATTCTTGTGATCTTTGTTAGAGTTCAAAATCATATTCTATCATAACATTCGATACTAATGTATTAGTCTGCTTATTGAGCAAAGTTAGATAAAACCATGAAGATGAAAGTTAAATGACTTTTTGTTCAGAAAAATATTTTATTGATCTACAACCAGAAACATACATATAAATGATACTCTGCACTGTATGACAAATTTCCTCAGTCCACATAATTTCACTCCTAAGCCGATTTGCATGCTGTAGATATTATATTGATGATACTGACCGAAACCTAATACCTTTTTTTTTTTTTTTTTTTCAAATTTTTCATGTAAATGAAGCTTGTCCTTTAGGTTCCTACTGCCCCCGAGCTCAAATGAATAAAACGACTGGAATATGTGACCCGTGAGTTAGTCTTGACAATCTTTTGGTCCTCTTCTATCCCAGGTTTCCTATGGGGTTTATCCATTCATTAATGTTCATTGGTGGATACAATTTTGCAGATATAGTTACCAAATACCTGCAGGAGAAAAAAATCATACTTGTGGTGGTGCAGATATTTGGGCGGATGTAGACAGTAGCACTGATATTTTCTGTACAGCTGGATCATACTGCCCGACTAATATACGTAAAACTGGTTGCAGTAGTGGGTATTGATTCTCATCCCCATAATTCAAGTAACTTGCCCACTTGTTTGCTGCTTGCTACTTACTGCTAGATAATAAAGCATGAACCTAAAATCATCCTGAAAGAAATCAATCCATCTTGTTGTTGGTGCATGATTTAAGAATATAGGCAACTTAGTGGTGCTCAGGATCCGTTATTTACTAATGTTGTGTTCCCATGGAATTTCAGATATTACTGCAGGATGGGTTCCATTAAGCAAACAAGTAAGTTATGTTATGTTGTGAGTCTCTTCCATGTATAGCCTCTTTTACTTTAAAATGCATATAGGCTCTTTGCCAGTGAACAATAGGGGAATGACCTTTTTCCTTCCATTTCTGCTCCCATTTCATGACATTGGGTGTTAGATTGGAGTTGGTACTTTCCGGAATATAGTCAGGTTTGGTTGATTAAAGATGTGATCTTTGAATTAGAAAATTTTCATCCCTTTCCCTGATACTGTACAAGAAAATCAAGGATTCATGCCAAATCTCATAAAGAGGAAGTGGGCTCGCAGATGCGTCCTTTTATATAATTTATGCATCTGTTGGCTTACTCACAAAGTCTTCATATGTTTGATGATATTTAGTTTGTACTATTAGGTGCTTGACTAAAATACAGGTAGAGTTGGGTACCATTTACTGGTGAATGTAAAAAATAGGTTACATGCACCATGTCCTCTCAGTAACAGCATTTGATATTTCTGTAAACCATGTCTCTTAGCCCTGTACCTTTTCATGCTTCTGTGCTAATATTGATTTGCATTGACCATTTGCAGGTTGTTTGGCAATGACTTCGTGTGGTCGAAATACTCCAAACCAAAGTATTCATGCTTATGGAATCATCCTTGTAGTAAGTGTTTTCCTATCTACGAAGATGAAAATTTGAAAAATAAAGATATAAGCTACTTCTGTCTGGCTCATTGTTTATTACAGAAGAGGAATCAATCTTTGTTGTGGATTTCAATTTAAAAAAATTTAGTCCTTATATAAGAATTCAAAAGTTGGTACATGCTTTTTTACTCTCTTCAGATTTCTCTAGTTTAAAGACCTCTGTGTGTTTGTCTGAATATATTCCACTCTCCATATACAGTTTTATGTAACCATTTGAAACTTCTTTAATTTTCCTCTTGAAAAATGTAAACAAAAGAAAAATGAAAATGGAATGGCATGCTTCATGACATCAATAACACAATTACTCAAATTTATGTTCAGATTCTTCAGAACTTGCTTCTGCATGTGCAAGGCAATATGTAGATATGCTTGTTGTTGTATGTTCTCTCTCTACATATACATACATATATATATATATTATATATACACACACGTAGAGAAAGGACCAAGAGAGAATGTCCACAAACAGTGCAAATTATGGACGCCCTCATTCCAACTTGCCGTCCAATGATTAGAATCGTATATTTTTTAGGATCATTCATGGAGAAATCTGACAAATTGGAAATCGTTTAGCCATTTGATTACTAGCATCATCATTTCAATTTTATCCAACATACTGTGTTTGTCTGAAGATCATAAATGACCAAATGATTTCCGATTTGACTAGTTTTTTTGCAGGGATATAATCCTTGAAGATTGACCTAAAAAATGGACAATTCTGATCATTGGACCGCAGGCTGGGGTGGCCGGGGGGGGGGGATGTCTGCACTTTTCCAAAGTGTGGACATCCTCTCTTGATCCTTCCTACATATATATCAGGCTAATTGATCAATCATATATTGTTCACTTGTCTCTGTAGGTTTCACTGAGTATCGTGCTGCTCATAATTTATAACTTTTCTGATCATGTTCTCGCCATTCGGGAAAGAAGAGCGGCTAAGTCCAGGGAAGCTGCAGCAAGACATGCACGAGAAACTGCACAAGCACGCGAAAGATGGAAATCTGCAAAAGATATAGTCAAGAAGCGAAAAATGGGATTGCAAGATCAGATGTCCCGCACATTTTCTCGCAAAAAATCTGTAAAATCAGAGGCGTTTAAGGTTTCAGGCCAAGCCGCACCAGGTACAGATGACACTGTGTTAGCACCTAAGATACCAGGCACATTAAGTGCATCTGAGGAGTCATCAGCAGCTTCTTCAAAAACAAAGAAAAAAGAACCAAGCAACCTTACAAAAATGTTGCAATCTCTTGAGGATGATCCAAATAGTAGTGAAGGCTTTGATCTGCAGATTGGAGACAAAAATATCAAAAAGCAAGCGCCAAAAGTTAAACAATTGCATACTCATAGTCAAATATTCAAGTATGCATATGGGCAACTTGAGAAGGAGAAAGCTATGCAACAACAAAGCAAGAACTTGACCTTCACGGGAGTAATCCAAATGGCCAGGGATACTGATGTCAAGACCCGCCCTGTGATTGAAGTAGATTTTAAAGATTTAACTCTCACTTTGAAAGGAAAAGAAAAAAATCTGTTGAGGTGTGTCACCGGGAAGCTTTTGCCTGGTCATGTTTCAGCAGTCATGGGTCCTTCGGGGGCCGGGAAAACAACATTTCTTTCCGCATTGGCAGGAAAAGTAACTGGATGCACTGTGACAGGTTCAATTCTTATTAATGGAAGAGCTGAACCAATGCATGCGTATAAGAAAATCATTGGTTTTGTGCCTCAAGATGATATTGTACATGGAAACTTGACTGTGGAGGAGAATCTCCGATTTAGTGCCAGGTGCAGGTATGTGACTTTTACGTTCGCACTGCAGTACAACTGCTTTTTTTGAATTATTTCCTTTATTGAGACTTATTTTTTATGTGGAATTTCATTATTGCTCATGAATAACTATCATTATTCTAATAGATTATTAAACATCCTCACATTTTAATACATGTCAGTAATTTTCATTTGTCATTATTGTGTTGTACACCTTCATTCTTTTTTGCTGCAGTAATTTATGATGCGGAATAAGCATATGCCTTACTCAAAAACTACTAACCTATATTGAGAATATTTAATTACTTAAAAATCTGATACAGTACCCTGTTGAAAACATGGTGTATTTTTCCCTAGAGGTTTTTAATATCTGTAGGTGCCTGTGTACTCTCATGGAGGATGAGATTCTGACTTCCATAATTTTGTTTCTTCACTTCTTCACTTCTTTCTTCCATCATGCTTAGAGAAAACATGTTTTCTCATATTTTCATCATAATGCATCCTTGAATTTGTTTTATTGACGAACTCTGACCACCTAAGGTTCATCATAGAAAAGGGATATATTTCTTGGCTGTTTCTCATTTGATCCTATATCAGACATTCAGACTTATACATGCTGGCTGAGCTGACTATTGATACCACACATTAGTTTCTTATTTCACGGGCAATTTTTTTTTTTCTCATCATACAAAAAATAATTATTATTGAATGCAAAAGGAAATCTTGATGATATTCCACTGGCATTTCTTTATCTCATGGTTTATGGTACATGATGCTATTTGTGATACTAATTTCTGTGATCATCTTTCTTTCTAGTACCCTGTGCACTAAATATGATAGGTAGTCATCAAATGGTGGTAATCATGTTCTGATTAAATTCTTTACTCATATATATGAGAACTTTCTTTCCCATACTAGCTCAAAATTTATTGTATTGATTATGTTTGGCCAATAATTCTTAAATATGTAAGTTTTGTGTCAATTGAATTGATATCAGTAATTTGCTTGCTTCATTCTGGCTACTGTTACATCTTTGTTGCTGGACTCCTTGATACTGCAGACTATCTGCAAACATGCCAAAACCGGATAAAGTCCTGGTTGTTGAAAGAGTTATTGAGTCCTTGGGACTCCAGCATGTGAGAGATTCCCTGGTTGGGACTGTGGAGAAGCGAGGAATCTCTGGAGGTCAAAGGAAACGTGTAAATGTTGGCTTAGAGATGGTTATGGAACCTTCATTATTGATCTTGGATGAGCCTACAACTGGTTTGGACAGTGCATCTTCCCAGTTACTTCTTAAAGCTCTTCGTCGTGAAGCTCGTGAAGGGGTAAATATCTGCATGGTAGTTCACCAACCAAGGTATGCTCTCTCTAAAATTTCACCATATGACAAAAAGCATGAAATTCTACAGGGACTAAATTTTTTATCACGACCAAAAGATGTGACAGTTGATATATTTTTTTGAAACAGCTATGCCTTATTCAGGATGTTTGATGATTTCATTCTTCTAGCCAAAGGTGGTCTTACTGTATATCATGGGCCTGTAAAGAAAGTTGAAGAATACTTTGCTGGTATAGGGATTGTTGTACCAGAACGTGTTAATCCTCCAGACCACTTCATTGACATTTTGGAGGGTATAGTGAAACCAGAAACAGGTGTGACTCATCAAGAACTTCCCGTTAGGTGGATGCTTCATAAGGGGTACCCAGTACCTCTAGATATGCTGCATCATCTTGATGGGATTTCTGCAAGCTCAGCTGGCCCAAAACCTGTAATGAAGCGAGACCAATCTTTTGCTGGAGATTTGTGGCAGGATGTAAAGTCTAATGTTGAGATAAAAAAAGATCATCTACAAAATAACATTTTCATTTCTAAGGATTTATCCGAACGAATTACTCCTGGTATAGCCCGGCAGTACAGATATTTCCTAGGGAGGTATGGCATCCATTATTCAATTTTATTTTACATGCATAATCATCAAATTCTCTTTTTTTCCTCGGAAGAAGGATAATTGGTAGTCCTTCTTTGGCTGTCAAAGCCCATGAACCTTTTAGTTTTCAACATCAAATTCTTATAGGTAATTTCTTTCAGGGTTGGTAAGCAGCGACTACGAGAAGCTCAAATGCTGGCAGCTGATTATCTGATTTTATTGCTTGCTGGAGCCATATTAGGGACTCTTTCAAAAATGAGCGATGAATCATTTGGGGCATACGGCTATACTTATACTGTCATTGCTGTGTGTAAGTTTAATCAACAAACTTTCTATGTCACATTTGAGTTTAACTTGGTTTCTTTAGCTTTAATTGATGTGATTGAAAAGTGTTTATCAGTTTATCTTACTTTCTTTGGAGATCTATAATTTCTTGAATTCTAACCATTTCAAATGACAAAATCATCATCTTCCTTGCCAAAGTTTTTAAACTGTTGCAATATTTTAGACTAGAAAATTTTCTTACTGTGTGTCTTCGCTCATTGCATGTTATCTTAATTTTTCTCATTGCAGCACTACTATGCAAAATTGCAGCATTGAGAACCTTTTCTCTGGACAAATTACACTACTGGAGAGAGAGTGCAGCTGGGATCAGCAGTCTGGCTCATTTTCTGTCCAAAGATACACTGGACCATTTCAATACAGTCATCAAACCTTTGGTTTATCTATCCATGTTCTATTTCTTTAGTAATCCAAGGTCATCCTTTCAAGACAATTACATAGTTTTGCTTTGCCTTGTGTACTGCGTAACCGGAATAGCTTATGCAATTGCCATCTACCTTGAACCTAGTCCTGCCCAACTGGTATATAAAGATCAAGTTGATAAACTCATTACATGTTTATGTATGTATGTATTTTCTTAAATTAATGTGTTCTTCTTTCCTCTATTTTTATTCTTCTACAGTGGTCTGTGCTTCTTCCTGTTGTTTCGACCCTCATTGCAAACCAAGTGAAGGACAGTGAAATTGCGAATCGAGTAGCAAATTTTTGCTACACGAAGTGGGCACTAGAAGCTTTTGTCATTGCAAATGCTGAACAGTATGTTGTGACTAGTTCTTCCTCTTTGTCTAGGTAGCTAGGGTGGTAATTTATGAATCCAGAGTTACTAATCCACACACATACGGACGTACCTTGCTTGGTACATAGACTGATAGACATATTTGTTCCATGCAACACTGGACATTGTTTTGAATTCCGGTGTTTCAAGTGTCTCCAGTATTCTGTTGGGAATTGGTATGCTGATTTCCTGCTCTTTTTCTGATCAGGTACTCTGGGGTGTGGCTGATTACTCGCTGCAGTGCGTTAATGAAGAGAGGCTATAACCTTGATGACTGGACTCTTTGTCTGATCGTCCTCATTGCTATGGGTGTATTTAGTCGTGTCTTGGCATTCTTTCTGATGGTGACTTTTCATAAGAAGTAGGTTGGTCTGGACATTCCCTTTCTCTGCAGATTTTATTGTGTATAGCTCACACAAGTCAAGTTTTAATACCCTTGTCATTTGTATCATAGTCACTGATCAAAGTGAGCACAATCAATCCTTTAGCAACAGGAATTGGCGCCTAACATTATAATTGATAAGCAGAAACGCTCTTGTCTAGATGAGTAGAGAGAACCCCACACATTTTGCTTCATTTTTGTACAAAACAGGAACAGTTCAGTTTACTTTGTTATCTATGTATCGCAAGTAGTTCACATTATCAAATTTATATTTATAGATTCTGATTCTTTGAGGTTTAATCATATTAATGAGTAGAGTAGACAAGGTTTCTCATTTCTTTTGAATATATATATATATATATCGTGTACAAAATTTTCCTAAATATTAGGGCGCTAATTTGGTTCCGCTTGTCCAAGGGTAAAATTGGATTGACAAAAAAGGTTCGGTTTAGAATAAAATTATTTATACCACATATTCTCTAATGAAAAGTAATTTTACTTATATAAGTGAGTATCATTTTTATTAAAAGATATATGGAATTTTATATACTACAGTCTACATTACTACATAATGCCAAGAATGCTATAAACAAATGTAAAAACAGTCTCCTTGGCCCAAAAAAACAAAATGTAAAAACAGTCTCAACAAATTTGGGCCAATTTGGCCCGAACTATGGGACACTAACACTATCCAGTTCCTACTTCCTACGCGCGCAACACGCAAAGGAAAAAAAGCAACAGAGCTCAGCTCACTCGAGCAAATCAACAGTCTCAAAATTTAAATACCAGAAAAACCCCCCAAAGCAAACTAGGCTATGAAATCAGCGTTTCAAAACGCTCGTCTCACGCTCTTCCGCTCCTTAAACCCTAACCTTAACCCTCCCTTCACTACTCTCCTCCCTTGCCGTCTCACACTCCTCATCCCTCCCTCGCCACCGTCCGTCGGAGCCCGAACCTTCCGCTCGCTCTCCGCAACTCTCTCTTCCGCGGCGATGGCGGGCGGTGAAGCCCATGCGCCTCCCCTGCTGGAGAAGCAGTTCGAGGACTTTCGCGCCCAGCTCGAAGAGTCCGGGACCTTGCGCGAGCGCATTCGAGCCGTGGTTATGGAGATCGAGTCCACCACCAGGCTCATGCACTCGAGCCTCCTCCTAGTCCACCAGTCTCGTTCCACTCCTGGTAATCATTTTATATGAAATCATAATTTATAATGTA
This sequence comes from Dryas drummondii, assembly GCA_003254865.1. NCBI lineage: Eukaryota > Viridiplantae > Streptophyta > Magnoliopsida > Rosales > Rosaceae > Dryas > Dryas drummondii. The sequence continues at coordinate 828,059 of QANW01004110.1, forward strand.
TTCATTTTTTTTTTTTTGTGATTTCGCGACTTTTTTAATTTGAAGCAGAGCTTTTGGAGAAGCCAAAGGCTCAGATTGGTGTGCTGAAGGAGCTCTACAATCGGCTCGCTGAAGTTGTGCGTGAATCCCCTGGGCGATATTATAGGTTAGTTGAACTGTGGGACAGGGGCATTGTTGGAAATTTAAGTTTTAGTTTGGTTTTGGGACTGGCTCTGAATTTGATGTGTTTTTGTTTAGGTATCATGGTGATTGGAGGAGTGAGACACAGACTGTGGTTTCCCTGCTTGCTTTTATGCATTGGTTAGAGACAGGAACTCTTTTATTGCACACTGAAGCTGAGGAAAAACTTGGGTGTATGTTTCCACTCGCTATTTTTCATTGTTTATGGTGCTGTATAAGTTTTCTGTGTATTCGGAGCTGGGCATTATAGGAAAAAGTTTGCAACTGAATTTCTGTATCGCCAAGATTGTGTGTGTGTGTGTGTGTGTATTAGTATATATGCGGAGTTTCGATTTTGTGAAATAAATGCATAATATTATTGACAATCAGATTTCAACCAATTGGTCGGTAGCCTTTTGCCATTTGGATGAGCAACCCATGTTTGGGTTTTTCAACCAAATGTTTAACAATCAGATTTCAGATTGATCTTGAACTGAGTTTACTGCAATGGTAGAGTCAAACCTAGACTCGAGTAGCATTAATAACCAAAACACCAAAATCTTCCAAGATTTGATATAAGTTTGAAAATCCTTGATGCATGCATGGCCATGTGATGTAATGATGCCAGTTACTTCACATTGAGATCCATGACCACCCGTAATGTGTTGTGTTTGCTCTTTATGTAATTTAGTCTGCATTGCAGAGTAATATCTCTATTTTCTAATATGAATTGATGACCAATTTTGCAGTGGACAATTCAGAATTTGGTCTGGATGTTGAAGACTATCTTCTTGGTGAGTGTTGTAAGATTTCAAATGCATACTTACATTACAGTGATTGTTTTCTGTGATACAATTGTAACAACTAATCTGTTATTACAATGTTGTTTTGTGATAAATTGGAAAGGAACTCAAGCCCCAAAAAAAAAAAAAACGGAAGGCACAAGATTTCCGTTCTTGGATAGATATATCATGGTTACATTACTTTCTATGGACAAACACCAACAGAAAACACAAACTTATGACACAAAGCCTGAGTGCCAAGTGATAAAAACAAATTATATCTCCATATCAGCCCTCATTTATAGTTGTTGGGCTGATATGTTTGCCTATCTGAACCATTGTCAGAAGTCCAGTTGCCTTACTTGCATAGATTATTGAAAATGTTAAGTCAGCATTGCTAGTAATCACTGCTGGTTTCTCTTTTTTTAGATAGACACTGACGTGGAAACTTTTTTTTCATATTGTAGGTATTTGTTTCATGTCCAATGAATTGGTAAGAAATATTCTGCAATTGCAGTAGGTTTAGCATTGTGCTTCTTTAAATTACCTTATAATGTTTACGTTGTTGTCTTGAGTTCAATTTCAGTAAAATTTAAAAAAATGATGAGGAAATATGAAAATCTTATACTTAAAAAGGCATGTAGTTGAAGACAGAGACCTAGAGTGTATATCTAGAAGGATGTCAAAGTTCTTCAAATAAGCAAATTCATGCTGTAAATTTGCCTTATTGATTGACATAATATTTGGCATCCATGAAAATAGTTGATAACTTTGTATAGAAATAGCCTCACTACGTAGTACATTGTTGCAGCCAAGGTACGTGGTCAACCAGGTGACAGCTGGGGACTATGATTGCCCAAGAAAAGTTCTGAAGTTTTTTACAGATCTTCATGCAGCCTTTCGTATGCTTAATCTTCGGAATGACTTTTTGCGCAAGAAATTTGATGGTATGCTACTCATATTTTGGAACACATTAGATCTTCCACTTTTCCTTTCCACCTTTGCTAGGCTCATGATTTTTTGAACAATTTTGCATTCCTCTTGCGTGAATATTTTGTCGCCTGTGGCAGGTATGAAGTATGACCTAAGAAGAGTTGAAGAAGTTTACTATGATGTTAAGATCAGAGGCTTGATAGCCAATGGTGATTCTGTGGAAGCAGGGGTGGAAGTGGAAGTGGAACATAGAAACGACTAAGTAGGGCCATGGCCCCTGCAAACTTTCTGTTATAGAGAATGCCAATGTGTTGAGCTTGTGTGTCACTTCTAAATTTTGTTTTTTTTATTCTCTTCTACTCCTCATGAACATTATCTTCTATTCCTCGTGAACATTACAGAGATTCTCTAACCACTTTATCGAATTTAAGTAAAAAAAAAAAAATTAAGTACTCTACGGAAGTCAAAAAAACATTTCAAGTAAAAAAGTAAATAAAAAGTCTTTAAAATTTTAGAGCCTCTCATTATTTGTTTTTCTGTTATTTGTCAGTTTCCAGATATTATTGTTTTCGGTTCCTAGTCCTTTCCGCTACATCATAGTTTTGATTCTCAACTGTTGTGGTAAGTGGCATGAAAACTGGAGAGCAATATGCTCTTTGTATTAGGATAGGATCTCAAGCCAAAAAGACATTGCAATTGGATCACAGAAAGCCAAGACTTAAATATTTTTCCTAACCTGTCACATCCAAAGATTTTTAACCGTTCTCTTTAGCCTATCTATCATTAAGGGGTGTGTGACTCTATTGCCATCCATCCAATTTTGCTAACCTCATTTTTCGCTTTTTGAGCATATCAATTATCAAAGGCTAAGGTTATAAACTTAAACAACGACTGTGGTGGTACTATACTACTCTCTCAATGTCGAACGTCTATTTTATAAGTTTATCGGATAATTAGATAAGTAAGTATGGACATTTGCTTGATAAACTTTATTATATGAATACGTCGAGGCATAGTTATTATTACGAATTTATTAAACCAAACGATCATTGTTGAATCTATTAAAAATATAACATGTATATAATTATTTATATTCAAAATTTTAGATTTTAAATAACAATTTTTAATAATTATATGTATGTTATATAATTATTTATATTTTAAATTTTAAATAACAATCTTTAATAATTTTACTTATGTTATAATTTGACCAGTTGACTGAATGCATATACCACGTGATATCGTTACAGACTGTGGTCAAATATAAGCAAAGGGGGTGGTGAAAAATCAGGCGTTACGGTGGACACGTTTTGCTAAGCACATAGAGGCAAAAAGGCCGAAATGACTTACCGGGCTCTTGACGGGGGTTGATAACGGCGTGAAAGAGAGAGAGAGAGAGAGTGTTAACGTGGATGAGCACAACGCGCAACAACCCCCTTCTTAATGTCGTCCACGTGTCGTGGGTCTGAGAGTCACAGCGCGGACTTGAAACGCACATAAATTTTTGGTAAGAAACAGGGAGTGGCAGCTCAGCTTTGTATACAAAAACAAAAAAAACCATTTGGATTCCGTAGCAGTAGCAGTGAAAAATTTCCCAAATGCCCCATTCACCTCTTCTCCATTTTCCCTCTAGTCCCCAATTCGTGTCGCTTTTTGGCGGTTTTGAGGCTTTTCGGTTTCGAACATTCGCACGAATATCTCTGACGTCTCTCTCTCACTCTAAGGTCAGATCTCGAGCTCTCTCTCTCCCTCTCTGTCTCTCTCTCTCTGCCCGGTAGCTTTTGTTAGATCTCCATTTTGCTTTGTTTTTCATTTTTGAGCTTCTCCGAGATTGCAGATCGGCATGTTTTCAGCTCACTAGAGTTTCCGTACTCACTAACGAGGTACTGATTGTCTTGTTTTAGCTTTTCTCTAATCTGCTCTTTCCTATTCTACCTGTTTGGTTGCTGAGAAAACAGAGCAGTAAAGAGTAAATTTTGATTTCATTATATTTTTTTCATATTTTCTGTTTTATTTTTTCAAAGAAAATGGATGAGCTTTGACTTAACTAAACTGAATAGCTATATGCATACCGCTTAGTCTGACCGTCTGAGTTTGTTGTTTTTGCTTTTCCATTATTTTATTATTTTTTACGAGTGCTTACCTAAGGTTTAATATAAATAAAAAAATAATTAGAACCGTATCTTATAATTATTAATATATTTTTTCTTCACGTCTGAGTAGCCAATCAAAGCTTTTGAAATCTCTTTTTTTTTTTTTTTTTTACTTTCTCATTTTTCTTCAGATAAAAGATGTTTAATTTCAAATCATGTCTCTTGTTTGTTTGGCTTTATGGATTATTTTTTGTTTTTCGGTTTAGCTGTAGTACAGTTCCGTTGTATAAATAATTCTTTCTCTAGGCAAAATCCTGATGACTGGTATTAATCTGCATCGTGTAGATTTTAATTTTGCATTGCCCCTCATACGCCTATCCTTGTGTGTGTGTGTGTTTATTTTTTTGAACATATGTAAGCAAGTTCATCTAGGGCATGCTGGGTGTCCCATTCCCTACAATGTAGGACTCACAAGGCTTAGCTACTGGTGGCTATGCAGTGATCATTACGAAATTCTACAATTGGCCCTTTGCCATGTTTCTATTCTTCACCTAAAACTCATTAATCCCCCATTATTGACCATGCAAGTGAAAAATTGAAGTGAGTACAAACCATTTGTATTCTTTGCCTAATGAAATGCATTGCAGGTTACAGCAATCACTGGCTGATAAAAGTTTTATAGACATGAACAATCTATATGGACAGTAATTAGATTGTCAAGGAAACTGAACTGATTAATTGAAAAGTGATTTCTTGTAGTTCAGAATAGCTGACTTATAGATTCTCCTGTGAAAATTTCTGTTGTCATACTGATGTACTCTGTTGATTAATGGATCTGCATAGTTTGTTTATTTGGGTATTTTTTGTACAAACGAACTGATGAATGCTTGGAACTGTAGGCTTAAAAGCATAACATGAAATGGATCATGAAGCACACTCACGTAAGAAGTTTGTCAACATGAAATCCCAAAGGGTGAGGTTATTTTATTTTTTTGCAGGAACTGGTTTTAGTATAATGCTTCTATGCAATCACAAGTCTTGCACCATGCATGACTCTAGTACTTCATATATTTATCCAAAAGAAAAAGACATAGGATGGTTTATTTATTCTTTATTATGCTCTTTCCGAGCAGGCTTTCACAAAATATTCTTTGCACATCTTTTCTGAATCTTTTGAACTATTATGCATTCTAGTTGGTTTTCCTTTTGGTACATTTTTAACATTAATTATAAATATTGTTGTTTAACACTTCGTGCTTGGTCCCAGTAATAAAACTCTTCTTCCCTTCACTTTGTGACTTTGTATGATATTTTAGCTCTTATCTTTTGTAGGTGAAAGTGGATGATTCTTTTGCTCCTGCATTAGAAGATGAAACTGAAACCGTTGAGCATTTACTTGCAGAACCTAAAAGTGAATATGTTACAGTAGATGGTGTCTTATGTTTTGGCAAGGAGAATGCAGGAAAATGCTTGAACATTGAAGATTTTTCCTGTGGATATGACTATGCATTTAATACTTATAGTGGTAATACTGCAAAATGCTACTGTTCACTTTGCTAATGCCCTTATTAGTTAAAAGTATTTATATCAAGCCCTTCTGTTGTAGTATTTTTTTTCCCTTTTTTAAGTATAGTTAAATTTCCTAAGTGCCTGGGGAGTGTTATATATATATATATATATCTCATTACGTACAATTTTAACATGTAGTTTTGGGCTTCTTGACCTATGATCCCTAGACTGAAATTCTCCCATCACTCGGGAAGATCCTGTTTCTGAATAAACCAAAATAATAAAGAAGAAAAGTATTCTGTTAGGGGATTTTAACATTTGGCACATGCATGTAAGGAGCTCTTGTTTCTGTGATGATTGAATGGACACCAAATGATTTTATCCAAAATTCATGTAATGGTTATTGAATTCCTATTTGGACACTATAAATTGTTGTTGGTGTCATTTTGTTAAATAAATTTTTTGGAATATTATCATTCTAATGCTGTTTTAATTTGGTTTTCATAAGGTGGGTTGCATTCTGCTAATCCTCGTGGAGGTCACAATGTATTAGAACTTGGGGTATGTATCCAACTTTGTGGAAATTTATATCATGTCAGAATTATCCTGTACATTCTTCTCTGTGCAGAAGTTAGCTCCTCTTTAATTTTAGTCACATTAGCACTTGGTATGGAACTGTTTAGGGGATGCTCAATTTATTTACACTATTGAATTATTTGCATATGTGATTGCTCTTTTAATGAGATAGTGATTTAGTAGGATCTTGATGGATTGCTGGATGAAGTTGATGAAGTGGAGGATATTCATGCAACAAATGGTCTTGCAAGCCCATGTGATGATTATCTCCTAGGTGAAATTTTATGACTATCTTGTCTGGTTATCCATTGTGATAACTTAAATTAGTGACATTTATGGTACACATCCTCCTTTCTTTTGTTTTTCTTATGTCTTTTGTTTTTTTTCCCTGAGTGCAGATATTGAATTTGCAGGAAAAGCTTCTGAGCTGGATTTTGGTCCTTGTGAACGATCACATCTGGGAAATTCACGTTCTGAAAGTCAGTCTCCAGGATTAAGTGGCAGTAGCAATAGTGCTGTTGGCATATCAGAATCCTCAACAGTGACCATTCAAGAATTTGAATGCAAGAATAATTCTCTTGACAAGGCAGTAACTCATGAGTTTCGTGGCGACTTCAGGCGGAAAGAGAAACGTCGAGTAACAGTTGAAGGCAGCACCTTCCCTACTTCATTCTCTGGTGAAAATGAGAAGGGCACTATTGAAGCAAGCAGAATTGGTGCTTTTCTTAAGGAGAAAAGACAGCGTAAGCCTACTCGGAGATACATTGAGGAATTTTCAGATAAGAAGTCAAAAGATTTAAAGGAAAGGGAAAATTTTTCTGCTGTTACTGCTAGAAAGGAGCAACATTTGAAGGTCAGATCTCAGAATGAACTTCATCTTATGAGGCCTAGGACATTGTCAACAGTTCCTGAGGAGGACTCAATTTCTGAAAATCAGACACTGGCTGAATTTAGGAATCGGAGAGGACGTCCAAAGAAGCATGCATCAATTTTGGTAGGGAAAGTTTCAAACCTTCGCATTTTTTTTTTCCCATTAAACTTGAAATTTTAAGAAGAAAACTCCTCCCATCTTCTTCGTCTTCCTCTGTCTCTCTAATTGTGTGGTTGTTTCTCTGTTCATGTTTGCTTTGATGTGCCTTACCAAGTTATCAATAATTTGATAAATGCTGAAAAGGTGGTCCTTAAGGTACTGTTGTCTCTGGATCACCCTCTTAAAGAATATGAGATTATTCATGGGTCACAGCCATCTGCCGATGATTGCTGTGTATTTTTCGTCTAGACAGAAAATGCGAGGACTGGACTATAAGTCTATTATTTCCTTGTGCTTGTCAAATAGCGATGCCCTTAGTTGTGAGTCACCTATTGTATTTTCCATCTCTTGCAGAGGATGTGTTGCTGCATTTCTGCAGCCTTACAATTTATTGATTCAGGGGTTACTGCCACTACTGAATTATGTCTAGCCAAAGAAAACTAGGACTCTACATATGTTTTCACTTTCCATTAAGTTTGAAAGCATTTGTAGTTTCATGTCTCCCATTTGTTAGGGGTCCAAAACTTGTTTACTGGATGTACTCTCTGGGTAGATGTGTTTTTTGCTTTGCATTGAAGGCACAGCTGTGTGATGTAAATTGACGGGAAAGCAAAAAACATAGAAATCAGAGTGAACTTGTTTTTTCTTTCTTTGAACAACTTTTATTGTGAATATTACTGTGATTTATTTAATTTTCTTGTCATGGTAATGCCACAATTTCAGAATTTTTTATTGTCTTTACTATTCTGCACAGGCACTCGAGTCTGATGGGCAACCTATTACATCTGAGTCTGAGTCTGATTCTGAGTCCGAGTCTGAGTCTGAAGATGAACGCATGACAACCAAAAGATCTAAAAAGCATGATCGAAGGAAGCATCAAAGGATGTGGACTCTATCTGAGGTGATGAAATTGGTTGATGGTATTTCTGAATATGGAGTTGGACGATGGACAGATATAAAGAGACTCCTATTTTCGACTTCTGCTTATCGCACGCCAATAGATCTCAGGGTACATCACAGTTCTCCACCAACAAATGGAATATGATCCTCTCCATTTCTACAGAAAATGGAGAGGGCCAGTTCTTCAATCCGAACCGTCCAAGGTGCAGGTCCCCTAAATTTGGGGGCAGGCCCTGTGAAAGCCTCATGCGCAATCTACGGTCCAGATTTATCTGGCTTTCTCCATTTTGTGCTTTACTGGAGAGGAGCTGGATTTCAATTAAACAGTTGCATTTGTGTTTTAATTTCTAATTCTCTTCACTACTTGTGCATGCTGCAGGACAAATGGAGAAATCTTTTAAGAACTAGCTGTGCCAAGAAACTGAAAAGAGAGGCTAGCTTTCTATCTATTTATACTTTCATGTATTTTAGGATTTGTTGTAAATGTCAAGCAAACTAAACTTTTCTAGGTGTGGTGTGGCTAACACAGGTCGAGGATAAGCAGCAGCATGCCATGCGTCCCTTACCAAAGTCTTTGCTACGCCGGGTCCGTGAGCTGGCCAAAATACATCCATATCCAAGGGTGCGTGGTAAAAAGTTCAATGGTCAAGTTGCCCCTCCCATGCTTCCTACTGACAATAAAGGTGCTTCTTCATCTGACCTTATCAGAAAGTATGTACGAAGGAAGAACTGTTCTCAAAGTTAAATGTTGCAGTAAATCAATAGTCAAGAATGTACCTAAGTTTAGTTGTAAAAAGTCTGTTCTTTGTAACAATCTTTTTCTAGTCAGCATCAAGTAATTGGATCCTCAGAAAAATGATTACAGAACTCAGGCTGTCTGCACCAGTGGAGCTAAATTTTCGGTTGTAATAGCTAAAATGTTTACTCTTAAGAGTATTTTGTATTTGGCATCAGTACAGCCTCATACTCTCTTTTCTAGGAATTTGACTTTGGTAATTTGAAAACCTTGGCTGCATGGTTCATATGCTAGCCACTTATATATGTCTGCATCTTCTAGGTTTGATCAGGTATTAGTTGTTTTTACTCTTAAATGTAGTACCTGTGTCATCTGTATTAGAAGCTATTTATCGACTAGAAGTTCGTCAAAAAATAATTGCCGGTAGTTGGATAGAGGTGCATGAGTAGTGTTTTAGAATATGTGGTAATGAGTTGGGTCATGGATATGCCATTGCAGTTTGGGATTTTGAGGAGTTGAACTTTGCTCTGGGAGGGGAAGGAGCATATTTGGGGAGGACTGTGATTTAAGATGTTTTAGGCTATTTGTGCTCTACTCCGATGGCCTACATGGAATGGCACTATGGTTTAGGGCGACCAGATGTGCTTTTCAAAGTTGGTAATTTTGGTCGTCAGTTATTTTGATGTTAGGTTTTGATATTCTGCTCGTCTTATTTTTACTTGATTTTAGTCTTACCTTTTATTACAGAGTGAAGAATTATCTTCTAATTTTGAGTGTGTTATTAAACCTCAAACGATGAGGGAGAACATTTTTGCTATCATCGATCCATCTGTGAGTGGACCCAAGTAGAAAATGTGTAAAAAATTATTACCAGTCATAATTTTTGTATAAAATCCAAGCAACACAAATTGTGTCCATGAGTATTAAGTCACCACCAGATTCGGCAGTACTTATTAACTCAACTTGCAGTAGCCTCAGCCCTCAGCCAAAAAAAGGACAGAGAAAAGGGATTCATGTTCAGTAATTCTATATATAAGGGTTTCCACTTCCTCGTATAGTCATATAAGCTCCAAATTAATTTACATCCATTCTTCTGACATAAACATCAGAACATGCAATTCTATGTTGCCAGTTGATATGAGACATCTAAAACTTGTGTATATTTAAAACCTGAGTTCTGTGGCATCTTTGCACACCTTCATGCTTCCATAATCCATATACTATTACTATGACCACACACTACACCAGATAATAATTTTAATATTACAGGCACAATAAAAACCTTATATATATATATAGGAGAATAACAAAGACCAACCAAATATTTATACCAAAGATCATATTATTCATGATGCATTAGCCTGTTCCATCATCACCATCTCCTTGAGAAGAGCCATCGGGGTCATTGTAATGCTGTCTCGGTATGTTATGGTGGTTGTCAATATTGTGATTGTCGATACTGCTTCCTGGGTACTTACCATTGCGCTTTTCCACGGCTTTTCCGCCTTCAATATGGTGGTGGTGGTGTTGCTCTTGTCCATATATTCCTCCCAACATAACCCTCCTTGGTGCTGCCAAGCAAGAGCTGGCCATCATCATCACAACCAAAAATACTGCTACCACCTTCATTTCATAACTTATTAGGGACTACTAGAGGTAGAGAGAGGATTTTGATCATGCACTGAGATAAAAACAAAGGATTTGTGGCAATTTCAAGATTGAAACAAAAGCCAAAATGCAAATAGATGAAGATTAAATTGAGAATGTGTTGTGAGGTTGGTTTGTGTGGGGGTGATGGGTTAAGCATGGAGTTTGCTGAATATATAGTGGAAGGGATGAATGAAACTTGGAGTGAAAAGTTGGTGTTAAAAATTAGTAATTATGGGGTCTCCATCAATTATGAGACAAGATTGAGTGGATTTCCATATTTTATATGTATATATAATTTTTAAGTAGCCCCAGTGAGGGTTGAGAGCAATGAAGTCCTTGTCCATATTAGCCACCATAGTAATAGGGAAGTCCCACCTTTCAAGTGGGATTATGGGTATTCACAAATTAAGTCAATCCAGCATAATGGTTTTGCTGTGAGTCACTTTTTGATGTCAAATCATAAATATAAACAAAAAATGTAGAATTAGGTAGGGGATATGCCACAAAGCTCCTTGTAATCATATTTTGGGCATCTGCTTTCAAGTTTCAATGCTTTTATTGCCGACTGTGATTTCAAGTTTGATTTTCATTACTGTCATGATCCCAAGTTGTTGTAACTTGTAAAAGAAAATTAACAAGAGAAAAATACAAGTTAATTCCTTTGAAAAACATATCCTTTGGGCTCTAGATCTGATCGATCCTCCACTTTATGATCGAAAGTGGGATAAAATTTGGAATTCATTGGCATTCAGCATTTTACTATAATTAAATTTCAACAGAAAGTGAGTGGTGATCGACAAGTAATTTTCTGATTTTGCAGTAGCCCATGGATTGGGTCTGGGAAATTTTTCTTTTTCTTTCTGTAATGGTTTGGAAAACAAATACAAAATCAACATGTGCCAACAGCTATATACAATCCTAATCCCACTATCAGGCCTCACTCTCAAATGTCCCAATCCCTTCCACCTACCATAAATATCATTCTACTCTTTCCAAGATATTAACACCTTAAACCTAACCAGGCCCTTTAGCCCACAATATAAACAAAGAAAAGGACTGAAGGAGTGAGCCCGATTCTGGTGGTTAAAGGATGTCCAAGTGAGGTTTGAACTTTGAAGGTTCTCCGAGGAGAGCAAGTTTTATTGGAACTGGGCCCATTCAATTCATGCACTTTGATGGCCAACACACCTCAGGCCTAACCTTTAAACTAGCCCAAATGTGTTGCTGATCCATTCCAGAGGAAATTCAGAATTAGACCTTTAGGCCATAACGAAGTAATATTTTTATCCTAGTTATCTGGCTCAATTTCTAACCCAATATCATACGTGGCGTTGCGATCAGATAAAAAAATTTCTCCCAAACTAAAGAGAACAAAAATATATTTTGAATAACAACTAAACAATCCATAACAAAAAACCAAGCCAATTACAGAGAGTGCTGATATTCCCACTATCACCATTAAAAGAAAGTATGGGTACGTAAGAGCTATATGTACCAAAGAAGACAAGAATGATTGAACTATATATATATCAATGTCACATGAGTTTTGTATGGCTCAAATTCCTGCTCAACAATCAATGTATAGATGAGTGCTAGCTAGCTACTGTCATTAGCATTTTGTGGAGAAATCACTATCGGTTTCAATAATGGAAGCCATTTATATATCTGGATGTATATATTATAAGTGTTCTAAATGTATATATTGGCACATCCATTAAATTTACTTACTGGTTTGTGCATCAGTGCATGCATCATGCATGTTTGACTTGCATGCTGTCAGGATCATCATGCTCCTCCCGTATATATAGCAATAGCATGCATATATAGCCACAAGTACTGGTAGAGCTAAGAAAGCTACTGTCATTCACATACTCAAGGGTGAGAGTGGGACACCACATAGAATGCAACACTGCAGATATATATGAAAATAATAATAAACATGAGATAGTAATTAATTAAACCTTTACAATATTAATGATTTTTCTTTCTTATCAAAATAATTAATATATATATATATGCTTGATAATATTACTGTATTTGAGGCTAGCTAATATGATCGGTATGGTTTACTCATTTCACTAGTTGTATGAATTTGGAGTATTTGAGGCTGGCTTGTTGTAATGATATGGAATTATGGATGCATGAACTCAATCATTTGAACTTGGTCAACTCTATATGCAATATCTTATTCGTGGGTAGTGGCCATCAAATAACCAATTCATATGTTTAACAGAAACATATGCAATATCTTATTCGTAGGTAATTGTCTTTAATTTGCTTTATGAAAGGTAATATATATTAATTAGGTTCAATAGTCATTCTCCCCCCTCAACTATAACTCATGTGACAAATTGCCCTCACAAACTAAAATTTGGTAAATTAAGGCATGAAATTTTTAAAAATAGGCGACTTAATTTCTTAGAGTTTCATTCATATTTCCTTTAAATTAAAGTTTGAGTGAATGGGTCAGATGCGGTTTCACTTTACCAAAACTTGTCCCTCTTCTCAAAATCTAGGGTAGGAAAGGAACAAAATTTAGTAGACCCACAAGACCCATGTAAGGTTGTGAATGTGAATTGTCCATTATGCCCTCACGTGAAAGGAGAGTGGCATTTTCTAGACGGAAAATTTGGATGAAACCTTAAGAAAGTAGTCCACATTGACCTATTTTTAAAAGTTTAATACTTCATTCACCAAATTTTTAATTTGAAAAATAATCCGACACAGGAGTTATAAACTTATAATTAAGGAGAGAAATGACTATTAATAATTATTAAAAAGTTGATCAAAGGTGGGTTGTGAGTTAAAGCAATGTAAGTATGAATAGATGAAAAGAAAACAAAAAAGAAAAAAAAAAAAAAGGAAGGAAGGAAATAAAAGATATATTAATTGCTTCCGAAGAGGAAGCATGGGAGGAATTAATTGGAGGATATGGGAGGTTGTTGAATTTGAAGGTGAAGATGGAAAAAAGAGGTGGGAGCTGCATGCATGTTTCTGCAGTGAGCAGGCCAGGGGTGACAGCTCAGAAGAGCTGACGAATGCACGTGCAGAAGGGGCTGAGTGCTGATCGAGCCCTCATCATTAAATCATTGCTATTATCTGCGCAATGGCCTGTGGGCTTCAATGGCATTATCATTTCCTTGAGGTGTCACCAACTAGCTAGCTTTGCTTCTCTCTCTCTCTCTCTCTCTCTCTCTCTCTCTCTCTCTCTCTCTCTCTCTCTCATGTANATTATCATTTCCTTGAGGTGTCACCAACTAGCTAGCTTTGCTTCTCTCTCTCTCTCTCTCTCTCTCTCTCTCTCTCTCTCTCTCATGTACGTGCACCCACGTCCTATGCTGAGCTTCGATCCTCACCACCCCCACCCTATCACCTTCTCGATCTATGACCAAACCTACAAGAACCCTCTCTTGCTTTTCTGAATCACATCAACCCTCTATCTCTAAACAGGTTGATTCCTTGAATTTAATGCTTCATTTTCTAGATGATATATACTCCATGCTTATGTTCTTACTATAGAAATGATATGAGTTGATATGAATGACTGTTCAGAATTAGAATATTAAGTGAAATATCTTTTTAAATTATACCAAGTCATTTTAAGATAAAACCCTGAAGAAGTCTATTGGACATGTCACAACTTTGTGTTCAGTCTAAAATGAGTCAATTTGGCTTATCTGACCTTGTGTTGCATTTGAAAGGTTAAGTTGAAGACAATATATATCAATGTTTAATTAGATTTAATAGTGAACTCACACTGATCCATTGCCTAACAAGTCTTTTGGTCTTGCCCTTGTGAGCAGTTTACTTCTTAAAGCAAAAGGAATTTTTTACCAAGTTATGTCAATACGTACACACCACAATTGAATGGCTCACTCCATCGATCAATTATTGGATATGAGATTTTAACAAAAGATCTCAACATTAGGATTAGGGATTCCTATATATATATATTTATATATCAACATGCACATGACTCTTACTCGATCCATATAAAATTACTTATGTACATGATTCTAATGTAGCCACATTTCGCAAAAATAATTTGATGAAGCCTTTCTTTAAAACCAACATCCAAAAAATCTATACAATTTGTGTTAGACTATAGCTAGTTTGCCCCAGCACCTAAAGCTTCTACATGTTGTTTTCAAAGTCTTCACAAATGGCAGCTGTAAGTTAAAGAATAAAAATTTATAGCTGGATGTTAATAAGACGTTGCAAATAATATTGATTGAGAGGAGGAGGACTAGTCAAGGATATTCACTCACTCGCTTTTAGTCCCTCCACATGTCTGCAAAACTGTTGGCAGTTTAATCAAAATGATTGTCAAACTGCCTTTCAACCAACCTAGCACAGCAAACTTTGTCTCCAGGGGATGAATCAGTGTGCTGGCAGCTCTCACTCATCTCTGATCAGCAAATTAACTTCAAAGTTCAAACATATGAACCCACACAGAACAGAACCATCTCATCCTCCACAATCTGCAGCATCATTATTAATTTCTTGCATTTACACCCCAAGCTAACTAGGTAAGTTGTAGAATTCAAACAAGCTAGGTCAATTTTTAAATGGCTTTTTCTCAAGTGGTCATCTAAGCTGCTTGTATGTATGTACTCCACATAATTAAAAATCACATAAGAGTGTTACTAATAGTTATCTAACATGATAGGTAACAAAGCTATGGTTGCATGGGGTCTGGATTCAAATTGGCCAATCCTCATTTCTCATTTTTTTTGTTTTGTTGGTTTGCAATATGTAAGGTGTGGCTGCACTTATATGTTTGTCTGCATAGAGTGTTACCTTGACATACATTTTGGCCCATTCCCAGGGTCTATGTAACATGGTAATAATACTAGGGATCCCAAATTTGGGATTCAAATTTGGAACACAAATTTGAGGTCCTAGCACTCTCGATCATAATGCTTATATGTATAAATATTGATTATCATGAGTGATTTCTTAGAGAAACCTTAAAAACTTCATTTGGTTGGTGAGTGAGGATATGAAGGAGAATGTTGCAGCTACCGAGAATTGGACTTTCTTTCTGTATGTAAGAGTAATTATGTGACTTCCATTTGTGCTCTGCAAACCTAGGATTCTTCCCTCTATCCCTTTTGCAATGCACAGCTCATCTCCTGCTTAGAAGGTCAGAGTGCACAGATACACAAAACTTATACCCAATCTGCTGCAGGGAAACGTTATAAGACTACAAAACAACAACACTATTGTTGTACGGATAGGACATGCTACAAGTACAGATTATAGATAAACTTAATTAATGTGAGTGGTGAATTATATTTAAAGGTATTTCAATGATTTGGTCAAGCCAAATATAAAAAGCAACGAAGTGGTACTGATCAAGTCTTCAATGACAACTAGTGAGTAGTGAGTCTAGTGACTAGTGCGGTTATAAAGAGAGAAAAGGAATGGCCTATTGGCCTTAGCTCACTCAGTTACATATTTTACACCAAATGCATGTGATCTCCAGCAGAGCATGTTGACAATATCAGATAATTAATTAATTTTGTAAATGGATGACTATCATCCTCAACTCAAATCCAGTACACACTAAGCACAGTAATAGATATAAAATTATAATATCTTTAACCATGTATTGCAAACAGAAGAATGTTCCTTGCACAACTTTGATGTACACAAGTGCAATATCAATGCTGTAGATGAAGTATTGTGTGCAGATTGATATATTAAATTGAGCAAAAGTAATTGCAGTACAACTAAGTGGGATCTCATGACACTGTGTCCAAGAAAGCTTATCCCATCCTCGTTTCATATCTTATCTTTTCCTCTCCCAACTTGTGGGGTCTTAACTTTGAGAACTTCGAAAAATCACTCATTAAGCACCATCCTTTTCTTTTGAGAGAGAGAGAGAGAGAGAGAGAGAGAGAGAGAGAGAGCCTGACATGTTTATATGGATTCAAATAGTCAGACGCATGTTCGTACAATTTCGTATCAAGATGCATTACTAAAAAGGAGTGAAGGGTACAGCAATTATCATGTTACATGTATCACTCTTATAAAAGTAATACCATATCCTCCCAATTTTGTAGGGAAGGTGACGAGATTGGAACCATGTATGCAATTCCACATTGGCTCAATACAGAGTCATTTATTGGTAAATAAAAAAGAGAATCACACATTAGTACCGAGACCTTTTAGTAAAATGCCATATCCATTTGGCGATATAAGTGGCTAAATTGGAAAAAATATCGGCATGTGCTGTGTGTAGATCCGTGAAAGTACGTGTTTAGAGTCATCAACTGGTCTTTGCACGCACCTCTTAGCGAACCTATCACATCAACCATTTAATGCACCAAAGTACAGCCTGCTCTTCCACACACATATATATATATACCCTTCACCTTTGTACCACCACCCCCATCTCTCTCTCTCTCTCTCTCTCTCTCTCTCTCGTGCATACATAAACATGATGAAGGGGAAGTTTGTAAAGGTGTGTGCTAACAAGTGGAGGAAGATGGGGAGCAGAGGGAGCATACCTTCTACATGCTACGAGCAGTGCTGTCAATGGGCCTTGTGGCCTTCCATGCATGAAGAAAACTCAATTCCAAAAGATGTACCAAAGGGTCACTTAGTAGTCTATGTAGGTGACAACCACAAGAGGTTTGTAATCAAGATTACCTTACTCAATCATCCACTCTTCAAGGCATTGCTGGATCAAGCTCGAGAAGAATATGACTTCAATGCTCACTCAAAACTCTACATACCCTGCGACGAAAATCTCTTCCTCGACGTTGTTCGCTGTGCTAGCTCTCCAAATGACCGAAGGATTTGTCTGTGTCTTTGAGAGTTCATCAGTACTAAGTACTAACAGAGAGCAATGAGGGGGTAATTAATTAATTGATTTCATGAGGTGGCCTGTGCTCCAGTGATAATGCAAATCAGCAAATATGTAGCCTTAATTATTTTGTTGTACACTATGTAGAGTTGTAGAACATATATATATTTCTTCTAGGTGACCAATGCAATTCAGTTCAAGAATGGTAAATTCTATTCTGCTCTTCTGTGTAACTGTGTTATACATAAAAATTCAGCAGACCAGAACCCACTAACTGAGACCACTGTGACAGATTTAATTAGGCCATAATTTTCACTTTTTCAGTTCCTCATGCAAGAGCACTACTAAGGACTAAATAGATGGGAGTGAGAGTTAATTTACATCTGGCCAATGACAAAATGGTTGGCTGCTGGCTGCATGTATTTCAGCAGAAACCAGATAAATCACTGGCAATACAAGTTTGGAATTACTGTTTGTGGATAAATCCACATGGATTCAATGGCCAATCACAGACCAACACGTGGCCTACCAGGTCCCATTTTTTGCTCTGACTTTTCAAATAGTCAACTTAGTCAGGCCCAGCCATCTGTGTCATCATCTTAGCTCAGCAATGTCAACAACGTACATGTACATCTAAGATCGGCTCTTACCTCCGGGTTACCCATGTTCGATCCGAACCGACATTGGGATCCACCAGGAATTCGAGAGATCATCTTTTTCGGACACCATCAGTTCGGCTCGGATCTGGAGATCATCTTTCTCCAGTCACATCTCAACCATTGGTTCGGCTCGGCCCGGCCCGGCCCAATGGCCGATCACGATTAGACGTGTTTCGACAATCTTGTCACCACCTGATCATCTCAACCATTGGTTCGGCTCGGCCCGGCCCAATGACCGATCACAATCAGACTTGGATCTCCACGTCACCACATCAACTCAGTCCATTCCATTCCCAGTTCGGATCAGCTCGGCTTTGGTGATCATCATCTCAAATCCTAGTTGCGGCCGGATTTCATTTAAGGGTAAAGAAGATCACGTTGGGACGAACCGCCATACTCAAGTGCACCTGACATGACTCTCTGACGGATGAGACATTCCAGCTCACAGCCATGACTATTGGGGCATTCCACCTGATCTTTCATCCTTACATTCAATGCAGCATTGAATGCAAAGGAGGTGAGTAGCTGTGCATGCTGTTATTCATGACCGAACGCGTGGATCCCCCTCAACCATTCATCCACATGCAGGTAACTTACTCTTCACAACTTCCCTTGTCTATATAAACCAACTTATATGCACAAAGCCAAGGATCCAACTATCACAAAGCAAACACTTGCACAAACTTTGGCTTACCAAAAACACACTTGGACTTTCTGAGAATAAACCCAGAACATTTGCCTTGTTCTTCCCATTCTCCCAAGTTCATCCTCACTTTCATTCAAACACCACCAAACACACATCACTGACTTCATCATCGGAGCGTGTTTGGCTGGTACCACACCGGTACATCTCCTTTGATCTTGTGTTCATTTGCAGGAAGATCTCAATCAACATCCACGTCATCATCCAACAAGGCATCAGATCAGCCAGATCACCGCTTCTAAGTTGTTGCATCTATCGCCACGAAAATTTGCATCAACAATTACAACATGGGAGTAAGAACATACTTATTCATAATCTAGTAATTTGAATTGCAGCCATATGTGGGAGACTCAGGTTATACGACAGATATTTTGGAAGCTTTCAATTCCAATGCCAGAAGCTATATATAGTAGCAAACTCTTACAAGCTTAAGGGTATGAGATTTTTGAGTGTTTAACTGTTTATATATATAATCTTGCATGCATCTCATTATAGCATCATTATGAGATTTTATATGTCATCGGCTTCCCAACCTGTATTCTTGTATTCAGTGTTTCAGATCTCCTTTTGTCCATTAAATGTTAATTCACTGATTTGAGAAATTTCTATTTCCAAATAACTTTAATTGGACTGGACAGAAACTCAACACCCTCTGTAGTCCGTTCTCTTAGACACTGATTAGATGATATTCGTCCCAAGAGGCCAAAGGAGTCAACTTTTTGACTTTTCCCAAAATAATAATACTACGTGGATCGAAATAAATCCCAAAATGGCTTAGTCCCAAACATTCTAAAATAGTAATATTGCATCCATCAAAGTGAATTCCAAATTTTAAATATTAACTGATCTAACAGTGGTATTTATTTACATTTCGTCAATTCTAAACCTCATTTCAAGCCAAAACTCTGAATAAAAATCCTTGAAAAACAATACGTACTAGCAAATATGTAGATGTAGGTTATACATGAAAATCTTAATATATTGAATCAGTAGTGCAGCTAGGAATCAGTTGGTTTTCCTAAACAAGGAGATTGCAGCAATTATAATTTATTGACTAGCATCAACCACAGAACTACTAAACTACAACGAAACCAGTAAATACTGGATTACTGAGCTTTACATAGCATTTAAGAAATATAACAGTGGCCTCAAGAAGCCCAGAGCACAACTTCTTTGCATCCTTCTTACAATATTTTCTGTTGATGTGCGTGTATAACAAACACAGCTAAAACACTAACTTTAATCTGGGATTATATTTGAAAAGAAAAGGAAAAGAATACCCAGCTCTCACATAAATAAGAGAACAATATATCCACACAAAAACCAAATTCCCTGTCGGCCTTACATGTCAAGTGAAAATATCTCAGAAACTCAAATAGCTAAAATGCTAGCCTCTCTGAGTCTTTCTATAACACGGAATTAGCACTTAATTGCTATTGTGCAATGATGGGAGTTAATTAATCGAAGTATTCGCATGTGATATTTATGTCAGCAATGGCCCTATATTAGTAAGAATAGTAGCAAAGTCCCAGCTGCTCAATAAGCAGAAAAGACTGTGATGCCTTCGAAGGCTACTTAAGCTTAATTAAATTTACAGAAAATTAAAGATACTCTAATCCACAACAAATCACATACCTGCTCAGATGATTTAAAATTATTGAAAAATTTATCACTTCTCAAAGGCCATTTTTAGAATACCATCCAAACATAAATTTTCTCAATTCAACAGGATTCTGGAAGTCTATTCCAAAGCCACCAGGTCCACAATGGCTCAGATTCTATGTTTGTTTGACTAGACAGGATGTGCCATGGACCCACAAAAGATAGGACTGGACTGAAACCTAGCTACTAAATTCTAGATGCCTCAATCCAACAACCCATGACCTCCCTTCCTTGCTCCAAGGGACTGCCATATAGTTAAGGAGATCTGGATCTTATTGATACTTCCATCTGATAACCCACAAATATTTCTTGATCCTGTATCAATGGATCAACTCCAATGTCATTGAAGAGTGTTAGAGTTAGGCCTTCAGCGAAAAATCTTTAGAGCACTGCTACACTATTAGGAGTTTGAACATTGACCTTCAAGATGATCATGCTATTGATGAGCAATCCTTAAGAATTATAAGCTTATTTGAGGAGAAACCAACTTAATAGTCCAAAAACAGAACCTATAAGTATCCAACTGGTTAAATCTACTTAACTCAGCAAAGTATCAAATGCTTGTTCATTGCAACTTCCCTCCATCAGTCTACCACAAACAGATTTCCAATCTGGCTTCTTCTAAGGAAGCGCAAGTACTCGTAACCCTTAATTGAAAATTGCAAATAACTCAAAAGGCCATGTAGATTGCCCTCATCAGCACCAAAACCTTTTTTATATAAAACAGGAGATTAGAAACCTCAGTACCCCTCATACAGCCTTTCTTGTGTCATAGTGAGTGTAGACCGTCAATATTATTGATGATTCTACATCCAAAGCTTTCTGAATATCATTTTCCACAACATCCACCAGCCCTAAGAGAAAGTCACAAGGAAACTGCAGAAACTCTAAAATCCACATCTACACGGTGGTCTCCGAATGTGGCCACTCAAATTATTTTAACATAAATTCTCCCTCCTTCAAGCATCCCAGAAATGAATCCATGCATGTTATCTAAATTTGCATCATTCAAATCCTAAATCAACAATTGGCTCTTCCAAGAGAAAATCTATCCATCTTATGCAATCTCCTCATCAACAAATTGACAAGTTGCCACACTGCACATAATACTAATCAGTAAAAACCACATCAAAAGGACAGAATATAGAGCTGACCCCTGGCAAAAGTCCTCGATAACTTAATACACATTTAATATGAATGTTATAGCATAAGAAGCCCAGATTCATATATCTGCCAAAGATTAACTCAAAATAATACACACTATTATGTATGCGGCCGAAGATTATCTGCATTTCTCATCTCATAAGGTAAATTAAGGTGCATTGAAAAATCCTGTACAACATGCCTAACAAAAATGAAACAATGGCATCCAAAAAATGAAACAAATTCCTAGAGAACACAAATGACAGAAAAAAAAATGATGGTTAAATACTATAACAATCTAAGATATTCGTACAATGACCATTCTGAATTTCTTCCATTATCATCATCAAAAGAACATGCACTGCAGGGAATTAAAACATTGATTGCAACAACATTTACACATGAAGATTCTTGTGCAAGATATACACAAGTAGTATATTGCTTCGTGTTAAAGTACATACAACAACATTGCCTAGTGACTAGACCAAACAATGGCAGTGCTGAATACAGGGAATCCAAAACAGGAACACACAGAGCACTGAAAGATTGATTACCAGTAATGTAGTGTTACAATTGAAGCCTGCAAGAGAAACTGCCAACCATCCATTTACAAGTGAGGCCCTCAATCAATCACTCCAATTCTCTCCTCCTGTGCATCCCTACACCTTGCCCTTGCTGCAAAGTAAAATATCAACCAAGCCACCATAAAGTAAACTTCCATGGTCGACTGAAAAATCTTGGCAAACGATCTTCCACAAATTCGAGCTAAAACCCATCTTACAGATGACCCACAAAATATAGCTTCCAAACACTTAATCTGGATAGCTTGGTTCAACATTGATGATATCAAGTTACAGCCTTCCTTGACGATCTCTCTCCCACTCTTCCTCGAATCGACTATGGCAACCCAAGCATCGACGGCAAATATGAACGCCACAAATGTATCCAACAAGAACCACACCAACAGAAACCCAGAAATCTCCTTCTCATAACCTCGAATCCACGGAGGCATAACCGAAAAAGGCATCAACTTCAACCTGATGAAAATCTTAAAAAACGAATACTGGTCATCGATTTCTCCGAAATACCACAAGCCCAGAAGCTGAGTGAGAGCGTCTCTCACCGCCCACCTCATGAGAATGAACCCGGCGAGCCTCTTGAGGCCCAATCTAGACCCATCCCAAACCAGACCCACAAACGAAGTAAACCTCCCAGTCAGATCATTCACAACTGTGGTGAACACAATGCCAAGAACCCATGAATACGTAACAAGAAACCCTAGAATTACCCAACCGTACGCTGCAGACAAGAAACTCACGAGAAAGAACAACGTCGCGACATCCTGGCGACCCAGCTCCAATCCCTTGATGAAGAATTGCAGATCGACAATCCGATCGCCTTCTTCGTCGCTTCTCTCTTCTTCTGCTTCTTCATTGTTCCTATCGCCGTCTCTATCTTTATCCTCAGCAATGTTATTGTTCGCTTTGAAGGTGAGGCCAGAGCGAACGAATTCCGAAACCCTACTGCCATTAAACCCTAAATTGGAGGTGAAGTGAGAAAAGATGAGGACGGGAGGTTGCTTGCGGTTGGGGCCGAAGAGGCTGCGGGCGTCGTCGTCGTCGCCGGAGAAGAAGTCGTCGTCCAGGGTTCCGACGCGGGTTAGGTGGAGGAAGGGGCGGTGGCGGCGGCGGAGGGTGAGGGGGGACGGGGAGTCGTCCGGCGATCGGGGACGGCGGCGGTCGCCGTTTCCGGCGAGATCGAGGCGGGAGAGGAGGGACCGGAGGGAAGGGTCGCGGTCGATGAAGGAGGTGAGGACGTGGGTCCCATTCTCGACGATTGTACGGAAAGAGAAGATGAGGAGCGAGAGGAAGACAAAGGTGAAGAGGTTCGTCGCGAACGACGCACGGGCTTGCCGGAGGACTTGCGCCGTGCTTCGGAGGTGGTTCAGCCGCGGATGCTGATCGCTCATCGCGTTTTCTAAAGACTGCTTCTTTTTTTTCTGTTTTTTGTTTTTGTTAGTTGTGACCGGTGAGTCGGTGACTTTGTGACTTGTGAGGAAAGAGGCCAGTGGCGCGTGTTGGACTGATTCGCGCGTTGTGTGTTGTGTGTTGTGCTGAGTGAGGATCACGCGCTACGAAAAGGCGGGTGCTCGGATCGGGTTGTCGTTGGACATGAATGCTCAAGTTATTTGTTTGTTTCTATTTATAGTAGGTGGTAAAGATTCAATTGACAATCAAGTAGTTAAGTCTCTGATGGGCCAACCCGAGCTTCACACATTTTTTGGGCTCTGACCGACTTGGCCCAATGTTACTTAAGCTTGAATCATTATTTAGGGTATGAACAAATTTTGGATTTTGAATAAATTTTGATGAAAATTTTGAAAATTTTTAAATTTCGACAAAAATTAAATGAAAACGACAAAAATTGCTATCAAAATATGAAAATTTATAATGAAACTTTATCATATGTTTATTTAACATATTATCTACTAAATTAATAAAAAAACATTAAATAAATCAAATTATATAGTAGGTTTCATGTGATATAAGGTGAATATAATGCGCGTTAGAGCAAATACTGTTAAATAAAATTAGTATATTCTTTATATTGTATAATTTAATTATACGCTAAAATCTAAACTCTAATACTCTATATATTCTATATACTCTAATACTCTTTATACTCTATAATTTATACATTAAACCTTATATACTCTATATTATTTAAGATATTAAATTTTAGGTCCTTTAGGATACTTTTAATTTTTTTATATAAAAATGTAATAAAGTTTAAAATAACTAAACGAAATCTCAAACTTTTTTTTTTCTAATTGCCCAAAGGCCCAAAACTCTCCCTCCTTTTTTTTTTTTTTTCTTTCCTTACTTTTTTTCCCTGTGACTCTCTCTTCACTTTTTTTATTTTTATTTTTTATCTATCCTTTATTGTAACAAAATTTTGGGTTATGGTAATTTTGTTATTTAAATTTTTCAAATTTGTTTTAAGGTTTGTTTAAAGGAATTAGAAATTTTTTAAAATTTATTTTAACTAACTTAGATCTTTAGTTGTAGTTCTAGAGCTTAGTTGTGTAGAAATGAATTTTATAAAATGAAAATTCAAGAATTTGGCAATTATTATTTTTTTCATAATTAAATTATAAGAGTAGGATTTTTCATAATTTTTTTGAAAGCAATTTGACTATTTTGAGATTATAGGAAATTAGTACTCATCAATACGAGTCCGTAGAATTTTTCGGTGAATTATTTAGAGTCTCAAGCTATTTTTGAAGTTGAAGAAAATATAAAAATTTCGATAAATTTTGCTGAAATTTCAAAAATTTTAAAAATTTCGACAAAATATTTTTGAAAAATTATTAAACATGTGTTTCGATTTTAGAATCCTAAAAAAACAAAATTTAATACCCTGACTATGACCGATTTGTATTTCCATTCTTACCTTTAATATTATATATGTCAAGTTCAATTCCTCATTTTTTTTTGGGCTAATCTAATCGTTTGGAGAAAATCTTAAGTTCAAGTCCGAGGTCCAATGTTACAAGACAATCAGGACCAGATAACTACATAGTAATTCTTTGCTGTTATCGTAATTATTGAGCTCTTATGAAATTACTAATAGGTTCTTCCTCGAATCTGCGTTCGCTGAGTTTATGTGTTTCCATTTTCCACGACACTAAACTAATTTATATGGTTTAAATTTTTGAAGGATATTAACAGGAAGAAACAGCTATAGCACCACCAACAAGGTACCCACTAAAAATACAGTGCTTAGACAGACAATCACGACACTAAAAGTCTAAAACTTATCGAGTGTGAATTGTTCTGAGTCTACAAGCACATTTGGACATTTCTATTTCTTTCTTGTAGATTGGATAAGAGCTACTGCATGTCACTTCTATTATATTGGACCAACATACAATGCATGTCACTTATATTATAAATTCGAACCGACAGGTCCATATGTTTTTACGAACTAGAATATTTGGATGATTGGAGCAAAAAAATTCAGATTGTACAAGGCTGATTTTGATTCCTGCTCATTCCCCGACAGTCCATATAATCAAGACCATGCAATGACACAAAAGAATAGAGATCGATCAAAGCTACTACTGGCAGGACATCAAGCAAAACTTCTTTAATTTTCTGCCAACACAATACAATTTGTATAAATTTTCTCCCCCTTCAGAGAAGGGGTGGGGGGGATCAAAATCCCATACCAAATAACTATTTATGCATGCATCCACTCAATGACTAATAATTGATAAGGAAATACAAAGATAGAATACTAGCAACAGAATTCTTAGCAATCAAAATTTTAAATAAAACATAGGTGGAAGTAGAGAACATAAGGAATGGTTCAATTAAAATCAGGCTTCTCTGGGTAGGTGCAGCCAGACCTTTGGATGATAACATTTGCGGCATAGCAGCCAGCTTTCACACAGTCTTCAATGGGTTTCTCTTGAACTAACTGAGAAAGAAAACCTCCAACAAACGCATCCCCTAGACCCAAAAATAATATGATAAACCAGTAAATAACTTACTATGTAGTGTTTTCATTTGTTAGTGTTGTGTTATTTTATTTAATTCTGATAGCAGCTACATTGAACCATCACTATAAACATTCAACGTCACAACCTTGTGATACAAACATTTGGATGGGTAGCTAGTGAATTCAAGCATGCCATATTAAGTTATAAGCTACAGAAGACATACCTGCTCCATTGGTATCTACCAGTTTTTCTTTGGGCAAAAGTATCACTGGGAACTTCTTCACTTTCCCATCCTCAGCAACGACTACAGGATCTGCACCCTGAGTAATGACAGTAATCCTCTTGTGTGTTCCTGATGCTTTGGGCCACTGGGAGATCTTTAGAGCTATTTCCTCGACATCATCAGTCTAGTAATTCAATCAGTCAAAATAGGTTAACAATATGAATATAAACCACTAATACCATAGTATCTAGTACTAGGGAAACCATTACCTTCCAGTCATGAACTTTTGAGAAGGTTCTTGCTTCCGTCTCATTTCCAAAAACAAAGTCCAGGTATCTAAATTTCAGAAAAAAAAACGGGCATGCCCTACATCAGCATGTTCATATTACTTGATTATTATGCCAAAAAGAAAAAGAAAAGGAAAAAGCAAAAGGCTTACGGCAAAGTTTTGTCTTGAGCATCCTTGAAAAACTCACAGATAAATGGTGCAGAAAGGTTCATCGAGAAAATCTGCAGATAAACGGAATTGTCAAGACTGTTTCTTGCAAAGGAAAATGAAGAAAGCAAATCAACTAAAATTTTGAAGACTGACATATCAAATACCTTTCTATTTGCAGCTGCATGCTCAGCAACAAGATGAATGGATTCCGGTGATACAGTTAGGAAAAAACCAGCAATATAGAAGTACTTGGCCTTCTCAACTGTCCAAACAGGATTATCAGAGAATCAGCTCACAAGAAAGCATTACTAGAGAAATGAAGTACAAACCTAAGACACAAAGGTTGATAGGGTACCCAATGCCCAATTTTCTGGTCTTTTCAAATGCTCAGATTTGTAGCAGTTAGCAGCTGACAAATTGGCAATAAGTGACCTGCACATACATAAGAATTGTTGTCAGTCCACTGGGCTGAAAGTTCTGAGAGCATATTTTATGGTCTTATGAACAGTTAGAGGGCAAATTTCAAATTGGAAAGCATAATTTGAAATTTCAAAACAAGTTTGACCTTAAACTAACCTTTCACCACCTACAACACAAACAGCACAAGTTCCTGTTGGTGCAGACTCATCCTCATAATAGTGAACCTGGTTCACAAATCAACAGGTACTAGTGATGGGCAATATATTTTGTAGTAGGAGGAAAAATAAAATTTACTTTAGAAATTCAAACTGCAATTTAGAAGAATATATAAGTTATAAAGGTTCCTAACTTCCTACCTTTGTGTGTTTACGTAATTACATATTATATACAGAATAAAGCAAAAGGTATAGAAGAAGCAACTTACATTGACACCAGCAAGTTTTGCGTTCTGTTTCATCTCCTCCCCAAACTTGTCCTTTCCTATGCAACCCATATAACTTGTTGCACCAGGTACTTGGAGCATCCACTGCAGAAGGTAAAAATAAATCACTCTTTAGTGAATCAATGAATAAATGATCCGATTTTCCTAAAGAGTATCACAAGCAACAATTCATACCTGGGCAACTCGGATTGAATTTTGAGTAGCACCTGCAAAAATCAAAAAATTAATTCCTCATTGTCATGACATTTAGTAAAATAGATTTTAGCACATCCACAAAAATACTGTTTGAAAACCGAGACTATGCGTAATTCAGTTGTTTACCTCCAGCAATGTACTCCACGTTATCCTTGGCAGACAGCTCTTCATACCTGAGACATACATCCATGTTCGTCCAGTAAAAACATATTTAATAACAAAACAACGTCTCACAGTCCATAAAGACAAATAACCTTAATTTCAGCTGACCTTAATAACCCACTTAACAGATTCGCATGTATGCTACAAATACAAATTTGAAACACATAATTGTATTGAATTGCTTACATGGGTAGGTGCTTGTCCTCAGCAAGAATCGCATTGTTGGGTTTGACGTCATACCTGTTACACAAAAGCAAGTGCAGTGTATGAGCTAAAACTGTAGCCGAAGCAATAGATCAAACAGCAGGGAGACTAGGAGAGGCTTCATAGATCTGAGGTTGGGTCCGTCCCAATATGACCTACTTTTTCAAGAAGTCCTCGTCGACGACGGCGGAGATGTCGAGGAGTGGGTTGCCCATTCCCAACAGAATTCCCTCGGACGCCATTGGAGAAGCAGAGAGAGCTGGGCTGAGCTGACTGAGTGGGTGAGTGTGGAGAGGTTTATCAAGCAATAGCAGCAACCAAGATTCAGATCAGATCTATTTTGGAGACTAAAATGTCTATGTTTTATAGGTAGAGGTTGGACCTGCGGCCCCCTCTGCCTTTGCACTCAAGTAGTGGCTCTCTCGCTATTTCACCAAACTCACTGCCCACATATTTGGGATATTTTTATTTATTTTTCAATTCTCTCATTTTCCTTTTCTTTTTTTTTTTTATCAAAATTCTTCTATTATCTTTAAAGGATTTAAGAATTTTTAATGTTTAAAAAAGAGCACAAGCGTTGAACTTTGGTAGTGGGAATAAAATGCTTTCTAATGATTCTGTTTACTCACTTTAGTTAGTATTTACTTAATAGATATATAAAAAAATTATTTTTTAGAAAAATAAAAGAAAAAACATTGGAGTGATTTTTAAGTTGAATTTCTTAAGATAGAAATAGAATTAGGCTAAAGTTTAATTTAAATACTAAACTATATAGGGTATTTCAACTGCATCCATTATCTACAAAATTATTCAAAATCATATCTCATTTAAAATTTAATTTACAAAATAAATTTTTCTTCCTCTTTTCCTTTTTTACTTTTTTCCACCTCCCACTCTCTCTCTCTTTCCTCTCTCCGGCCAACCCCTCTCAACCCACCCCCACCCCCACCCTCATCTCCACCTAATCTCTATAGGAAGAGAGAGAGAGTGGGAGGTGAAGACAGGTAAAAAATGAAGAAAAATTTATGTTTTCAATTTAAACTTTAGATGAAATATATTTTTTAATAATTTGTAAATGATAGATGCAGTTAAAATATCTTATATAGTTGAGTGTTTAAATTGAATTTTAGTCTAGAAATTATGTAGTTTATATAATTAGAGTAATATTGTTGAGACATTTTTAACTAATCATATGAAGTGATCCAACCTATATAATCAGCTGGAAAATTCTCAATAATATTACTCATATAATTAATATTACGAACTTATTGGATCTACTGAAGTGTATAGTAAAAAACAACTACCAAAATTTCATAGCTACAACATGAGCCCCGCGATGTTCTCAACTCAACAACTATTTTCCCACCGACACCATAATTTTACTAAGTAAACATTTTTCTAAACTTTATTAAGGCAAGCTTCCAAGTATGAAATTCCAAAAGTATCCCTTTTAAGTTGTTTTGTAATATTAATACATACGCGGAGACTTGTGTGTGTTTGTTTTGGCATACGCACTAGTCATTCATTGTTGTTTGCCTAAATAGAATGACAAAAATGATAAAAACTTCGTGCCAAGGACGACTATATAATATATCATCCAATTTCACCGCTAGAGCAATCTGAACATAACTAATATAATTTCTATACAATTTAAACACTATACTATTCAATCTGAAACACGATAGTCGATTGAAATCCAGGGTAATAAAAAAAGGAGCAGAAGAAAAACATCATATATCATGATACTTTATTTGATGAAATGTTGACAGAATAGCACAGGAGAGCTATGGCATAATGATATTCTGAAAAAAAAAAAAAAAAAAAAAACCCTCAACAGTGAACACAAATAAGTTTATTTTGAAAAATGTTGCATAGGAAGAAGAATATATGAAACATGGAATATTGATTTTCTCCATTTTTGTTTGCCCTTCAAGCCTCTCCATGAGCGGACGGATCTCTTCATAGTCATCAAAGTGATGTGATCTTATTCCCTTTCAGAAACAGAAAAAACGGGAAAAGTTTGGAACATGGCTCCAAAAGGAGTTGCAACAATCAAAATGTTGACTACAAATGCAATAAGAAAAAATAAACAAAAAAAATAAAACCCACATCCTACTTAGGAACATCTTCTCAAAGATGATCACAAATAGCTTTCGTAAAGTCAGTAGTTGATGATGCCCCACCAAGGTCAGCCGTTCGGTACTTCCCCTCAGCAATTGTGTTGAGGATTGCATTTTGGATCCGATCAGCTTTATCATTCAGCTCCAGATGGCGAAGCATTGAAACAGAACTTAAGAGCAGAGCAGTTGGATTTGCCAAATTCTGTGAAATTTCAACCAAAGAAGAATGACTTAGAAGCAAACATAATGATTTTATTATCTGCAAAAACTACTTCTAAAACAAGGAGAGCTTAATAAGTACTGAACTAAGCATTTAAAAAATGAAACAAGTCAAAATAAAATGTATTCAATGGTATCAATCCTAATATGACTTTCATTACCAAATTTCTGGCAGATACACCACAAAATGGGTAACTCCAAGAAAGAGTATCATGACCAATAAATTTCAGAGCTTACATCCAAGCCACTCACAAGATAGATGTGTCAAACACCACTAGAGGACTCAAAGAATCAAAGGCCCTTCGGAAACTTAGTGATGTAGAAAAAATACATATATATATATTATATTTATACACCATCATCTCTATCTGGCTGAGGAACTCCACAGTTTTTAAATAATCTCCAAAAGTAATCCCCCAGTCACTAACCATGTTGATTCAACTTTGAGGTAAACTAGGCATGCTTTTTTCTGATTCACCAAAATAACCTAAAGTCTATGCAGCTTTTGGAACAGAGAAGACATAGTGAATCCCTTCCATTGGAGGGCCATCCAAGTTAATTTCTACGCTAATCCTCTTAAGGAAGCTCACATCAACAGTTACCCAATACCAAACAACAGGATGGGATACATGAGGCTGTTGAATGGACATCAATTGCAATTATATATGTAGAAAACTGAACATAAGGTTTAAGAATGCTCACCTTTCCAGCAATATCAGGTGCTGAACCATGTACAGCTTCAGCAAGGGCAATGCCTCCCTCACCAATATTGCAGCTGCATAGGAAGGCAAATAATGTCAAATGATCATTCATTTAAATTACAGAAGGGGATTAAAAATGCATATATACCATACCTTGGTGTTAAGCCCAAACCCCCGATCAGCCCAGCACAAAGGTCACTAATAATATCACCATATAGGTTAGGCATCACTAACACATCAAAAAGTGTTGGATTCTTCACAAGCTGCGTAAGGTAAAACATATGCGTTAGTGCAGCTTTAGTTTTATTTTTTCTATATAAAAAATCCCCATAATACATGCTTAAAGGCTAACAAGCTGCATGACATGTCATAAATGCTCTCCTAGTTTGAGGATTCTGTTGCAACAATTGAGACCCATAAAAATTACATTAAAAAAACCACTAGGTTTTGTAGCTCGCTCTCCACCCCACTTTTTTATTTGTTTTCTGTGTCATTGTTTCCATTTTTTGAGTGATCCATCATCCATCTAACTCCAACTTTCACATGCACATAACCAGTTTTTTTTCCAAACATTTTAGAGGGAAATTTATTCATACCATCATACAGCAGTTATCAATGACGACTTCCTCGTATTTTATTTCAGGGTACTTCTCTGCAACCTCACGACAACACTGAAAGCAAAGATCAAACAATTTTTGATATGAGGATACTTGGGAAAACAATCAAGAAGAACACAATTTATGCATTAACAGATTGGCGAACCTTAAGAAAAAGACCATCGGTTTTCTGCATAATGTTTGCTTTGTGTATAGCAGACACTCTCTCTCTGCCATGCATCTTGGCATAGTGAAAAGCATACTCAGCCACCCTCAAACTTGCTTGACGAGTAATGATCTTGAGGCTCTCAACAACACCTCTCACCACCTACCACCAAAACAAGGAGCTTAATCAAATTTATGTACATAGAATACCTGACTATGTTCATCTGCCTATTCTTTAAAGACTTACTTGATGTTCAAGTCCACTGTACTCCCCCTCCGTATTTTCACGGATAGTGACAAGATCGACATCGTCGTATCGAGTTTTATAGCCAGGAAGGCTGTAACAAGGCCTGACATTTGCATACAAATTAAGTTCTTTCCTCAAAGTAAGGTTCAATGAACGATGACCTTTCCCAATTGGTGTGGCCATCGGCCCTTTCAAGCCTACCCTATTTTTTCGTACCGATTCTAAACTATCCCAGGTTAGAAAACTCTGAGTTCTAGGATCTATTTGGGTCCCAACGTAATGTTCCTCCCATTCAATTGGCACTTCAGCTTCTCTGAATACCTGCATCAATGCAAATTGCCAACTTCATCAGCACTTGAAACTACAAGAAAGTAATGCAAAGTTTGTGAATACAAACAACTGACATCTCACATCCATTAGTTCCTTCACCTATGGCATTGTACTAATGCATGCAAGCATTGAATTTTGGGAAATATTCTCACTTCTTTGAAATTACATTGTTATGACTTATGATGAGTATGAACATGAAAGTTGGGAGATTAGGTAGCTCCCTCATTCCCATTTCAGAAAAGAAATTTCCATAGAAACAAATAGAGCCAATAAGGTTGCAAAATTTCACAACAATTCAAATCATCAAACAATAAGCAACAAAAATACTCGATCAACCAAAAAGCATCATCTTAATAACAAATTAAATATCCAATAAAACATGTAAATGCCACTAAGCTTTCAAAACCCTAAATTTCCAGTACATGTGAGAGCGAGTGTGTGTTTATGTATATAAGTACATAGATATACATAGATATACGTAGACAGATATACAACTTTGACGGAAAAGAAAAGGCGGCATAAATGGGATTGGAGAAAAGGAAGGCAATTAAGATCAGAGAGGGACCTGTTTGACGGACTCAGCGATTTCGGGGCCGATACCGTCGCCGGGGAAGAGAGTGGCTCGGATCGGAGTGGAATCAGAGGAGAAAACCCTAGCTGCCGGTGATGATGACGATGACGATAGAAAGGTAGGGCCGGAGAGAATCTGGCCCGAGCGGCTTCCGAGGGCGCGCCTCAATAGCTGGGAAGCCATCATTGCTGTGTTTCGCGATCGAAAGGAATAAACTCTCTACTTTTCGCCTATCGGACTATAACTAAATGACCAGACATAGAATGTGGGATTCTTTATTATTTTATTATTTGTTATATATATTTACTAATAATAATATAAGTGTTGACCAAGATAATAAGTGTGTTAATGGGTGGTGTTTTTTTGTGTACATGTTAAATATTAGTTAATTATAACTTAACTCGTTTATAATTGTAGTTTAATTCAGGTCGTTTATAACTTAACGTGTCACCGAGTACTCGGTAGTTCATTTCTTATAACAACCGAGTGCTGGCATCGTTTTCGCCGTTGATTTTTTAGAGTATTTTTCTGACGGTTCACCTTATGCCTTTTTAGGATGTATGCTTAAAATTTCAGAATTAAAACCTAACATGCAACCGACAAATCAGTGCCGAGCGCTCGGTGACACCACCAAACACTCAGCGTTGGCTGCGAATGTGCGGCTGAATGGGCCTGTATAATTGTATTTGCCCATATCTTGTGACCAAGCTTAAAACTTATGTAGTATTATCATAATACTAACAACAAAACTATTTATAAAATAAATCTATAATTATACAACGACCTATACAACACATTAAAATTTGAGAAAATAGGTTTATTGTGTTATAATCGTGTTATACATATTTGACACTTATTCGTTTATTATTTGTGTTTAACGTATCGTATCATATTTGTGTTTGTGTTACAAAATGTCAACATCAACCCAAACTCACTAGCTTTATGTCAAATTCGAGTTGTATTATTGTGTCGAGTCAAAAATTGTCACTTCTAGTATAGAGTGCTTATATCAAGTCTATTTTCCTCCTTTCACAATTTTGTTAATAGGATTTTAATTACCAATTTTATCTTTAATTGTTTTTATAAGATATCAGAAAATAAAAACATATTTTAAAAAGAGTGCTGCTATTTGTATATTCTTTTCTCCATTTCAATAATGCTAATTGTTCCACATTTGTATCTTATCTTATTTGTTATTACTTTACTAGACATGGTATTTTTTTTTTTTTTAGGTTTTATTTTTTATTTTTTAGTGTCCAATGTATGAATGTCATTTAAGGTAGTATGAAATTGTGATATAAAAATGTGGTAAGTGTAGTATTATTGTCTCCATTTTTCTACCAACACACCCTCTATTTTTTTTTTTTTTCTAAAATTTGAAATTTCTTTTTGCACACCCCTTTTATTACCAAAATATCCATCTTCTCAAACACACCCACCTCATCTCTCTCTCATCCCTCCCTTCCTCTGGCTTTTCAACCCAGCAGCCACACCCTTGGTTGTAATTTTGAGAATTATGCATAGATGAAATTAAATTCTCTCTCACTCACCTAGCCCCCAAGCTAGATGAAAAGGGAGGCCGAAGAGGTCACCAATGATGTCAACAAAAGCTTTCGATCTAGAGGTCTGTTGTGGGTCGGGTTTGGCAGGGGCCGTGGGTCGCGGGAGAAGGGGAAAAAGGAGGGGGTGGCTGGGGGAGGAAGGAGGAGGGGTGGTTGGGTCAAGCTGGCTGGGTTGGTGGGTTTGGGAGGACACAAGGGAAGAGGAAGAAGGAGGGGTGGGTCGGGCTGGGGGTATGTTAGAAGAGAAATGTAGAAAGAGAGAGGAGAGAGGGAAGGGTGTGTGTGTCTTTTTACTTTGATTTTTTTTTTTTTAAAGAGAGGCATGCAAAAAAAAAAAACAAAAGATGTGCAAATAACAGCATTTTTAAAAAATTAGTAAATTAGTCAAAGTTTCTGCAGCCATGGGCCTTTTTGAGATGCTTTAAACCCACAAGGGATCGTCAATGGATCCCAATTAGGACGAAGCAGTACGATTTTATGTAGAGTGGAGTCCAAGTGATATGAACTCCTTGATCTGGTTGTGTCCCTTAACAAAAGGCTTCCCACCAAGCAATTTCGGCCCAACTTATAACCATGGCCCAGAAGACACTCACCACATACTATGTTGTTCTACACAATCTTAAATCTTGATGCTCCTAATGAGTAATGAATATGTTTTATTAGCTTCATTCAAACCTTTCTCTACCTAGCCATATTTTTCTTGTTCAAACTTTGGACCTTGTGGATTTGTAGGAATAAAATGACAGGGCTAACCTGAGCTATAACCCGGCCCAACTCTAAAGAAGTAAGAATTCTAAGCCCTACAGCACATAACCACCACATCAGCTTTCTAAGAAGTCATCAATTGGTAAAATGAATTACACCACATGCTCTAATATCAAAGCCTTTTAATAAAACATCATACTCATTTGACGACCCATGTGAACTCGTGAAAGTGTGTGATCAAATTCATTTATTAACTTTCTCACAATACTAATTACGATTATGCATGTAGTTAATATCTCACATACTTTAACGAACACTAAATGAGTATTGAAAGTAAAACTCATACTAAGAAAGTTGGTTTTGTTTTAGGCATTCTAGTAGAGTTATGGGGAATTAGATTTGGATTAGAGATGGTCATGGAACTCAATATACAACAACTCCAAATCTTTGTTGATGCACAAGTGGTAGTGCCCCAACTGAAATCTAGCTGCTCATGTATTTCCCATTCTTTGGGACCAAAATTAATTCATGATTTTGTGAAATTTTACCAACACTAAGTAAAATGTTGTGAAAAGAGACTGCTAGTTCAAGTAATTGAAACCCATAAAATGTATCAACTTATTTTTAGAAGTACTACTTCTTGACATATACCAGAGGTATTCTCCAGAACCATTGGAGTTTTGAGTAATGGATTGTAACAATCATTGTCAATAATGCTTGAGGCACGAAATGAGATGCAAATCAGTGCCTGCACGATTTACACACACACATGGAAGGTCCAGACTCGAGGGGAATTATTCATTTTGGAGCTTTTGCCATAGATGGGTCGATTCTGCAGCAAAAGCTCAGACAAAATAATGTTGCTAAAAGCAGCAGGTCGTGTGTGCTTGTGTGGTGCTCATTACAGCTTTTACGTGACAATTCAATGTCATCTTTTATTTCTAAACTTTAATGGCATAGTGTATTATGGCACGTGTTCCTGGTGCTCTGCTACATGCATATGATAGAAAACAGAGGTGTAAAACGAGCCAAGCTAGTACGAGCATGTCATGAACAGTTTCAAAATTTGTGTTACTCTATATGGTATTTTCTATGTTACTATATTGTGGGATACCACGACATATGTTAAATGAGTCGTGTTAGGTGCGGGCATGTTATGGCTTTGTGTCAAGAACAGAAATGTCATGGGTTCATGTCCGGCATTAGCACGTTATGGGGTAATGAAAGACCTTGAGGATCTTCATTTCTTCTTGAAAATCAAAGCCAAACGTACCTCAACTATGGTACTCGATCTGCTATTAGTACATGGCGAAAACAAATGTGTAAAACGAGCCAAGCTAGTACAAGCATGACATGAACACCTTTAACATTTGTATCATACTACATGACATATTTTATTCAAATATTGTGTGAGATGCGACACATGTTAAATAAGTCGTGTCAGGCCTTTAACACCCGTTATGAGTTTGTGTTAAGAATAGGCATGTCGCGAATTCTCGTCAGACATATATTTATATTAGCTAGTTATAGAGGCATGAAAGATCTTGATGATGATTTTCGTTAATTTCTCATCAATAAAAATGTACTTACATTAAGATACACGATCCAGAAACAAAAACTTCAAAAAAAAAGATAATTAAAACACAGCACAGAGCACAACAAAGGCATGGTATGGACTATGGAGTATGGACATGGACACAAATGGCATGATGAATCAGATTTTACAGATGAAAGTAAAAGCGATATATTTGAGAAGCCATAAAACATATCATATTGTCAAGTACAATATTTTTTAGTATACTATATGCCATATTTTGTTGCATAATGTGATCCTTCCGTTATCAAATAATTACTCCTGAACTGAAAGGTGAGTTCTTTGGACATAATTGAAGAGGACAATGCTTGTGCAGTTGAACAGTGTCCAAAGCAGCACAAATTGCCACTACATGTGGCAGAAATAACCTGACCAAATATTCATGTCAAGATTACCAAATTGATGAGTGTTTGAAAATTTGTAGCCTATCTGGGATATGGGAGTCCTCTGACTTTCCAGAATTATGGACCCACTTTTATGGTCTCAGATTGGCCTCTAAGAAAAGGGGATCATAATCCATATCTCTTTTATTGGTGGATGGTGACTCAGTGAGTCAGTGGCTATGGCTTTTCTGGTGGTGAACCAGGTGGGACTAATCAGTAATTACCCTTTGCATTTATAGCCTTATAATGGCTGGTAAAAACTTAATCAGTAAGGCTTTGAGCTATCGGGTCCAGCACATACAGGGACAAAACTATGGTTGTAGACTATGCCAGGCCTCTGTATGGTGTAGAATCTGGTGTGGGTTCTTCCTTTTATTGATTCCCCTTCAAGTCCTGCAATTAGTTTTGTTATGGATGATCTTGTAGGTGTAGCCAGGCTTAGAAGTGTTTGTTGTTTGGGTTCAAATTGCTACTTTTGAGATGATGCTTGTGGAAAACTCTCTTCAGGCAACAAAAATGGTGTGAGCTGATATTTGCAACCATTTTGTCACACACTCACACCATGTTGGTTTGAGTCCTCTTTCTGTGTGCTTGAAGGATTATAGAGGGTAAGAAGTTCTGGTAAAAAACTTGGTCACATTTTCTTCTATCTTAGTGAGCTCAAATTTCCCAATTATAACTTTAGGGTGGTCATGCAAGCACCAAAAGCTTGCTGATATCAACATTCAGATTATTTCATGTAATCACAAAGATGAAATAATAGAAGTGATACTCATCAGTCTCAAGAAAACAGAGATTTTTCACAAAAGAAATCAACTAAATTTATGACCTTCCTATGGGAGATGCTTATGTAACTCAGAGAGACAGATATTCATCATTGGCTTGAGAAGCATTCCTTGGCTGTTTACACACTATTCATTACTAATTAAGAAAGAACTGGTAAAAAAGAATCAAAAAGCATAAAAACTGATGGTTTTACATTTATTAGGTATGGTCACACAGGCTACCGGCAATCCCATCGTATGAGAACAGAAGGGGAATGGAACACAGCACTCAAGCGGAAATGCTAACAGATTGGAAGAGGTGCACCGTTCCAACCCTTGAGGCAATCCAGAATTGGATCAATAATCTTTCCCTGGCACATAGCTGTGAAAACCTTGTCACACTCCTCGCCCGGTGAGGTGACCTTTTCCCCTGTTAGCAACTCTGAACCCAACTCCTCCCTCACAAATTTGTACAAGGGGTAAGACCTGCATTCCACAATCCTATTTGAAATTGCAGGGTTGCCACTCTCCAATGCAACCCTTGCACTCTCCACCTCCTTTGGCAAAAGCGCCTTTAGCTCTTCCTCAAAGGCTCCAATCTTTTGGAAGATTGAAGTGCTTGCATTCTTCTCGTTCTCACCATTTGTCAAAGCATGTTCAACCAGCACTTGCCTGAGTTTTTGCATCAATGGGTATGTAGCACTGCAGGGGTCATCAATGTAGGCGAAAACGTATTCCCTATCAACCACTTTAAGCAAATCCTTCTCACAGAATCTTGATGGGTGAAGTTCTCCATTAACCCCAGTTGTTAAAACTCTCTTAGCCAATTGACTCACCGTGTTCTTAACTGTACTCCTCAAGTTCTCCTCCAAATGCCTTAAATCAATGGCTTGG
Organism: Dryas drummondii; assembly: GCA_003254865.1. NCBI lineage: Eukaryota > Viridiplantae > Streptophyta > Magnoliopsida > Rosales > Rosaceae > Dryas > Dryas drummondii. The sequence goes on from QANW01004110.1 coordinate 866,848, forward strand.
CAAAGTGCTACTAAAAATGTGGAAGACATGAGCTTCAAAATGTCAACAGCTTCGGCTGTTTTCCTTGAAGAGATTAACCCCAAAGAGTTCACATCTTGGTTGTGCTGCTCGGCACTCTGGACATGGTTAGTGACTGGATTTGCAAGGAATTGAAGCTCTGAACAATAAGATGCCATTGCAATCTCAGCCCCCTTGAAACCATAATCCAAACTTGGATTCCTGCCTCCGGATAGATTTGATGGCAATCCATTATTGTAATAGTCATTGACAAGCTCAGAAAATTGGGCAAACATGAGCTTCCCTATGGATGCAATAGCCAAACGGGTATTGTCCATGGAAACTCCGATTGGGGTACCCTGGAAGTTGCCACCATGCAAGGCCTTGTTCCTTGAAACATCAATTAAAGGGTTGTCATTAACTGAATTAATCTCCCTTTCAATAGATTTGGTGGAAAACCGAATCACTTCAATTTGTGGGCCGAGCCATTGGGGTGAGGTTCGGAGAGCATAGCGATCTTGCTTTGGCTTCTGCAGGGGATCCTGCTCATGCAACTTCTTAGCAGCTTTAACATAAGAGCTACCATCCAAAATATGTTCCATAATTGCTGCAGCCTCAATTTGGCCAGGATGGTGCTTCAACTTATGTGTCAAGTGGTCGGTAAATTCAGGCTTGCCCTGCATAACTTCAGCAAAAATTGCTGAAAGGATTTCTGACAACAGTGCTAAAATGTTAGTCTCAAAAAGAACCGTGGAAGCCAAGCCAGAACCAACAGCAGTGCCATTAACAAGAGCCAGGCCTTCTTTAGGCTGCAACTCAAAGAACCCCGAATTGAGACCAACTCGTTGGAAAGCTTCTGTTGCATTGAGGGTCTCACCATTTGGACCAACAGCTTTGGAATTAGGCCGGCCAGTTAGTAATCCGGCGATGTAGGACAGAGGGACAAGGTCGCCGGAGGCAGTGATTGTGCCGCGCAGAGGCAAGCAAGGAGTGATGTTCTGGTTCAGGAACTTGGTGATGGCTTCCAAGATTTCAAATCTTATGCCAGAGTACCCTTGGAGGAGTGTGTTAATCCGAACCAGCATGGCTGCTCTTGTTGCCGTGTGAGGAAGTGTGTGGGCTGACTCTGTTCCATTGCCAAATACCCCAGCGTTCAAAAATCTGCAGCAAAAAAGTTAAAAAGCACACTGATTAGCCATCATTTGATTGAATATAATTCAGAAAATTCATATCCAAGTAAAGCAGACACTACCATAATGGGTCCAAAAGAACTAGTTTAACACTGAGAAGATAGTAAAGCAGATCTTCCAGCTTATATACTGGGTTATCTATGTGCTATGTATGTATAGTATCATAGTATGAGATGAGCAAGTACATATAGTTGAGATTGGAAAGTCCCAATTGATTGGTACTACAAAAACTCATGACATCTGTGCCTAGGAATTAGTCTTCTGTCTAATGATATCAATGTTGGTTTAGACAGATATCTGTGGTTGACAAGGAATTGTCCGCTGATGACAACCCAAACCCAAGTATTAACTATTAACCTTTGGTGTATCATAAAAGGGCTTTCTATGTAAAATTGCCCCCCACGTCCACAAAACGTGTTCTTTCCAAGAAAAGGCAGGCAAGTCAACCCGTTCCTCTGACTCAGTCAACTCGGTCACCTTGCCCGTTTCAACCCGGTCCCCCATATATATATATACACCCCTCACTGCAAGTCAAGCAAATGCCTATGAGTCTATGACCCAGTACGAATTACGTAGGACCAATTTTAAAGCTCACGACAAACTTCCTAACTCGCCCAAAACTCAGTGAGTCAACTCAACCGAGTTGGAAATAAAATATGCTTAAGTGAATTGGAATTATAGCAGACTAGTTTATCAGCTAAGCTTAATTAATTAATTACCTAATGAGCTCCTTCTGAAGAGCAGCCCCCTGTTTGGTTCGCCTGTGGGAGGTCGCACCGAAGCCGGTGGTGACACCATAGCTGTCGGTGCCTTTGTTCATGCTGTCCATGACCCAGTCGCTGCTGGCCTTGACACCCGCCCGGGCCGACTCGGCGAGCTCGACCTTGACTCCGGAGTCGTGGGTGGCTATGGCAGCCACCTGGGAAATGGTGAGGCTGGCTCCGCCGAGCTTCACCACCGGCGTCCTGTACTCCGCCACCATGCGCTTCACCTCATCAAGGTGGCTCCCACTGAGCGAGTCCGCCGCCGCACCCCAATTGAGCGCGTCGACCTCCACCACCTTCTTTACGCACAAGCCCTCCTCCAACGAACCGTTTTGGTGCCCATTTTGCTTCACGGCAGCGGTCTCCATTAAAAAATGATTACCGTTATAGAAATGAAAAATGGAGGAGGTTTTGATTAATGTGAGGAAATGGGGGTTGAGTTTAGAGAGAGAAAGAGAGAATGAATGAGTTGGGGTTTGAGCTGAGGAAGTAGAGGGAGCAGAGATGGGTGCTTAAATAGAGGAGTTTTTTCTCATGGAAGTGGGAAGTGGCTTGGTAGGTGAGCATAAGGGTGGCAGAGAGCCACACGAGGGTTGGTTGAAAATTAAATGTGGCCGTATGATCGTCTTGCCCATCCGACGGATCAGAGTGCGCTACGTGGCTCTCCGAGCTGGATGACTGGACGGCCTTTTAATTGTTAGTTGATTTGCTTGGAGCGAGGGTGGGAGACGACGACAAGGGGGAGGTGGTTGGTGGGGATTGTTGTGACTGGCCATGAAAAAAGGAAAAAGGAAAAATCAAAATCAAAATAAAAAAGAAATACAAAATGCTTATGTTGACCAAATATGATAACAAAAAAATCTATCCATCTATCTAAATCTAATGTAAGTATGTAACTTTTGAAAATCCAAATGCACCACAAATTATGAAGAGAATTTAATCAGGGTAAAATATCAAATTAATAAAAAAATAATAATAATAACCACAGTTTGTTTGTGCTAATTATGGTGTCCTCTTATTCATCATTAAAAAACAAATTATTAACATGCGTAAGAGAATTTTGTATACCATCAATTAGGTAAATTCTTATTAAAATTTATAGTCTATTGACCGTGAGAAAATATGTACAAATTTGACGAGACAATATTAGTTTTATGTCATATGCAAGGAGCATATATTTAGTTATGAAGAAAGTATATCCCATTAAATCTTGATTACAATGGTGAAGAGAATACGTTAAAGTAGCTAGTGGAAGTTGAACCACCTGATGATTGATTGATGGATTCTTAACATAAATTTATAGCATACAAAGAAAGTAAAGATTGGAAAAGTTCTAATGCAAAAGGTTCTTAAATTTAGTTATCAAAATTTCTCAACGTATACGTAACATTATATATGCATGACAGGCTTGACAGCATAAGGCAATACAATTGAAAGCATATATACATACGATAAGACTATTGAAGATAAGTGGTCCCATCCAATTAAAAGTTCACATATGTAAGTTCGTCCACATACCAAACTGTAGACAAGTCCTATAAATTAGCTTCTCTGTTCACTTGCAATTTGCAAATATGTGGCAAATACAATTAGTACGTCCAACACTCCAACTCTTCTTTTTTGGCCTGGGGTACGTCCAACTCTTTAACTACACATATTGACACATATATGGTCCCTTTGGTATTACTTTTTAAGAAATGTTTTTGTTCAATAGTATATTTTGGTTTAGAAGCACATATTAATTTTACTAAACACCACTAAAAAACGTTTTTATAATTCATAAACACTTTTATTTATTTATATCAGTCATATTAGATGATAAACATAATAAAAATTTAAATCTCCTACACACTCTTTTGGTATTAAATATATTGATTATATAATTATTCATGCTTAGACCAAAAAAAAAATCATCCTGCAAATGAAAAGTGTAGACATTTGTACTTACTAAACTATTATAGATGAAAATTTGAAGTATATTCAATCATATTTTAGATAATGTCAAACAAATTTTGAGTATAGTACGTGTATATGAAAACACGTATTCTAGCTCATTTTAAGTGGTACAAATATACTATACATGTATACCTATTGTTTTCTTGTCAAAATAATATATAATAGTTACTAAAGAAATATCTCTTATAATGAATTCATTCAAATTTTGATCATTGTTTTATAGTTTTCTCTCTTTTTTTCGAATTTTTATCAATATATATATTGATATTTTCAAGTCATCTCCACAATATTTAATGCATTGATAACTAATGATTAGGCTATTTGATTAGGCTTTGTTTAGCTTGCTGGTTTAGGCTTTTGTTAATTTATGTTGTGAGCTTTGGGCTGCTTTGTATTTTAAATGCCTTTGGACAACTACATTTGGGATTGTGTAGAAAAGTACTCGCTTTCAACACATTTGTATGCTCACTGAACATTCTACTTACACTCTTTGATCGGATAATTTAATTAAGGTTAGATTAATGTCATGCTTGGTCTTTATAATTAAAAATTGTCAACAACTAAATGGCTTAGGAATTAGGATTCCTTTAACGGTCTTTATTTAATCTGAAGCATTATACATTATATTTATGCATGACCAAATGGCCATTTTATTATTAAAGGTTCTGTTATAATTAGTGGAACGGCAATTTCTATGTGACACCTAATTATAAGGTACACGAAAAATTGGACCTTCACATGCATTATGCACACTTGCTAGTTTGTGGCTGAAAAAAAGTAAGAAGCTTAACTAATTAAGGCATGCATCAACAACTAATGATTGTACTTCATAAACCACGTACCCAACGAGTTCGATCAGATCTCGTTTTGTATGTTTTTACCTGATATTGTGTTTATTATAACCAAACAACCTTGTTTCATGTCTCAATTTAATTAATAGTTCAGAAATGTAATTTGCACTCCCAAAATAATTATTTACACTTACTTTGTGTGAGTGTATCAAAAAGTGTGAGAAGACAGTTTTATCATTTTCCAGTTTCTCTAAATAAAGTCATTTTCCTATCCAAAAAAATGAGGTCATTTTAATTATAAGCATAATTAGCATAAAAATATAAGGGCGTACCACATTTCTCAATCTATAGCATCATATCGATCATATTTATGTTATAGGTAGTGAAACCAAATTCATATTTTTATGTTTTTTGGCCTTGTTTTGTTCGCGAATTAGAGGTTTGGAAATGAGAAATAATTTCATTTTCATATCTAATTTGTAAGTGCAACTTTGAGAAGATAATTCCTATTGTATGGGAAAATGATAATTTCATTCTTATATTTGGTAAGTATAACATTAGAAATATAATTTATACTTTATGAAAAAATAATGCTCTAAAATGGAGAAATTGAAACCCTTCCACCAGCTTGAGTTTCCTTTTCCTTTCTAATGGGAAACATTAAGTACAAATTTTCCGGAGAAAACTACCCCTATTAACAAATGAAAATACCAATTTAGTCCAAAAAGAATACTGTTGGCTACATGAACATTTTCTATATAAAATATATAAGGGTAAAACTAGAACACTTTTTCCTTTCTCATTCACAAACAAACCAAAGATGACAATGAAAATAAAAAATATATTTAATAGTTACCTTCCAATCAATACCCAACAAAAGAATGAAAATTTTGCATTTTATTCCCTTGAAAAATATATAGAAATTCATTTTCCAAAAACTCCATTTCGCAAACCAAACGGAACATTTATCCTTTTTTATTAACTTAATCTACTATGTTTTAGTTAAGTCCTTTCTAATGTGAAAAAAAATAAAAAATAAATAAATAAAATGCAGAAAAGATTCCACCCCATCATGAATTGCTCCTTAATAAGTCCCTAGTGGCCGTAGTGCTCATTTCTGAGTAGATTACCTTAATTAATTATATATATATTATATTAATTTGTAAAGTCAGGTCTAAGGAATCGTTATGACTCATGAATCATCATGTGGTCAATAAAAATCCCACCACTATGTGGACGTCAAAATTAATGATTTGTAAAGAAGAGTTTGACTTGAAAATCCTCTAATTTTATGTCATAGACTTATAGCCTTTATTTTGTGCAAAACATGTAGGAATTAGGCAGATATTGTAGTTGTTGGACATATGTTGGGTAGTACTCTCCATTGTATTTGTACCAAATAACTTCACCAATTTAATTAATTAAACATTATTTTTTAACTAAACAAAAAGTTCTTTCCACTGTTAGTGTGAACAAAAGCTCAAGTTAATTAGACTTAGGCGCACCGGAAAAAGGAAACTCAAAAAGATGAAGTTTACTTCACCTACTACTTCTAATTATATATGAAGACTAATGGCTGCTGCATCCATAAAAGTATACACAAGTCCCACGTCACATAAGTAACCATTTATCATTGCATATATTAAGTGCAGTTTTTTTTTTGTAAATTTGTACCAAGGTTTTTGACACGAAATCATTTAGTATATAATAGCTCTTTAAGGTTAAGTTGAGGATGATCGAATCGGTGCAAATAAAGTACAGGAAAACATGGGCCTCAATAAATGGAGAAATTATTCTGTATAATCGTTATATTGACACGTGGTATAATCAGTCTATTTGTCATAATATAAGTGAATATTATTAATATTATACTCTACTAATATAAACACATCGTCCAATAATATCCTTACACGTTGGATTGGTTATACCACGTGTCGGTATATCGATTATACCCTATAATTTTTCCAATAAATGAAATGAAAACTAACTGCTCAACCGGGACATGTGTCACATAATCATCATTTGAGGTTGCCTAATAGAGAATTGTGATTTGATCAAAGATCGACGGAGGTTGTTAGCTAGGCAGGATGCATGACTTGTGATCATCCGGTAAAGCTACATGTGGGCCTGAGGTAGTCATGCCCCCAACATGTGACTCTATAAGTTTTTTAGAAAATAAAAAAATATATATTTGTAGTATTCTTTAAAAAATTTGAAAAAATTTGTATAAAGGCCCCTCTAGAAAAAAAAGTTTTGGCTCTACATGAATACATGGGTAGTACGTTGGTGGTGTGAACTGATACATGGTGTGCTTCTCTATTTTTTCTAAACGTGCTTATGTATTGTTGTAATTTTTGTTACCCGTTAGTATTTTGTTGTTTAACTCTTCATAAATCAAATTGTTCTCTTTTAACATTTTAATTAATCAAGAGCAAAATTTGAGTTTTTAAATGTTTTATCTAACAGAGATATTTGCTTTATTTATATAGTAAAAAGATTTGTACGTATTAAGTAAGAAATTATCTTTAAAGGTCATCGACACTTTTGGAATAAAACCCCTCGTCATTTGCACTTAAAGTGATTAAATTTGGGGTATTATATATATATATATATATCTTAAGAGGTGAAAGATGTGAGCTCTCAACATCAACTTTTTATTATGTACTCCTAACTAAATATTAATTCTTAATTTTATCACAAATTTACATATCGTATAAAAGTGAAATTTATCGCGAGTGGGCCTTATTTGATTATTTGATGGAATGATATATGTAAGATCCACTAATCTATATCAATTCAGACCAAGAAAAATACTAGTATTAAATTAAGGAGATCCAGGTCATTGATCAATTTTCGTTATAATTAACATAAAAAAAAAAGGCATCAAGTCATCGTAACCTATCTAATAAAAAACCTATGTTATTGAACATATGTATATATATGGTAGGTAAATGAATGCATGAGAGAGAGAGAGAGAGAGAGAGAGAGAGAGAGAGAGAGAGGTGTTTAATTAGGAGATCTGTTTGAGAGGTTTGACCATTGAGGGCTATGGTTTTCTGAGCTAACTCTAGTGTTGCTGCATGCATGCACATGCATGCCACCAACCTCCACTACTACTCTTCCTTCAAGGCTTTAAGCTAAGGCATGGCTGCGTGCCTGCGTAGGTGAAACAAAATTGAGGCTGCCATGTAAGCAAAAGCTGACTACTCAACTCGATCACGTAGGTTTTGACTCGTTGTAGTTATCATTGAAATTTGTCCAAACCCATCCAATTCCATTCACATTCAGGTCTGAACAATCTACATATATAACGCATTAATTTTTTACCAAATAATATAATACATTAATTCTCTGCATTTAATTATGTACCACTAAAGATTAATTTGCAGCAAGATAGAGGTGTCAAATAAGTCGGGCCGATTCGAACACGACACGATTAAAATAAGCACGGCACGGCACTGTACAATTAAATGGGCTGGGCTGGGCTGAAGTTTTTAGCTTATTCGGCACGGCACGGCACGGCACGAGCACAACACGGGCCAAGCACGGTATGAGCACAGACACAAAATGGGTCCGAATTAGGCACGACTATTTTAATATTATTTTTTACATTTTTAAAGAACTTTTCAACAAAAATATTCAATTTTTATGTAAAATAATGTTAATATTTAATTATAAATAAGAAAAAATATCATAAGATTAGTTTTATCATCATAAAAAATAAAAATAAAAAAAGGTCCGTAGGCTGGCCCGTTTAAGACACGGCACGAGCACAAATGACCTGTGGGCCGTGAGCCGTGCCGAGCTTAAATTTTAAATATATGAACAGCCCGAACACGACACAAAAACACAATAGGCTCAATTTAAATAAACCGGACCGAACCGGGCCGGCCCGTTTGACATCTCTACAGCAAGATCAGCAATAACTTTTACTGCAGGTTAGGCCAACACATCATTATCTACTTTAATAGAGGGACATGTTTTTACTTTTTAATACCCCACATTTGTTTTCTCGATCTACAAGACATTAGAGCACTTTGCTCAATCCACCAACCCTTAAATTTAGTGTTCCCAAATACCCCTAAATCAGTGAATTCTAACTTAACTCTAACCCTAATTCTAATCCTAATCCTAATTTTTATTATTATTATTTTTTTAAAGTTTAAACAGCGACAACCCATTACCTGGGTTCCCAGAGCCAATGCGCCCAAGCAACGTATGGATAATGTCGTAGTTCTAACACCAGTGATAAAAACGCGTATTTTTTAATTCATACCTAAATTCTTTTCTTTTTTGAATTAGAAAACAAACAATTACAACTCTAATGAACAATAAATGTCGTTTATTAATGGTCATTCATAATATCAAACATTAGACTTATATATATCAATGATTTATCTGGTTTATATATTATTTATTTTTTAAATAATAAATAAGAGTTTCTCATTCGATATTCTCTGGTATTGCTTCTTTAGTATTCTATTCCTTCTTTAGTTTCTCATTGGATTTCCTTTTCCTTTCCTTTGGAAATCCAATATGGTTTAAGAAAACATCCCACATATGTGAGCGTAGGAAATTTAAAATAGAAAAGTAGATCGAGGAGGCAAGCAATTAGGCAAGGCCTTATCTTGAGCCTCTTTCGATCTGACCGAAAAAGCTCCACTCTATTAAAGCATATCCATAGACATGATTGCTGTCTTGATGAATAAGGAAATCTTGGCAGGAAATTAGTTTCCTGCTTGTAAGAAGATTAATTCTTAGTCTTGATTTATGTAGCTGCCATCCCTAATTTGATAATTAAGATTGTCATTTTCCAATAATGAACAAAGACGTACAATCGCAGATAAAATGGCACATGGGGAGTTTGGAATGTGCACTTGTTAGAATGTACGTATTCCATTGGGATCAGTCGATTCTCATCCGAACCTTAACATATTTCGGAATTTATAGCTTGATTGACGTATACTGGTATACGTTTGATTTTTATTTCTTAGCTAGCTCGTCTAAACTTTTTAGCCACGTAAATCATAAATGTGACCTCTTTTGATTATCTAAAAATATAACCGTCAACCAAATAATGTGTCAATATAACTTCATCATTTGATCAATAACTTTGATGATTCTACATCGTTGTCAATATATCGTATCTGCATCCAAGTGGAACGAGTTCACTTGGATAGTAACTGCAGATATTCAAACCCATTACCCGCAAGTGCAAACAAACAATCTATTATTTTTTAGATTATTTCTTAATTATGTTTTGTTCTTTAATTTTGACTATGAGACATTACATATGCCACCTACCAGAACCAAACCCATTAGTAAGCATGCCTTCATATCATACCGGATGTTCTCTCCCACAAAAGCCACGTACCAGTACTTACCACCACACATTAGTTGATATATCATATATGCATGGAAATGGAATTTTCTATTTTCCACGAAATTGATAAATCCCATATTTCGATCACTAACTGTCAGACACGTACCCCAAGTCAAGTAAAAATGCACCATCCATCCAAACTCCAAACGGGTCTTTTTCTAGGCCTTTGTTCCTTTATAAATACGGGCATGACCTAGAAATAGAATGGAGTATTAAGGCCCTGTTTGGTTCCCAAAGGGAAAACGTATTAAAGTATCACAATATAGTTCACTTTGTCCTTGCCCTCGTCCTTTCTGATTGGTGAAGAACTGAAGATGTGAAGGCAAACGAGTGGTAGATTTATATGCCGTGGCCCATGAGGTCACGTGACTTGGCCTAACACTCTCTCTTCGGAACTTAAAACCAAACAATTAAAGCACGCGACTGTAACCTCGAATGGATGGGTCAAGGAGGCTCGAGCTGCTTGTTTTTTTTGTTCATCACGCGTCTTAAAATATACCTAACTCCTGTTTAATTCCTGTTTGGCTCCGCTCGTAAAGGTAAGCAAAATCGGAGGCTTTCACCAAACACCCCTTCATCAAGTAAATTTGCTGACTATATATATGCATGGACTTCAATTCGTCTCCAATTTCATATGATTTTTTTATTGGGGGTTTTAGATTTTGGTCTGTGGTCTATAAGATTTGTTACCATTCAATAATTGTTCTTTACCTTCTAATATCCATATGAATTTGTTTAAAATAGGTTTGAAACATAAAATTTTCTTCCAAATTCTTATTTTCGATAAGAGTTGAAAGAATATCAGTGACAACAACTATCGATATTTCATTGAATATGGCATGTTATGACTCTCACCTTATTGTGAGAGGATGTTCTATAAAGTATACCCTATAAAAGAATATCTTACTAAAAGTGAGGATTAGGTGGACTAAGAATTATGGGCTAAACTAAGAAAAAATTTAAAAAATAAAATATTAGTTCCGGTGAGACACAACTTTGATATAAAGTTTGGGTATGAACACTATTTTTTCTTAATCTTAGTGAATGTGGATTCGAAGTTATAACATTTCCAACATTGTCAAAAGAGAAAATAAATAAATTAAAATAATAACTAGTTGGTCGGTGTGAACACTTATTACTTGTCAGTTGGTAAATAGGTAGCCAAATTGTTCGTATAACAACAATTATGTTAATATACGACAAAGATCAATATACAACTTATATGTAATGAGTTGGAGTGTACGTTACATTACAAATATCACACACATTTATTTATATGTTCACGCACTTGGAGTAATTGACATAAAACATGATGGTAATATATTTATATATTCAGAATGTAATAAAAATTGGGCTTCTTGGAATCTGTGATTCTAGACCTGGGACGACTTATCGTGGGCCGGAGATTGGGCCTGGAATGGAGGTGCTGGAGGCCCATAAGACTGTGAAGCAGTAGCTGCTTGGATTCGGCCCGTTGCCCTACCAAGGAGGTAAAAAGCAAGGGCTATGATGAAGATGAAGAGCACCAGCGGCAACGATACCACCACAATAAATCCCATTTTGATTTTGAGGTCAACAATTAAATCTCTGCATTACCACAAAGTCACAAACACATAAATTGGATGCATAAAAGAATCAATACACAGATATTTGCTAATTTGCAGTGACCCAAGTTAATTACTTGTTCACTCATTAATTTGAAATTTTGAATGAACCCTTTAATTTTGGTTCTACAAAGCAACCCAACACTAGTTAGCAAACAACTCTCACTCGGCAATCGGGCATACAGAAAATGGAAACGGTGTCGTACGTGCAAACCTCTTGGCTTTGGCTCTTGGTCTTGCTGCTGTTGTGCCTATGGTTTCAAAGCAACGTAGCTGGGGGCTAGGACTGGAGCCTGGAACAAGGTAGAGAAAGAAATTATGGTGATGAATCAATGACGATGATAATGTGTTGAGGACGCTCTTAAGCTCTCCACGTGTCCTCAATGCCACCGTGGATACCACACACTTGTCAGCAGTAACGGTGGGGGAATGTCACGACTTGCGAGCCAGGGTGCATAATAAACAAAATAGTATGGCTAATAAAAAACGATTTTGAAACCTTTGTTTTACTTTGAAAACACAGATTTGGTCTTTGTGGTTTCCAAACTTCGGTCTAATTAATTTTATATTATTTGCAATCTTAGGATTTTTGCATTCAACATGAAAATTATTCTCAAATCAAAACTAATAAATTGTCTAAACTTGAAATTTTTTTAGCAAAATGATTCTACTTATACCTTATTTTGCAATTGAGAATATCACTTTCATTTTATTCCAATTTAAGACTCCAAATTATTGGTCGTTTCAATTAAGTGTTTTCTGTCAAATCTATCAAAATATCGTTAAAAATCAATCACGTGATTAACTTTTAGGAGCAAATTTGTCTTCTCCATCACTATTAAAAAATAATTCTAAAAAAAAAAAAAAAATTAAACAAAAAAAAGAAGGTAGAAAGGATGCTCACGTGAGGGGGGGGGGTCAATAGTTGGTGGCCGAAAAAGGGGAGGGAGCTTGGGTGGAGGTGAGGACGGTCGGGGCTAGGGGGTGGGGAGGGTTCTACATCCTCCCTGCCTTTTTTTCTTTCTTTAATTTCTTTAATTTATTTTTTAATGGTGATGAAGAGGACAAATTTGCCCCAAAAAGTTGATCACATGCAATTCATGTGATTAATTTTTAACAGATGTGTTGACGGGGAACCCTTAATTGAGACGACTAGTAATTTGGAGTCCTCAATTAGAACAAAGTAAAAGTAGCATCCTCAACTGTGAAATAGGGTATAAGTGAAGTTCTTTTGCTAAAATTTTAATCTTTAAGCTTACAAGTTTTACTCAAGAATGACTAAAAATTATGTATGTAATCTTGAATTTGATTTTCAAACAAAAAATCATAAAAATTCCAAACTTAAAGTTCAAACCATAAAATTTTGTGGCCCTCAATCTCTTTAGCAAATAAGTACGAAAATGAAAATTAATTTTAGAAAACCCATAAGATGGTCTTTCAATTCTCCAACAAAATTTTTCTTGAAAACAAATAGATAATTTATCTCCAAATTAAAAATTTGAGTTTTGTTAAAATTGTTATGAGATTGGAAACAAGTCAACAACATAAAATACAAAGACTAAATGCCAAGTTTTTGAAACCACATACCAAATCTATTTTTGGGTAAAACACAAGGACCAAAATCGTTTTTCCCTTTTCCTTATTATCAACAATTAGTGTCTATGATATTTGAACTCAAGACTTCTTTCAGACAAAGAAGAGACTAAATGACACTATGACGAAGTATTAGTATTTGGACAATCTCAACTAATAAGTTATCTTAAGCATCATTTATTTAATAAAAGTGAAATTTATTGTGAGTCTCAAATGAATAGGTATTCTAACTTTATCTCTATTAGAAAGATGATACCAAAAATGTTAGTTGAAATGGTCAAGATAGTTGAATGCCAATTACAAATTCTCTTTATATCAAATAAAAGTTAGAAGAAATTACAGATTTAATTTATTTATTTTATACCTAGTTCAATTTTGATCCACGATCTTTTTTAAGTTTTGTTTTGTTCCACTTGTTCAATAAAGGTCCATATTTGTTTTCTAAAATTTGTCATGTCTTTTACCTTATCAAATCTCAGCCAAATTCAATAAACATATACTTATTTTAAAGCTATACATCTCATCTTTACAACCATATAAAAATAATTCAAATCGGAGTTCTAAAACTCAAAATAATTGGCCTCAAAACAGGGTACTCGAAACTACCAATTTTTCATAAAAAATTTTCAAATTTTTCTAACTTTACCAAACTTCAATTCTCTTTTATTCTAATACTCCAAATTGGTTTCTATGACTAAAAAATAATGAAATATAACTGATACTTCAATTATTATTAAAGAAAACACAACAAAAAAAATTTAAAATCATAACTTAAAAAAAATCGTAGACCAAAATTGAATTAAGTATACAATAAGTAGACCAAAATTGAACTAGGTATAAAATAAGTGGACCAAATTTGTAATTTACAAATTCTATGAGATTTGCACTTGGGACTTTTTTCAAATCTTATGAGAAAATTACAGATTTAGTCAACTTATTTTATACCTAATTCAATTTTTGTCCACGATCTTTTTTAAGTTTTATTTTGGTTCATTAATTGTTTCACTTGTTCAATAAAGGTCTAATTCAAAATTTTAGTTTTAGGATTCGTGATTTTAAATTCTTTCTATTATATTTTTTTCAATTATAATTGAAGTATAAATTGTATTTTAACATTTCTTACTCATATAAACCAATTTGGAGTATTAAAATTGAAGAGAATTGAAGTTTGATGAAATTTAAAAATTTTGAAAAATTTTCTAAAAAAAATTAATTGTTTCAAGTATCCTACTTTGGAGTTATAAATAAGATACGATAATATTACTTGAAGAGTTATTTGGAAGTTTAGAAAAAGTTTTGGTATACTTGTAATGTTTAATTCCTCAGAGCACCCACTTGAAGAAGTGTCACTCACTCACGCTTTGCCGTCATCCAGCTTTACTTGCTCCACCAGCATAACATTATATATAGAAATAATTGCTATTTCCTTTCTATAATAGGGACTGCTATTAAAACGACATTCCTTTTGTTTTTTCAAGCTGTTGCTGATAGAATCAACCTGCTGTACCAATGGATTTTCACTCCTATCCCACAGATTTATTAAACATGTTCTTCTAAATCTTCCTTACCTTTGACAATGGGACACAGCTGAATCAGGTCACTAGCACAAGTGTATTCTTATGCCAATGTTGCATAAACTTGAGTTGCCAGCACATGTACAGAACCAGGTGACCCAGAATGTTCTGGTCCGGAGGTACCACATACACAATCAAGTATTTTCCTAATAATCAATATTCTTAACAGCCACATTCATTTGCATTCATGTTCAGTTTTAATGTCAAACCCCACCCTCACCATGACCATGGATGGTCCATGACCCCACAGAATTGACCAACCATGCAGCCACATATTGACCCGACATCTTGGGTCCATCACTACTCTATCAACCCCATAATGAAAAAGAAAGCAAGCAATTACAGATCCAGGATGGGATTGAGAGCCCCACCCCCAGCCATTTTCAAACTTTCCATCTTATTAGGACAAGAAACATAAGCAAGCTAGCAACCAACCAACCAAACAAAAACCAGAATTGCAGTAATCAATTTTCACCCTTCTACCCATTTTCTTTGATGATATGCTGCAATTACATATCCAGCAATTCTTACCTATGCAGATGTTAACATACAAGGAAATACAATTTGCAGCAATGACTTTGATACACAATGATCCAGAAGATGAGCCCTTTTGCAAAATCAAACAGCTCAATAACCCAGTTGAGAGAAACTGTGTTGTGAGACAAACTGTGGTGCAAGACAAAGTGTGTTGCAAGACAATCTGTGTTGTGAGACAACCTGTGTTGTGTGTGACAGCTATGATCCATAAGGAACAGATGTTAGAACCTTGCGTGAACCGGGAGCCTCTTGAGTGCTAACGGGCTTGTTAGACAATCGACGCTTGTAGCGTTTGAGGACAGATGCCAGATTTTCTTTTCCCTTCGGGAAAGCCACATCACCGGCTGCTGTCCCTGTTCGGCCCTTTCGACAAGAGATTGCAATCTCCACATCCTTGATTACATCTAGAAGCGTTGCTGCAGTTGTGTATTTTCCCCTGGCTGGTTTTGCAGCAGGAGGTAACATTCCATTCGAAATAGATGGACTCGACTTCTGCTGGTGTGCTGCTGGAATTTGAAGGCAGAAGCATGGAGACATCGGAGAACGAGGCTTTGAAAATGCCGGATCAACAACCCCCTGTATTAACAGGATATAGAACCGTTAACAACACAGCTTTGGAAATAAATGTATATTAAAAGTTCATATATGTTATTAGAATATTAAAAGCTAATCTACTTGTATACAATAGTAGCATTAATGCAATGCAAGGAGAAAATTTTATGTACAATTCACCAATAAAAAGCCCTCCATATCTTACATATAGCTTACAGAAAGTTCTTCAGAGGGTTACGAAAATGACAAAAGCTTATTAATATTAAAGCAAATATAGCTATAGGACCAATACCAGGCTAATCATACACAATTCTTGTCTGCACTAAGCAGTAAAAAAAATGCTCATATAGTCATATATACATTGTAGAATACAAAGCACTCCAGGCTTGACATGTATGAAAAGAGAGGGTCACAAAGATGAAAATTTTTAAGATTAAAAGTGGAAGACAAACTATTCCAGAATGAGACAAAATTAACCAAGACATTTTAGTTGCCTAATGTGAAGGCCAAATGGCTTATAACTGCAGTAGCTCTAATGAATATTTCTGTCAGAAGAAACAACTACTCACAAACAAGGAACAACATATTTGCCTATTCATGCCAAAAAAAGGTCGTTCTATTCATTAGGGGTATTTTGAGTAACTTCTTTTAGAGTTAATTTAGTCTATATTATGCGACTTTCCTGAACTGTTTTGGGAATTTCCATTACTCTAGGATTCTATTTATGGTGTGATTTGATTTTATTTCAGTTTCCTTGTTTGACTTGGATTGGACTCCAATGCATGTAGACTATCCCTGACCCAGAAAACAAATATATATATATATATAATGTAGAATAGGGAACCCTGTAAATAGGTCTCTATAATGTAACCTCTATAAATAGGAGTGAAACTTCCACGTATACGGTGTATATACAATAGGGAAGTTTTTTTTCCTATAAATAGACCGAATCCTCCAATTCTCTCTCCTTTCTTTTCCTTCTATCTACTTTATTCATTTTCACACGGCATCAAAACAGGAGATCCTATATTTTAATATTTGCAAATATAACGCCCCAATTATGGTGAAGGCCCACACATGAAGGAGAGTGTTAAGAGTGTAAACAATTGTTGTCCTGCATCCTATAAAGGGAAATATTCTTGTGTTTGTCTGATCCTAGATGTGAATCTAGGACTGGTTTTAAAGGTAAACATTGAAGTATATGACAAATGTGCAACAAAGTTCATTTTCTGGGTTGTGTTCAGGGCATGCATGACCTTTACGTTCTGGGTTGAGGGGAGTCTTGGAATCTATTTTGTCTGTTTTACTATTTTGCATTACTTAATTGGTTTGGGAACTATCAACTATTCTCGGATTCTATACATGGTGTGAATTGATTTGGTTTTTGTTTCTAATTTGACTTTGACTTGCCTCTCTATAAATGGGCCTTAATGTAACACTTCTATTAAGACTTCA
The DNA here is from genome assembly GCA_003254865.1 of Dryas drummondii. Lineage (NCBI taxonomy): Eukaryota > Viridiplantae > Streptophyta > Magnoliopsida > Rosales > Rosaceae > Dryas > Dryas drummondii. The sequence continues at coordinate 884,244 of QANW01004110.1, forward strand.
ACACTGAAAAATGTAGAAGAGAAAACACTAGCCTACTTCCTCCTCTCCTCTCTTCATCTTTCTTTTCTCCTTCCATCTACTTTGTTTCTTTCAACAACTTTGAATTCTCTGGGTGTTAATCATGAAAGCCAATAAAGTGTAGAAACTCATTTAATGCAACAAATGGTGCAAAACTCCCCTAACAGTAAAATGAACAGAACAAATCTCCCTAACAGTTAGATCAAGTACCCAAGGCAGACACTACCTAACATAACTTTTTTCTGCAGGGTTGACAAGGCGGGAACGAGGACAATAATCTTACAGTCTTATTAAAAAAAAAAAAAAAAAGGCAATAAACTTACAGCAGAGACCATATTTTCCTTGCAACAATTGTGGTCACAGAAATGTATCTTATTAGACAAGTAATGCTTACCTGAAGTCGATTGAGAACATAAGTATATTTCCCCCATAGCTCTGGCCGGCTTTCCATAAGTGACAAATCAAGAATCCGATGGATACACCAGACCCCAAAGCTTACAATCAAATCCGATCTCCAAATACAACCCTCCCCACAATGAGGAACTGAGGAAACCATAGAGTGGGTGAAGTTTGCATCAACATTCTTCATTGTGGAAGCTGATTTCCTATCAGAAGACGAGTACTGAGGCTCACCCATCTGCGCTCGATTCATTTCTCTCGTTTCAGCTTCATAAAGGTATTTCTCCCTTGCCGCCACTCGATCAATCAGCTCCTCATCTGCCCCATCATTCTGATTAAACAGCCAATCTGAGCCTTCTAACTTCAGAAGCTTCATGATGCAATATCTGAAATTTTTAAGAAGTTTAGCCTCTGAATCTGCAACTGAAGTATGTTCTTGACTAACAGAACCTGCCCTACTACCAACTCCTCCACCCCCAATAGTACGATTATTATCAGCTACACCAAATTGCTCAAAAGGCTGTCTAGACCAGAGGGACCCAGTGCCAAAACTAGAATTCTGCTGTGATGATAGAGCATCTCTGTAGACTTTTGATGGAGAGAGTTCATCAAATGCCAAAGGAGCTCCTGTTCGTGCTCCAGAATTTGGATACAACGGTGATTCATAACCAGTTATCCCAACGGATGATCCAAACCCAATGGGATTTTCCCAGTGAACACTTTTATCAGACATGTAGAGATCCCGGTGAATGTCTGGTAAACTATGGTATTTCTTTGTATTGGCTGGACTCACCACATTCTCAGCAATTCCAGACGAGCACATATCATAATATGGGCTTTCAGATTGCAACGGACTATTTCTGGATACTGTAAGGTTCTGAAAACTGGAGGCCTGACCAGAACTTAACCCATTATGCAACTTCTGCCCCATGGTAAATGCAAGTGAATCTCTGTAGTTTGCAGCACTCAACGAAGAACGGGTCTTCAGGGCTGGTGACTCCATTTGACCATTCAAGTTTCCAGGACTTCTGTCCTTTGTAATTCGATTGAGATATGGTGCAGTCTGATAACCATGTACTGTGGCTGGCTGGTAATCCCAACCCTCAGAAGATGGTATACTGCGCACACTTGAATACCTCCTCTCACCAGAGTCAATAACGCTGCGGCTTGAATTTTGTACATAGGCATCCAACAACTGCATGTGGCTAGACCACAATGGGGAAGATCCCCTTTGAACCCCATATGGTGACTCTAAACTGCTTTGCACCCTATGCTGCTTTGTAGAGTCATATAAACTTGAGTTGATTAGAGGATCAGATCCTCTGCCTCCTACAGAGGGAAAAAATCCGGAAACTTCCTTTGTAGTGGTATCGACTTTCAGGGAGGAGGATGCAGCCTTTGAATCTAAACCCAACAACAGATCCAGTTTCTTAGTCTTTGCTTCTTGAATTACATTTCCATGGAAATCATAAAGTTGTCCCCAAAACTCATCAAGTACAGCAGCTAGTTGACGTCTCGCAGCACGCCCCAACCCTGCCAATCTTGAAAGGCTTCCAGCGCCACTCCCCCCTTCACCTTTTCCGCTGAAACTCCTAAATGATCCCGGACCCTCAGATGTTAGTGAAGCAGTGCTCCCAGAAACCACTTTCAATGAATCTTCAGGCTCCCAGGTATCTCCCTCATCATCATCTTTTTCAGTTGGCAAGTCCTCTTCAACCCCAACTGTCTTTTCAACTGGCTCCGTCGATTCAATCTTCAAGGAATTGGTGCCCAGCATTGCAACATCAGAAACCTCATGAACCACAGTTGAGACTGGAATTGACTCCGCTGTAGATGTGGGGCCCTCAATACGGCATTTAGGGGAGCGAGGAAAGGTCATATGAGAACTATTTTCCTCTGTGGTTGTCAGGCGAAGCTCCTGATCAGGCTCCATGATAGTTTCGGGCAGATCATGATCAAAATTTGCAACTGTTATATCTGTATCACCATCCAAAGCCTTCCCCATTGATGGTGATGGTTCATTCCTCTGTACACTTGCCTCTCTCTGATATTTAGTTTCAGCTCTATTGATCTCCTCTCTCTTTGTTAATGAATCAGGTATACCCTCAGGCAAATCCCAGTTCCACACCTGAGTCTCTAATCGAGAAGTTGAAGATTTTAACGGGGTGGCTGCAAGCCAAATCATCAAACAAAATGATGCACACGCAGTGATGAGAAGTACATAAGGGACATACATACTACTCCCCATATTCCACCTCAAATTACCTACCCAATCACTATTCCCAAAAATCATTTCCGCTACAAATATAATTTTCAATCCAAGCATCCCAAAAAGTGTAATCAGGGATAAAAATTCAACAAATTGAGAAATTTTATGGGCACCCATTATTGGTCTTGAAGCAGCAACTCGGAAAAGAGGGATCACAGAAGATGGCAGTAGTAGAGCTGCCAAAACCTGTGTGGATATAAGCAGTTGATACATCCCTTCAGCTCCTGAATTCCAAACAAAATAAAGAGCTGGAACAATGGCAATAATTCTGATTGTAGCACAATGAAGCCAACCAGGAAGATCCAGTTTCAAAAAATCATTCAAGACTACTTGTCCACCCAGACTCCAACTTAATGCTGTGATTTGATTTGACAAAAAGAGAACCAGCAAGAAGGCAGCTGGTACCATTGGACCCCAAAAGACCTGTATAATTTGAAAAGAAAATAAAATACGTTCAGCATGCAGCATGATATTGAACAATTGTCACAAAGAAAATTCATTACAAACAACTGCTCATGGGGAGAGATTAAAACCTGTTCCATTAGTGACATTGCATCCTGAAATGTCAGCAAAACAAGGCCTGAACTGTAGAATACATTTGCCGCAGAAGTCATAAGGACATAATTCACCAGATAAATACCACTAAAGATACATAAGATGGCAAAAAGATGGTTATGACACAAGGCATCCTTAGAAACAGTTGGTTGTCGCTGATACTGCTGCAAAATTACATCAATGGAGTTCAGAGAATTGACCATCACACAAATCAACTATTATAAAAACATTTTTTTAAATAGTTTGCAAATGGGATGGAGAGGAGGAAACAGAACTTAGTGATGCAAGCACATTAATTGATGCAAATATTAAAATTGATTATTTTCAGACTCACTGCCTCCAACAAGAGAATCTTTTTTTTTTTTTTGTGGCCAGGCTCCAAGAAGAGAATCTTAATTTTACTTAATGAAACTTTTTTTTCTATTTAGAAAGGAAGAAGAAATGTGCACATGTAGCTCAGTGGTCTATACTGAACTGCATTGTCTATTGAAAATGGCAACACATGGTTCTCTTAATCAAATCAGTTTGTCAAGAGGTTCTTTCAAACCAGAGGCACAGATGATGACTCAACAATATGCCCTAAAAGGAAAGCCATGTTAAGAAACAAGACAAAAGATACAAACTGCATATGCATGCGTTATATGTATATCTAAATAAGACAACTGTTGAAATCCATTAGACGTCCTACATATAGAAGAAGCATTCACAAGGGTTTGTATTAAAGCAATATTTCCCATATGAACAAGCAATGAGAAACTGTGTAAACTCAAAGATGCACAAACACGCATATATACAAAGAAGATAAGATACCACTAGGAGTTAACTACCCGTAAAAGAATCAATATATATATATATATATATATACACATAAGAAAGATGCACACACATGCACATGCATACAAATATATATATATATATATGAATGTATGCTTATGCTCACATTCAGCAATATATGCATGGATGTGCAACACAAATGCAGAGACTGATAACAGGGGAGCATGAGAAGCAGAGCTACCTGCACAATAGAAGAATGAAGATAAAAACTGTGAGGCATTATACTTGCTCCAAGAAGACTCATAAGTGCAAATGCACTCTCCCCACTCAGCTTTGTTAGCAACCCAATCATGGAATGTGGCATTTCTGGTTGACTGCTAATTACTCCAAGAAGTAAGGAAAGCAGCATAAATCCTGCCATGGATATGCATAGGAACTTCGCTTTGCAAGTCTCCTGAAATATGGAAGCTATTTAGTTTTGTAAATGATTGCAAACGCAAGATTATAAAGGAATTCAAGTAACAGAACTTACCAGGACGGTGGAAAAAATAGGGTATAAAACAGCATTAACAGCAGTCAAAAACACACAAGTGAACAAGTCCCACCCAAACAGAAGATTAAGTCCATGTGCAATGCCGAGGACCTAGTAAAATTAGTGCAACCATGTGTTACAAATATAACAAATTTGATTTGTAACAATGATACTACAGATTATTGCTTATGCCACAGCTACATTGAAAAAGAAAAGGTGGGGTTGTTGGGGGGGGAGGGGGGATGAATAAGTCAATGAGGAAAGAGAAATTACCATGGTAAGGTCCAACAGAATCACAGAAACCTCTGTTTGTATTCCTAAGAATATGCATGTGCCTTTGTCATACTCCTCGCTGCAAATCTTTTGGCATACATGAAATTTAGGAAGAAAAAAAAAAGAGTTAAAACTTGGCAGCCTAACAAGGACATGATTGCAGACACAGTATATGCATGCATGCATAAGTAGTCGCACCTCCACTACTAAAAACAATAAGAAGAATAATGCATTAACAACACCCTAAAAAGGGGAATAATACCTGAGCAAGATCTCTTCCAGTGACTACACCAATCCGAGCTGACAGATAGTGACATAAAATAGCAGCCAAATTGAAAATAAGCATTAATGCTACCAGGTCAGAACCAAAACGGGCACCTGCTTCAACAGTTGCCGCCCACTTTCCAGGGTCAAGATATCCAACTGAAATCAGAAGCATGGGTCCAACAACAGGAAGCAACCGATGTATAACACCCGGCATACTGTTAGCATTAGAATTAGCTGACTCCATATAAGCTATTGACTCTTGGAGAAACGAAATTGCCAGTGCAATGGATTTTACTTGGATATTATTCTTACTAAACGGAGGGACTTCCTGGACTGCTCAACAAAACTTGACTCGAGAACTGAGCTAGCCACTCCTTGAGAGGGAAAGGAAAAACATAAGCAATTTACCAATGGGAGCACAAGAGCAAAAAGGACCTAGAACTTTGGGACAATAAAAGAAAAGGAATGACCAAAGGCATAGGGAACTAGAGCAGGTGGACAAGTATTAGCACTTCCAAGCAACAGGGTCTCCAAATGAGTACCAAATTAAATAAATTGCATGGCTATTGTGCATATCACAGAGAGAATCTCAGCATTCCAAAATATATGACATGACACCAGCACCAACTACTTATGCGACAGTACATGAACCCAGTCTACTGTCTTTGGAGAGCAAAAATAAGTAAGAGAAAGTACAGCCAATGAAGGTCCTGATAAGGTGAGTCGCGCAGGCTATTCCAATACACTTGCGCAGATCAAACCTAACTTTTCCACACAATTACTACATGACCAAACTTTAAGCGCTAACTGTGATCATCAGATACTGATCTGATGCTTTCAATCATATCCAAATGGACGCCATTGTAGAGTAAGTAGAGTAAGTAGAGCGTGAATCCAACTCTTACGGAACTTTGGCCAATTACTAGAATTGGGGAGCACAACTAACAGACACTCTCAACTCCATCCACGAAACAAACTTCAATCAGTCAAATCACTTGCTACCCTGCCTTTGATGCCCAATCCTGCTTCAGAAAATTACATTAGTCTGGCAAGCCAAACGAAAGCGCAAATATCAACATCAATGCATCTTAGTAACCTATTTTTATGACTAACTCAAACTTTTATGACAGCCATTAGAATAACCCAACAAGTTCTTTTACACCATTAAGTAAGCACATTAACCACAATGAATTCCATGTAGAAAACATGCTCATCTTCCTAAAATTTGATCAATAGAAAAGCTAGTATAGAATTATTAAAACTTCCATAACAAGAATCTAATAGCAACCAATCAAACTCCAAGCCCTGGATTCCAGCAGAAATGCAAAAACCCAGCTCCAAACCCATCTCAGATCTTTGCCCACCTCCAATGACAAAAAAAATATATATATATATATATATAAAAAAACCAACCCCAAACAGAATCAAAAGGCACATAAAGGTTTTAAAATAACAAAAACTCTAAAGTTGGAAGACAACCCAAAACCCTGTAATCCACATACGATGATAAAATATCAGAATCCATAGCCATGGATCTGATGCACCCAACAAACCAAAACCCAACAGCCCATTTACACGAATACCGAGGAAGATGATAAATATGGGTTCAATCAATTAATCAATCAAGTCATCAAGTCAAAAGCACACAAAAAGGTCCGTACAGAAGAAGCATGAGTTTTAGGGTTTTCGAAATGCCAGAGCTTACCTTCCTCTGAGCTTTCCTTTTCTCTTATTATTGTTTGTTTCAGTTTCTCTGCCAATCTCTATCTAATCTTTTAGTCCTACACAAGCAGTAGATCTCAGAGGACTTCAAAGAAAGCCACAAAAGCTTATATATTTTTTTATGTATATATATCCTTGTATCTTGAATTGATAGGGAGAAAAGGAGAGAAAGAAAAAGCTCAATTTTCTTGGTAGAGAGAGAAAGAGAGAACTAGAGAAGTAGTGAAAGAAATTTATGGGTGGGGTTTCAAGGCCACCTTGAAGAGAGAGAAAGGAAGACTGATAGTGAAAGTGAGGTCTTGAGCAAAAGTTTCACAAAAATGTGTTTTGTTTTTAAAGATCCAAAAGGCAGTTACTTTCATTTATGGAAATATATGTACCTTTTATTTTCTATTTCTTTCTTTTTCTGTTTCCCAAAGAATTTTTTTTTCTTTTCATTTTCTCACTAAATTTCATTATTTATCTACAAATTTAGGTGCCAGCTGAAATGAAAATCAAGATGATTATGCTGGTATGAGAGAATTTAGGTATATAGACAATGACTAGTGATTGGTGTTTTCCTATTTTATAGAGGCAGTATGGAATTGGTTAGTGAGAATATATATATTATTGTTAAGAGGAAATTGTTATTACTTTTTTATAATTTTATTTGTTAGACATTGACTTCAAATGAAAAGGAAACTTTACAAGGTTGAACAGCAATCAATGTTCTCTAACACACACAATTAAGTGATGTAGTCAATTCCCTCCAATTAAGTGGTTTCTTAATAAAATTGTGTTTCCACAGCGCACGAACGCGTTAACTCTTAACCGTAAATTAATATGAATTCAATTATAGAATTCACATTAATATACGATCGTTCGTGCGCACGCATATGTGAACAATTGACTTTAAAGTTACTTTAATTTCTATGAATTCTATTATAGAATTCACATCAATATACGATCGTTTGCGTACACGCACACGTGAACAACTGACGTTAAAATTACTTTCTTAAAAAGCTATTTATATAAAAAGTCGCTAATTTGGATTTGACAATTAAGTAATTGCAATTAAGATCTTCAATTTGGCTAAATAACTTAACTTTTTATTTTTATTTATTATATTGTCAAAATATGAAGTTCATTATGGAAATTACATTATAAATAAACTACAAAAAAATACGCTTAAAAAACATCTTATTACATGACATTGTGAGAGGCTTGTAACTACAATGGTAGAGACTATTTACCCCACACTCAATATCATAGTTTGAATTTTATTTTTTATAAAATAATTGATGTCATTTTGATAATGTACCAAGTAATGTTTGGCCAAGCAAATAATGCAAATTCTTTAAAAACAAATTAATGAGATGAAGTATTAATTTCTTGTTCTCTCTTCTTCGATCTATAGTGAAACCACATAATTATAATAGCTTTGATAGGTTCAAAGTTCACATTTACTATTTTCATATGCAATTTGTGACTTTTGAAATGACAAAGTTATCAAGGAAGTATTCATATTGAGAGAATCAATTAAATTGTTCAATGTTCTTAAAGAATGCGTGCTTTGTCAAGCAATAAAACTCATCTCGTCATATTATTGAATGTGTCGGTTATGTATAAATGTCGTCTCATAATATTATAAAGTGGATTACACATGATTCATTTTTATAACAAGGGCCAAAGCCCATAAACAAAAATAACCACAATTCAATCCAAGCTTGAGCCTTTTTAGACTAAATGTTCTCATAAATTTTGCATAACAGCGGAGGCTGGTTAAAAATAATAGGCAAACTTCAACTCACGACCCATGATAGTCAACCCATTAACTATAAAATATCTTTCGCTATGGATACGAGTGATGGATCAATTCCATTCTTGGTGAACAATTTGTTGACAACTCTCTACTAAATTGAGAATTAGTAGGTATAATCCAACTTCTTATTTTAAGAAACTCCACTAGTCCATAATTTAACCGTAAGCACTTGAAAGAAATATAATGCATACAATATGTGTTGAACATAAGTAAAGTTACAATACGAAGAGTTTTGATTGAGATATGGGGTCACAATGAGTTTTTTTTTCATAATTTTTAAAAACAACATTTTTATGAAAAAATTTAATAGCAAAAAACTGCCATATATAGGGCTTTCGGTTTGGTGTGTAAATATTGTGCACCACAATTTTTAGTTATTTTTTAAAAATGTTATAATTTTTTATTTTTTGTATGATAACGTTATCTTTTGTAGGGTTGACAAATTTGACATGACTCGAACCCAACACGAAGTTAGCAAGTTTGGGTTAACAATTTCTTGACACGAACACGAATATGACACAACCCGCTAAATACGAATAATAAACTGGCCGAATTAGTGTCAAACAGTGTAACACGATTGTGACACGCTAAACACGTTTAACTAGTATTATATGAACAAAATGAATAATTTTTCTCATTTTTTTAATATGTATTATATGACCTATTATAGAATTTTGACTTATTTGTATATGGTTTTATTAGTATTATGATTAAATATGGTTTTTATGTTTTAAAGGTAATGCATAAGTAACTACGTACTTTGATTTAAAAATATAAGAAATTCTGTTTAAGTTTTGGTTCACAAATTATATGGGTCAACTCGAAAACGATACGATTATAAACGGGTCGGGTTAGGGTTGAGTCACTCGACACGATTAATCAAACATATCGGGTTATGGTTGACTAGTATTTAATATGAATACGAAATAACACGACACGAATCCGATATGACACGACCCATTGCCAGCCCTAATCTTTTGCTAGTTTGATAAAAAAACTCGATGAGAGTTGGTATATTGGACCTTGGGAGGCAGTGGAGTATGTAATTGTCATGTTGTCCTTAATTTTTTTAATAAATTTTATAGACTAATAAGGATAAAATTAAAATTGGGATTGAAAATGGTGGATATCTTACCAATATTGTAAATTTACAAATATTATACAAATATATAAGGCAATTACTAATTAGGATTAATTGTCATGTTGTCCTTAATTTTTTAATAAAATAATATTAAAATTGTATAGACTATATAATAAGGATAAAATTAAATTTGGGATTGAAAATGGAGGATATCTTACCAATATTATACGAATGTCTAAGACTAGGATTAATTGCCATGCTGTCCTTAATTTTTTTATTTTTTAATATTATAATTGTACTGACTAATATGGATAAAATTAAAATTGGGATTGAAAATGGAGGATATCTTACCAATATTGTAGATTTACCATTGTCAAAAAAAAAAATTGTAGATTTACCAATATTATAGATTTGTATAAGACAATTACTAATTAGGATATTTCATTCCTTTTTACTTAATTTTTTTTCCTTTTAAGCCACAAATTCTAAAAGTCCATTCAGAAATTGTTAGGACAGGACAACAAAAGACAAGAGCATTCATATTTTGGTCATATATATCTGTAAAATATGTGATTAACTAATTTGGCACATACCATTTTCTCCAAAACTTCCTATATAACTATAACCAAAACAGTATACACAGGATGTATTAATGCACATGACCAAAGAAAAAAATGACACATGCATGCATGGTGTCAGCCCTTTCCAAATTTGGCATCTATGAACAAGATTGCCATACCATGCTGCAATCCCTAATAATTGGTTGTATTAGCTGGGAATTTCTGTAAATGGCCAATAAAGAACAAACAACAAACAAGGTCATTTATGAAAAATTCTGACAAATAGGCCACCAGGCCCAGGGCAGTTTAATGATAGGTCCTCATGATTAACTCAATTGTAGACTTGTAGTACTCCATCATCAAAGGAAGCTCTGACTGTTTTGGGCATGGCCAATGCAGTCTTTGCAAGGTTCCAACTTCCAAAGCATGTCAATAATGCCAAAAGAATTCACAGCTTCTAACTTTTGGCCACTTGGCCAATGGCTAAAGAAGGAATTAAGGTATTACCAAATAAAGCTAACTTCTTTCAAAGCCAGTGAGAAAGCTCGTGATCCCAGATTATTATTATTATTATTATTATTATTAGTTTGAGTTCCCACAATTTCAGGCCCTTCTTCATCTTTGACAATTGGCCTTCTCTGCACATTGGTAGTATTTCGTGCATTGTTTTGTTTTAACATTTTGCTTTTTCTGCGTTTGACACTTTGACTGCATTCGTTCCAATTTCACGGGATGTCCCCAAAAGGACAATGTGTGTCTTAGAGATCGACTACAAAATCTTATATGTAACTCCTCACTCATATTTAAAACCAGTTATATAACTGTATTTTTTTTTTTTGGTTAATTATGTGACCGATTTTATGAATTTATGTTCAAATAAATATGCTCTACATAAATTTGAAAGTTGAAACCTTGAATTATTTGTATGAAATCAAGACAACATGATTTTTTTCGTTTTTCTTAGTTTGAAATGAGACTCAAAGCTAGGCAGGGAGGATGAACTCAATAATTAAAATTCTATTTCAGTTACATGTGGAGGCTAATACTCTATCACTATAGTTGTGATATATACCAAATATCATGCTCTTACAAATTGTAGTATTAGAGTTATGATAAGTACGCATCACATTTTCACTTAGAATCAGAGTAGTCCCTCCACACCGCACCCATTTTACAAAAATTTAAACTATTTCATATACGTTTATTAGTGAAATAAAGAAAAAAATATATATATGTATTTCATAACTTTTAATTCCCACTCTTTTACATTCCATTTTTTTTCTGTATATTATTATTTATTCTAAAATTTAAACTCTCTCTCCTAGTCGCTGGCCATGCAATGCATCAAACTGAAATCCCTGTCCCCAATCTTATCATTTCATTATAACTAAATATAAAATTCATATTTGATAAATATATATATATAATTCATAATCATCAGAAGCAATAATATTATATGTAAATTGTAAGTGCGCCCACCAAAGCTTAATTGCATGCAACAAGATCTAACTCAGTTGATGAACAAGTTCATTGAACTTCAAGCATATCCAAGCTCTCTGTAAAATTCAATTGTATGTATATTTCTTAATCCGTAGTCCTTAATTTGGTTTGAGATTATTATACAAATTAATTAACTATTGTTATTCCTCAATCACTTGTACAGTTAAAGTTAGAGTTGAATTGAAGGAGACCAACATGGCTCATATCACCATGCATATGCATGCTGCCAAGAATCTAGTTTGTGTAGTAATCTTATTTACTAGATTGAGATTTTTGGGGTTTTGTAGCACAAATTTATAATAACAGTCTTAACAGATAGAGTTTATCAGTAAGCTATTTAGGAGAAGTGCTGGTTCAATGTATCTGCAATATTTCAGAACATGAAGTATCCTCCTTAATTAATTATTTAATTAGCTAGTCCTAAATTCTAATATTTATAGTCTTGATCGATTTCATTAATTTGTTAAGGTTTGGAAGCAAGTGTTGTTCCTACATTGATATATGGCTTTGGTTTGGGTTGCCATGTGAACATATTTAAATGATTAATTAGTAGATCGATGAATCTAGCTAGCTTGGTGAAAGAGCAAAGATTAACTGCATGTACTTGATGTTTCGAGAACTCAACAAATAAACATGCAAAGTTCACTTTTTTATAATCTGATGGATTTCACGTGCTTGTGCTTGTATATATAGCGCACAAATCTTTTCGACACGTGAGAAATACCATTAGACAATTCTTACAAAAAAGAAATAGCAATAGACTAACACTTGGTTATTTTCATGTGTTCTGAGTTAATTAAGATGTTAACAATTATTGGTATACATCTCTATATCATTAAAGACCGATGGTATGGACACTATAACATATAAATACATTTTATTTCATTGAATTTTAAGGGGTTAATTTTTTATATCAAGCATAAATTTGAGAATCGTTGTTCTATTACATATTTTTGTAGTACAATATACGTATCATACACGAGCTCTAATAAAACACTTTTTTATTCTTTGAATGTCAACGTATTTATTTTTTTATTTCATGCATAGGTTTTGAAAATAAAAAATTTCAACAACTTGAGTAAGCTTGTGTACGAGTTATGAGACCTTTAGCAGTGTGGACATCCATATCCATGATCTAAGGACCATAACCCAACTCCACAAAAGGAGACTATGTTCACCATATTCAGTGAAGATCTTAATGACCAATCACATTTATTCAGAACCGGACACCTGGAGGAATATTCGTCGTTAGAAGCTTAAACTTAAGCCGTAATTATAAAGCAAACCCCTCTCCATTTCCTGACACGTGGATTCTACAATGAGACTCTATTTTGGCAGTTTCTGTCCTCACCCACCTCCACTGCCGCTCTTACGTTTGTGATTTCGTTTTCTTGCATATTCCTCCGTCTTTTTTATTTGATTAAAAATATAAAATTGATGGGTTTTCTGAATTTTAATTTGTAACATTTTTGTTTGTTTGTTCGTTACGTAAATTAGGTGGTGTAGAATACGACACTTTTCACTTTTTTATTCGTATTTATTGGATTTGAAATTAAAATTCCCATCGGTCTTTTTATGAATTTTTTTTATTTATATATTCAAAGTCTGAAGATGTGAAGGTAATTCATAACTGATAAATTTAATGTCACTTAATTTTAATCCATTTTCTGATGGATAAATATATGATCTGAAAATGTCATTTAATCACAGCATTTTTCACCTTAATTCATAAGAATCATAACATTTCATGTTCAATGGCATCAATGCTATACACTTTCAGTTTTAATTATTTTGGTCTCATTTGGTGTATGTTTAATTTGTTGCATTTTGTATATTTTTTCCCCAATGGGCTGCACATTTCAATACATACATGGACTACCAAATGCACACACACAAATGGGTTTGCTTCTTTGACCCATCAAGGCAAGGCAACGAGGACTTGTATATTATATGCATTGGGTTATGGTAATTTACCTTAATTTTATATTATTTGAAGTCTTTTGGCCAAAAAAAAAAAAGAAAAAAAAAAGAAAAAGAAATGCTGATTAAATGTGCACAAGATTTATATATGCATATTAAGAAGAACACTTGCATGATATATGCACATGATCTTAAATTGAAGTTTTTGGTCATTGCTGATCATAGAAGTTAATTTCCTCTGAAACCAAATATGCAGGAAATCCTCACATAAATGTGGTGGTGAAAATATTGTCTTTTCGAATTACATTACATTACAGGTTAGAATCAGCTGCAGAATCATATGCACATATATTTTTTGTAACAAGAAAAACTCATCACTCCCTCAGGGGGTATCACAAACATATGAATATTTTAATTATAGTTTGAAAATGTGTTTGGGAAATGCTTAGACTATTTGATTTCAATGACACTCTGTCACAGCTTCCTTTATTTTATATCCTTCCCGATCCCCTTTCTCTCCTTAGACTTTTCACTTAAGTCAACTAGCTTTAATTGTTTGAAATCTAAACGAAATGAGGTCAGTTTTCAGTATCAGTCATTTTAAGACCTCTGCTTAGTTGCTTAGTTGTTTGATAACATCAAATATTGCACTTGATCATAATGAATTGTTCATTCTTGTACTCTGCAGGTGGATGTCCAAATATTTGTAGCACCAAGGGTAATTTTAAGGCCTCTTGTGCCAACATTCCCATGTTTTGCAAATATTGCAGTGTCTTTGATAGACAAGGTAATTTGACACAATTTTGACAAAGTGGTTTCTAAAACTTCATGTAAGTAACATGTTCTAAAACTTCATGCATGTGGACTTCATGTAAGTGGTTTCTACATGCAGCCACATGTGGACTTTGGACTAGAATTACTAGGAGGGGATGTTATAGCAATCTCTGGTTTGTATCAGTTTGTTCAGGTGTCACTCTCTCACTCTCTCTCTCTTCTTTTCTCTTTCTCTCTCTGTGTGTAATCTGTAAACTAATCCAACTGGAATTGTTTAACTTATCTTCAGTTTAATGTTGACTTTTTGAGTGAAGGAGAAGCAGCCAACATGATCATAAATTTAGAATATATATATATGTGTGTGTAAGATATATGATATATGTAAAAGTTAAAGTACACGTTTCTCCTTTTCTAGTCCCTATGACTTGAAGATGATGTTAGCTTAGTCATAATCTGTGAATGGTTGACTGGGTGTAACAAATGAATAAGGATTAAAATTTGGGAACCCAGAAGTATTGGCAGGGATTGTGGTGCATATAACATTGATGTTTTGGATTTTTTTATGGGGAATTAAAATATCTATGCTACCCTTTTACAATTAGGATTAATATATTATAAAATTAAGATTAAATATTAAATTTTAATAATTTTTTAGAATAACATGAATACCATATAATATTTCAATTGGATTACCAAATTTAAATATAATTTTTCAGATTAGGTCAAAAACATGTAGGCCCTTTTGTTTTTGGTCTTTTCATTTGACATTTGTGTCCTTGAGATTTTTATATTATCTTGGAAGTTGGCTAATGTAATCTAATTGTATTTGTGAACATAAAATTACAATGTTGCCTTTAATTTAGTTCAAGATATAGAAATGTGATGTAGGGTATAGAAATGAGGTGCATGATATATCAATGAGGTTTATAGTTTAGAATTAGGGTTTTGGAGCTTAGGGTTTAGGTCTTGAGTTTTGGGCAGAGACCAAACTAAGCCGTTTTGCTGCGTAGCAGTCAAACATAAACTTAATATTTTTTGTATTGATTTATTTATAATTGACCATATTTTTGTTGTTGTAGTGGCATGTAATGTAATATTTGTGAATTATAGTACCATTTACTATATTATTATGTCTGACTTTTCAACTAGTACCTAATTTAAAATGCTATTAAATTTTGGTATTTAAACTAAAAAACTAGTTTCTTAAGTCATTCCTTAGGACATCTCTAGTCGTTTCTTGAGAATTTCAGTTCGTACCTCGAGGTATTTTAAATGCTTATACCCTTTGTGCATTTTAAATTATACCTAGTGATATTTCAAGTCATGCTTTGAGGCTTCTCAAGTCATACTCTAGAGTTTCTCAAGTCGTTACTTAGGGCATCTCAAGTAGTTTCTAAGGGCATCCAAATTTGTTCCGTGAGAATTTTAGTTTGTACATTGAGGTATTTTAAATGTTTATACCCTTGGTGCATTTCAAATTGTACTTAGTGATATTTCAAGTCATATTTTGATACTTTCCAAGTTATACACTAGAGTTTTTCAAATCGTTTCTTAGGGCATCCGAAATAGTTCCGCAAGAATTTCAGTTCGTATCTCGAAAGATATTAATGTTTATACACTTAATGCATTTCAAATTGTACTTAGTGACATTATAAGTCATATCATAAAGTTTCTCAAGTCATTCCTTAGAGTATCTCAAATCGTTCCTTAGGACATCTCAAGTCGTTCCTTGAGAATTTCAATTTGTACCTCGAGACATATTAATGTTTGTACCCTTAATTGGTGTATTTCAAATTGTAGCTAATGACATTTCAAGTTATTTTTTGACATTTTTCAAGTAATACTTTAGAGTTTCTCAAGTTGTTCTTTAGGGTATTATAAGTCGTTCCTTGAAAATTTCAGTTCGTATCTCGAGGCATATTAATGTTTATACCCTTGGTGCATTTCAAATTGTATCTAGTGACATTTTAAGTCATGTTTTGACTTTTTTAATGTCATACCCTAAAGTTTCTCAAGTTGTTCCTTAGGTCATCTCGAGTCGTTCCTTAAGGCATCCCAAGTCGTTTCTTGAGAATTTCAGTTCATATCTTAAGGTATTTTAAATATTTATAACATTGGTGCATTTCAAATTACATACAGTGACATTCCAAGTCATGATTTGACATTTTTCATGTCATAGTTTAAAGTTTCTCAAGTCGTTCATTAGAATATCTCAAGTCGTTCTTTCAAAATTTCAATTCGTACCTCAGGGTATTTTAAATGTTAATACCTTTGTTGCATTTCAAATTGTACCTAGTAACATTCAAAATCATGTTTTGAAGTTTTTCATGTCATACCCTAGAGTTTCTCAAGTAGTTCCTTAAGGCATCTCAAGTCATTTCTTAATAATTTCAATTCGTTCCGCGAGATATTTTAAATTTGTATACCCTTGGTGCATTTCAAATTGTACTAAGTGACATTGCAAGTCATGTTTTGACTTTTTACATGTTATACCCTAGAGTTTTTCAAGTCATTCCTTAAGGCATCCCAAATCATTCATTGAGAATTTCAGTTCGTATCTCGAGATATTTTAAATTTTAATACCCTTAGTGCATTTCAAATTGTACCTAGTGACATTCAAAATCATGTTTTGACGTTTTTCATGTTATACCCTAGAGTTTCTCAAGTTATTATTTAAGGCATTTTAAGTCATTTCTTAAGGCAACCCAAGTCGTTCATTAAAAATTTCAGTTCGTACCTCAAGGTATTTTAAATATTAATACCCTTAGTGCATTTTAAATTATACCTAGTGACATTAAAAATCATGTTTTGACATTTTCCATGTCATACCTTAAAATTTCTCAAGTCGTTTTTTAGAGCATCTCAAATGGTTACTTAAGGCATCCCAAGTCGTTTTTTGAGAATTTCAGTTCGTACATCGAGGTATTTTAAATGTTAATATCCTTGGTGCATTTCAAATTGTACCTAGTGACATTCAAAGTCATGTTTTAACATTTTTCATATCATACCCTAAAGTTTCTTAAGTCGTTCCTTAGGACATTTCAAGTTGTTCATTGAGAATTTCAGTTCGTATCTCGAGATATTTTAAATGTTTATATCCATAGTGCATTTCAAATTGTACCAAGTGACATTCTAAATCATGTTTTGACGTTTTCATGTCATACCCTAAAGTGTCTCAAGTCATTCCTTAAGGCATCTTAAGTCGTTCATTGAAAATTTTAATTTGTACCTCGAGGAATTTTACATTTTAATACCTTTAGTACATTTCAAATTGTACCTAGTGACATTCAAAGTCAGGTTTTAACGTTTTCCATGTTATACCCAAGAGTTTCTCAAGTCGTTCCTTAGAGCATCCGAAATCGTTAATTAAGAATTTCAATTCGTATCTCGAGAGATATTAATGTTTATACCCTTAATGCATTTCAAATTGTACCTACTGACATTACAAGTCATACCCTAGAGTTTCTCAAGACATTTCTTAATGTATTTTAAGTCGTTCTTTAGGGCATCACAAGTCGTTACTTAGGGCATGCTAAGTCGTTACTTGAGAATTTCAGTTTGTACCTTAAGGGATATCAATGTTTATACCCTTAATTGGCGCATTTCAAATTGTATCTAATGACATTCCAAGGCATGTTTTGACATTTTTCAAGTCATACCCTAAAGTTTCTCAAGTCGTTCCTTAGGGCATCCCACTTCGTTTCTTGAGAATTTCAATTCGTATCTCGAGGGATATTAATATTTATACCAATGGTGCATTTCAAATTGTATCTAGTGACATATCAAGTCATGTTGAGACGTTTTCTATGTCATACCATAGAGTTTCTTAAGTCGTTCCTCACGGCATTTCAAGTCATTCTTTAAGGCATCTCAAGTCGTTCCTTAAGAATTTCAGTTCGTATCTCGAGATATTCTAAATATTTATATTCTTGATGCATTTCAAATTATACATAGTGACATTCCAAGTTATGTTTCGACATTTTCCATGTCATACACTAAAATTTCTCAAGTCGTTCCTTAGGACATATCAAGTCATTCCTTAAAACATCACAAGTCGTTCTTTCATAATTTTAGTTCGTACCTCAAGGTATTTTAAATATTAACACCCTTGGTGCATTTCAAATTGTATCTAGTGACATTCAACGTCATGTTTTGACGTTTCTCATGTCATATCTTAGAGTTTCTCAAGTCATTTCTTAAGATATTTCAAGTCGTTCCTTAAGACATCTCAAGTCGTTCCTTCAAAATTTCAGTTCGTACCTCGTGGTGTTTTAAATGTTTTTACCCTTGGTACATTTCAAATTATACCTATTAATATTCAAAGTAATGTTTTGACATTTTTCATGTTATACCTTAAAGTTTTTCATGTCGTTTCTTAGGGCATCTTAAGTCGTTCCATAAGACATCTTAAGTCGCTCTTTGAGAATTTCAGTTCGTACCTCGAGGTATTTTAAATGTTAATACTCTTGGTATATTTCAAATTATATTTAGTGACATTCAAAGTCATGTTTTGACGTTTTTGATGTTATACCTAAGAGTTTTTCAAGTCGTTCATTAGAGCATCTCAAGTTGTTCCTTGAAAATTTCAGTTCGTACCTTGAAATATTTTAAATGTTTATACCCTTAGTGCATTTCATATTGTACCAAGTGATATTTTAAGTCATGTTTTGACGTTTTCCATGTCATACCCGAAAGTTTTTCAACTCGTTCCTTAAGGCATCTTAAGTCGTTTCTTAAAGCATCTCAAGTCGTTCATTGAGAATTTCAGTTCGTACCTTGAGATATTTTAAATTTTAATATCTTTAGTACATTTCAAATTATACCTAGTGACATTCAAAGTCATGTTTTGACGTTTTCCATGTTATACTCTAAAGTTTCTCAAATCGTTCTTTAAGAAATCTTAAGTCGTTTCTTAAGGCATCCTAAGTGGTTCATTGATAATTTCAGTTCGTACCTAGAGGTATTTTAAATGTTAATACCCTTGGTGCATTTTAAATTATACATAGTAACATTCAAATTCATGTTTTGACATTTTTTATGTCATACCTTAAAATTTTTTAAGTCGTTTTTTAGGTCATCTCAAGTCGTTCCTTAAGGCATCTCAAGTCGTTTTTTCAGAATTTCAGTTCATACCTCGATGTATTTTAAATGTTAATAACCTTGGTGCATTTCAAATTGTACATAGTGACATTCAAAGTCATGTTTTGACATTTCTCATGTCATATTCTAGAATTTCTCAAGTCGTTACTTAGGATATCTTAAGTCGTTTCTTGAGAATTTCGGTTCGTACCTTGTGGTATTTTAAATGTTTATACCCTTAGTGTATTTCAAATTGTATCTTGTGAAATTCCAAGTCATATTTTGTCGTTTTTTATGTCATACCCTATAATTTTTCAAGGCGTTCTTTATGGCATCTCAAGTCGCACCTTAGAGCATCTCAAGTCGCTCCTAGAGCATCTCAAGTCGTTTCTTGAGAATTTCAGTTCGTACATAAAGGGATATTAATGTCTATATCCTTGGTGCATTT
This sequence comes from Dryas drummondii, assembly GCA_003254865.1. NCBI lineage: Eukaryota > Viridiplantae > Streptophyta > Magnoliopsida > Rosales > Rosaceae > Dryas > Dryas drummondii. Next base: position 904,216 of record QANW01004110.1, read on the forward strand.
CAAATTGTACCTACTAACATTACATGTCATGTTTTGACGCTTCCCAAGTCAAACCCTAGAGTTTCTTAAGTCGTTTCTTAGAGCATCTCAAGTCGTTCGTTTAAAATTTCAGTTCGTAGTTTGAGAAATTTTAAATTTTTATACCTATTGTGCATTTCAAATTGTAACTAGTGACATTCCAAGTTATGTTTTGACGCTTCCCAAGTCATACTCTAGAGTTTCTCAAATCATTACTTAGAGCATTTCTAGTCGTTCTTGAGAATTTCAGTTTGTATCTCGAGATATTTTAAATGTTTATACCTTTGGTACATTTCAAATTGTACAAAGTGACATTCCAAGTCATGTTTTGACGTTTTTCATGTCATACCCTAAAGTTTTTTAAGTCGTTACTTAAGGTATTCCAAGTCGTTCATTAAAAATTTCAGTTCGTACCTCGAGATTTTTTAAATTTTAATACCCTTGGTGTATTTCAAATTATACCTAGTGACATTCAAAGTTATGTTTGACATTTTCCATGTCATACCATAGAGTTTCTTAAGTCGTTACTTAGAATATCTCAAGTCGTTTATTAAGGCATACCAAATTCTTCCTTAAGAATTTCAGTTTGTACCTCGAGATATTTTAAATGTTTATACCATTTGTGCATTTCAAATTGTACCTAGTAGCATTTCAAGTCATGTTTTGAGGTTTTTTATGTCATGCCCTCGAGTTTTTCATGTCGTTCTTTATGGCATCTAAGATCGTTACTTGAGAATTTCAGTTCGTGCCTAAAAGGATATTAATGTTTATACCCTTGGTACATTTTAAATTGTATCTAGTGACATTACAAGTCATGTTTTGACGCTTTCCAAATCAAACCCTAGAATTTCTTAAGTTGTTCCTTAGGGTATCTTCAGTCGTTCCTTAGGGCATCCCAAGTCGTTCGTTTAAAATTACAATTCGTAATTCGAGATATTTTAAATTTTTATAGCCATGATACATTTCAAATTGTATTTAGTGACATTTCAAGTCATATTTTGATGTTTCTCAAGTCATATCTTAGAGTTTCTCAAATCGTTCCTTAGGGCATCTTAAGTCGTTCCTTGAAGCATCTCAAGTCGTTTATTGAGAATTTCAGTTCGTATCTCGAGGTATTTTAAATTTTTATACCCTTGGTGTATTTCAAATTGTACCTATTGACATTCAAAATCATGTTCTGACGTTTTTCATGTTATACCCTAAAGTTTCTCAAATCGTTCTTTAGAGCATCTTAAGTCATTAATTAAGGCATCTCAACTCGTTTATTGATAATCTTAGTTCGTAACTCGAGATATTTTAAATATTAATACCCTTGATGCATTTTAAATTATACTTAGTGACATTCAAAGTTATGTTTTTACATTTTTCATGTCATATCTTAAAGTTTCTCAAGTCATTGTTTAAGGTATCTCAAGTCATTTTTTGAGAATTTTAGTTCGTACCTCGAGGTATTTTAAATCTTAATACCCTTGGTATATTTCAAATTGTACATAGTGATATTCAAAGTTATGTTTTGACATTTTCCATGTCATAACCTAGAGTTTCTTAAGTCATTCTTTCGGGCATCTTAAATCGTTCCTTAAAACATACCAAGTCGTTTCTTAACAATTTCAGTTCGTAACTCTATGTATTTTAAATATTTATACCCTTGATGCATTTCAAATTGTAGTTAGTGACATTTCCAGTCATATTTTGACGTTTTTCATGTCATACACAAGAGTTTTTAAGTCGTTCTTTATTGCATCTCAAGTCGTTCCTTTGAGCATTCTAAGTCGTTCCTTGAGAATTTCAGTTCGTACCTAAAGAGATATTAATGTTTATACCTTTGGTGTATTTCAAATTGTATCTTGTGACATTACAAGTCATGTTTTGACGCTTTCGAAGTCAAACCATAGAGTTTCTTAAGTCGTTTTTTAAAGTATCTCTAGTCGTTTCTTAGGGCCTCCCAAGTCGTTTGTTTAAAATTTCAGTTCGTAATTCGAGAGACTTTAAATTTATACCTATGGTGCATTTCAAATTGTAATTAGTGACATTCCAAGTCATGTTTTGACGCTTCCCAAGTCATACCCTAGAGTTTCTCAAGTTGTTACTTAGGCCATTTCAAGTCGTTCCTTGAAAATTTGATTTCGTACCTCAAGGTATTTTAAATGTGTAAACCCTTGGTGCATTTCAAATTGTACTTAGTAACATTCAAAGTTATGTTTTGACACTTCCCAAGTCGTTTCTCAGGACATCTCAAGTCATTACTTAGAGCATTCTAATTCGTTCTATAGGGCATTCCAAATTGTTCCTTGAAAATTTCAGTTCGTACCTCGAGGGATATTATTGTTTATATCTTTGGTGCATTACAAAATGTACCTAGTGACATTACAAGTTATGTTTTGACGCTTTTCTAGTCAAACCTTAGAATTTCTCAAGTCGTTCATTAGGACATCTTCAGTCGTTTCTTATGGCATCCTAAATTATTCGTTGAAAATTTTAGTTCGTAACTTGAGAGATTTTAAATGTTTATATATCCTTGGTATATTTCAAATTGTAGTTAATGACATTTCATGTCATGACTTTATGTTTGACGGTTACTAAGTCAAACCCTAAAGTTTTTCAAATCGTTTCTTAGGACATTCAAATTTGTTTATTGAGAATTTCAATTCGTATCTCTAGTTATTTTAATTGTTTATACTCTTGGTGCATTTCAAATTGTACTTAATGATATTTTAAGTTATATTTTGACGCTTCCAAAGTCATATTTTAAAGTATCTCAAGTCGTTTCTTAAGACAGTTTCAGTCATTTCTTAGGGTATCCCAAATCGTTGGTTGAAAATTTTAGTTCAAAACTAGAGAGATTTTAAATGTTTATACTTTTGGTACATTTTAAAAATATTTATTGACATCCTAAGTCATGTTTTGACGCTTCCCAAATTATATCTTACAGTTTCTTAAGTTATTTATTAAGACATTTCAAATAATTCTTTAAGACATCTCAAATATTGTTCTTTTTTATTTAAATATCGTTGGAATAGGTTGAAATCAATTTTAGTGATGTGGTATACGACGGACGCATTAGAAGGAAGAACAATTTGATAAACTCGAAAGATGGAGTTATACATATTGAGATGTATTGGAACTCTACGTGACACATCAAAGCTTTTGTAATAATAGGATAGTTTCATAAATGTTTTGCCAGCAGCAATAGCCAATAATTCATATACTAATCAATAGTTGTCAATCACTCATACAGACGTCAGCAGCTAACGCTAACAAAATCATTTTCATATTGTTGTGTTTATACATAAAAATCATTCATTATTTATACAATTATATTTTGTACTTCTTTTTTTGACCAATTGAATTATATTTTGTACTTAATGTTGATATTAATGTGGTCAACTGGTCATATATGTTTTTGTCATGCTAAATTGATTTTATGAAATATGCCCATGTTAATGGGCCAATAAAGCAGCTGAGGCCCATCTTAGTTTGATAGCCCGTCTTGGAGCTGACTAAGATTTAGCAACGAGCCCATCAATGCAAAATGGACTTGGGGATTTTGAGGTCTTCATTCTTCAACAAGATCCAAATGCCAACGTGGCAATGCACAGAAAATATCTTATACTGCTTTTGTCCTCACGTGTTTCCTCCCATCTAATATCTTCCATCTGCATCAGTAGCTGGCAACTGGTACTGCAAATGGCCGGTTGTGATCTAATCAACTCTGCTAGGCCAAGTGGGCAAGTGCTATACACACAACGAACTTCGTGATCTCCACCGCAGCAGATCATTATCCGTAATTCCAGTGAAAACCAGGGGCATTTCCGTCAGTAAAAATATCTAAAACTCCTTCATAAACCCTGAGTCCCAAAGAGTCTCAAAGCCTTCTTTCTCTTTTCCTTAAAACCTTATCCTTTAGAAAAGCGCAGAGCAAGCCACCATGTCTACTTCTACAGCTTCGCTAGCTCTCCCATCTCTCTCTCCCAAAACCCTAGCCCTTTACACTCCAAAGCCCACTTCGCTCTTGCCCTACTCACCCTCTTCCTCATCGCTTACGCTCCGCTTCAAACCCATTTCAATTTCTGCTTCATTTCTCAAGTCTCGGTCGTTCGTACGAAACGTCGCCGTTTCGTCCGAGTTCGAGCAGGATGAGGATGTTCTTAGTGATGACGGAGGGCCCAATTTTGCCCCTGACCTCAAACTCTTCGTGGGGAACCTTCCCTTCAGCGTTGACAGTGCTCAGCTCGCTGGGATTTTCGAGGGTGCTGGAAATGTTGAGATGGTTGAGGTACTATTTTGTTTTCCTTTAAAGTTTTGCTTCTTTTTTTTTTAAATGAAATTTCCTGAAAACAAATTGCGGGTTTTGGGTTTTGCTAAAATGAATGTTATCGGCAGGTGATATATGATAAGACGACTGGAAGAAGCCGAGGTTTTGGGTTTGTGACTATGTCTAGTATTGAGGAAGTTGAAGCAGCTGCTCGACAGTTCAATGGTTATGTAAGTTATCTTATTATGTCTACCCATTTGTCTATATTGCAAAAATGTGAAAGTTGATTGAATACCAGTTGGTTGGAAAAAGTTAGATTGATGCTTGAAACTTGGTCAAGAGTATTGTTTTACTGAAAAAAATTCTGTTGGAGCTTAGTCTCTGGCCTTTCTTAAGTTTGGTTTTTGATTGTTCTGAGTCTTGGAGTCATTTGGTTATATATCATCTATACAACCCTCTTTATTGTATATAAGCAAGAGTTAATGCAATTTCTCAAAAACAAATTAGTTGATTGAGTTAATGAGAACACTTTTTACTCGTCGCCCAAAATACTAATTGGCTTGAGAAAGTTAGATGAATGTTTGAAACTTGGTTAAGATTTGTTTTATTAAAAAAGGTTTCTTTTGGAGCTATGTCTTACCTTTCTTAATGTGGATTTGTACATAGTGATTGCTTAATATCCCTATTGATTGTTCTGAGCCTTGGCGTTGTTCGGTTACATTTCAGCCATGAGAACCCTGTTTATTGTGCATAAGCAAGACTTCATGAAATTTTCTCAAAAACAAATTAATTGGTTGAGTTAATGAGAACACTTTTTACTCATCGCCCAGAATATTAATTGGTTTGAGAAAGTTAAATGGATGTTTGAAACTTGGTCAAGATTTGTTTTATTAAAAAAGGTTTGTTTTGGAGATATGTCTAACCTTTCTTAATGTGGAATTTGTACATAGTGATTGCTTAATATCCCGATTGTTCTGAGTGTTGGCGTTGTTTGGTTATATTTCATCCATGAGAACCCTGTTTATTGTATATAAGCAAGACTATATGACATTTTGCAGGAAGTTGATGGCAGGGCGTTGAGGGTAAATTATGGACCTCCTCCCCCTCGGACTGAAGATTCCGCTTTTAGAGGAGCCAGAGGTCCCAGAGGTGGGATGGGTTCTGACTCTTCCAACCGCCTTTATGTTGGTAACCTCTCATGGGGTGTTGACAATTTAGCACTTGAGAACTTGTTTAGTGAGCAAGGAAAGGTTTTGGAAGCCAAGGTAGTTTATGACAGGGACAGTGGCAGATCGAGGGGCTTTGGTTTTGTAACTTATGAGTCTGCCGAAGAAATGAACAGTGCCATTGAATCGTTGGATGGTGTTGTACGTATATCATTACCTTTTCTTGATTACAATTTAATTTGCTATTTTTCCCAGTTACATCTACCATGTGTTTCTAAGTTTCTTTTTTGCAGGACTTGAATGGAAGATCTATACGTGTCACTGCTGCAGAACCTAGGCCAAGGCGTACATTTTGAATATTATATCTTTGTGATTCATTGGCCAATAGAAGACTTGCTGTATAGCTTTTAACCTATCTTAATATTTGACTACTGCCTCTTTCTTCTTTACCCAAAGGATTTTTGGTTTTTTTTATTTGTTATCCTAATATCTGCTAGTCTTCATAACAGGGAGTTAAGAGCTAAGCAGCTGTTCCCATTGCTGTTTGTCCAGAATTCCCAGATCATGCTCCCTTGCACCACAGTTGGATTCGTGAGTGGTGGTGGTTTTTGACATCCTATAGATGGAAAAGAGCTGAGATGAATGTATTTTTGAAAGTTTAAAACTTATATTCTGAGTGGTTTAGTTAAGGAACTTATTTGTCATCTACTTTTTCTAGCAGTTTGTAGATTCAGTACATGAATCATTATTGAATGGTCTGGCTTACCTTTATATGTCATTGAACGATATCATGATTGTGTAATGAATTGCAGGAGAACTGTACAGCCAGGTCACTTTCAGTCAATTGAATATCTAGAATTGAAAGACTTTCGCGGACATGCATACTAGCATGGCATTGTCATGTTCTTGATATTATGTGGACCTTGTGAGAGAATTTAGTTGCATTGTCAAGGTACCGCCCACACTGGTTGGCCGCATTTGTCTAGCGATTTTAGAGTGTGAAATCCACAGAGGAAGTTGTTAGTTACGCTTTTGTGGCTATTGATGGCACAAGTTCATTCTCTATACTGTTTTAGTATGAGGCATGAATGAGTGATTTTGTAACTTGTACTACAAGCATGATCTTAAATTTGTTAGGTTTAATAGCTATTCGGTATTCGCATACAAATTAGAGAGCCAATGTTGTGGTTTTTAAATCTACGGGATGGTTACGCCTTGCACAGTTGCACCTGCCAAGGTGTGGATATGGAGATGACAAGAAGCAAGGCAAGGCAAAGCAGAGGGAAGCTTAGGTGCGACTTGAGTGGCTTAAGACGTTCAACACATGTAGACTAGATATTCAAACCGTAAGACATGCCACGAGCTTTGGCTGATTGTGCGAGACAGTGGCGTCATGGTAATTATGGGCAACTCTCGGATTGGGGTTTCCAAGCCATGGTTGGAGGAGAGGCATGGTGGCCTATGACCATATGAGATAGTGGTTGCACTGTGGTGGGGACTGGGGAGGTGTGGCCAAGTTAGTGGCTTAAGGAACAGCTAGCAGTGCCCCAAGCCATATGGGCCAGGCATGGCAATATGGAACTATTGGTGTTCGCTGGTGTCGGCTTGTCAACTTTTGCATGTATCAAGTGGTGGCCCGTTGGCAGCCTGCGTTAGTTGGAAAACAGGCCTACACCCCAATGACTCTTTGCATTCAAAATTAGGTCAATGCTATTTTTTTTTTTTTTTTATTTGGAAGAGGAGAAATCGAATTTGAATTTGGTTGTAGGTTAGGCCAATGCTATTTGCCCCACTATTTCTTCTCAAACTCTTTATAATCAACTTACATCACATTAATTATATGGTTGTTGTTTTTAATCCAATGATATAATGTGCAATTGTGCATCATGAGAGAAAAATAAAGTTTAGATAAGTAACATTTCCCTTGAAATTACGTAAACAAATAGGAAAAAACCGAAGGAGAGAAAAAGGAAATAAAGCAAATAGATTGAAACAAAAATAGAATTACCTGTGATTTTATTTAGGTTTTAATTTTACATATAAGTATCTATTTAATAAAACAAAACGATTTTTGAATCCTAAAATTTATCTCCGGGTCCGAATATCTAAGATTGTTTCGGTTTAAATTCAATGATTAGTTATCTATTTTTCAAATTTATTTTTCCGCCCATGAGAATTGGTTTGCCGTTTGTTTTTTTTTAATTAATTTTTCCTTAATTCTCCCTCCTTAATTAATTTTCCCTTAATTTCACATGTTCAATTTTTTTTAAGGCTTTCATTTGAGTTGAACAATTAGATTTGTTTATATTTGTGATTTGAGAATATAAATAGGAGAAGCCTATTAAACGGATTGCACTTATTAAAATATTGATGTTTGCGCAATAGAAATAGCCGCTTCATATTCACGGGAGCAAGTGTGAGAGGCTAGTTACTATAAATACAAATTATTATCTTAACTTTTTTATATCTCGACATATATAATTATATTTTGTTTGTTCATATATGATCTATTTTAAATTTCAGTTACTTATAATAATTAATCACTTAATAATTAAAATTGAGATAATAGTGGGTGTCTAAAATGGGCATTCAAATCCTTTGTCGACAGCATACTGAAGTTGGGTACATCTCATTGTGGTTAATGACTAATGAAGTTGAGGCAATCATGGTTTTGGAGACACATTGTGATATGACTATATGAGTGGGTTCACATGTGTTTCTTTTCTTTCTTCCCCCATATTTGGTGTTATAGATATATACGTTCATTAATTATGTTTCAGGCTTTTCACAGTCAGTAGCTACTGTTTGAATTGCAATCAAAGACAAAAATTTGTGAGCACAATGATTTCACCACAACTTTATAGTTCGTAATCTTTGACTTCAAGTCTAAGAGAGAGCTATATAATATTCACTTTTTCACACCATTTGAATATTTTATGCGCCCATTTAGCTCAATGATTTTGTATCATTTAGGAGATACTTACTTTGTCTCTATTATGCTTTTTTGTAAGTTTAAAGGCCAGAAAATTTTTGATCTACACCTTATGCTATGGAATAATATCAAACATATGAGGTTTTTTGGACAATAAAATCCCAAGGTTCATTTCGTTTTTTTTTTTTTTGGCCAGGGCACAAGATTCATTTCTTTTATTAAAATTTTTATCATGTAAATTTAAATTTTTATCAACTTTTAAATACATACAAATTATACAATACAATCACATACGTATTATGTAAATTTGAATTTTATCTAATCAAAATCTTCTCTTTAAGATAGCAGCCACTTCCTTGGAATTAATGGGAAGTGACTATCATTATTAGAGGAATTGGAATCCAATGGCAATTAAGGTAAAAAGGAAAAAAGGCTGATTTCCAAAGTGCTTCTAAAATTGGGTAAATTAAGAAGGCATGAACCAATCATGCCTTCTTTATGGGGAAGAGACTTGGTCCACTTCCATTCCATGGGTGATTAATTTGTAATCATATGATTAAATGTTTCATTTGAAGTAATTAACACTCACAAGACTTTGGAATCTAGCATAATCACTGCCAAGACATGTCATACGTGAAAGTGGTTGAACTCAATGCTCAAATAGTCATATATATTCATCCTAGCTATCTTGGTGAGTGGACTGAAACCTTCCCGCCAATTGTGAGCAAATTAAGTCCCACTTCTCCAATCCCATTATTGTTGCTTGTTGCATGATCTCGTTTTAAATTGTTTTTATGCATGCTTGAATTGAGCTTCATTGTACCCTCCTCCACTCTAGAGATCTCTACATGATTTAATATTAATGCATACATAACCAAGAAATGGGGAAGCTTAAAGTATGTATATTATTGCATGTTAAAAGAATAATAACTTAAAAACTCATCTAATTAACAAATGTTAGTGATATTTTCTAACAACCTAAAAGTTTAGGGTTTAGTGATATTTGACATGACATTAGAGCTCTGATTTTCCAAGATGTTTAGCGTAAGAAACCTCAAACTCCCACTCTCACTTATTTGTTTATTTTTTTCACTATTAATCTAATATACATTAATTGTTGGTTTTAGATCTGAAACTTCCAACTGATCAGTTTCCACTTATTTCTTGTAGAATGGTTTGATATCAGTCTATCTCTCGACTTGCATGTGGTTCTCTAACACTCATCTCCATACTTGTGTTTGTATATCTTCATCTTCGTACTTAAATACATACCCTAAATCAAAATTACTTGTTTGTATGAAGAGACATAATCATATTGTTATTACGGATACATCTAAGAAAATTCTCATTAATTATGTTTTAGTCTAAGTATCTTCATTAGCTTAAAAAATTTAACAAAAACCTCCTATATATTCAAGATATTTCTTTAGCCAATACTTCGCATTCAAGATATTTATTAATTGGTAATGAAAAAACAAATTAAAAAAAATAAAGAAGTATGGGTCAATGTACAATTTAGGCATAAATTCAATTTAGACACATAACTATATATGATATTTCAACGAGGTACACGAACTTTAAAATATTTCAAATATACACCCGATCTATTATTTAAATTGAAAAATAGATTTCCGTCCATTGATTCGTTAAGAGATCAGTTAAATGTCAGCTTGGCTTTTGCTGATTGGGATTACTTGGCGACGTAGCGCTATCTCAGCAAACATTTCTCGTCAAATGAGCGACACAGTGACACATGTCCACCTAACCCCTGATACGGGCCCACAAACTCATAATCTCTTTCTCGCTCGTCGAACACAAGTGAGAGATTTATATTTGAATTTAGGAGAAAACGTAATATTTTTTGGAGACTAAATAGTCAGGAGAGCGTTCGACGAGTGGGAAAAAAGTGATGGGTGTATAGACCTGTGTCAAGTGGACATGTGTCGCTCATTTGACGGGAAATATATGCTAGGTTGGTGCCACGTCATCAATTAATCTCCGTCAGCAAAAGCCAAGTTGATATTTAACTTATCTCTCAACAAATCGATGAACAGAAGTCCATTTTTCAATTTAGATAATAAATCGGGTGTATATTTAAAATATTTTAAAGTTCGTAGATCCCGTTGAAATGACATATATAATTATGTGTCTAAATTAAATTTAAGGTCCATTCACTTTAGGTACCAAATTATAATATTTTTTCATTTTAACTACTAAAACATTTATGTCATTTCACTTTAGGTACTAAATTTCAGTTTAGGTACCAACTTTAAAAAATATGATTATATCGAACTGTGACTGTCTAACAGTCATAACTTTTTTATTGATTTGTTGTTTTTTCAATATTTGTAAGGCTTAAACTTTAATGTTTAGTTTTTGAGTTATAGAACTTTATCCATCAAATCTAAATTAAAAGTGTGAAACCCTTAAAAATTTTGATTTTTTATAAATTTTAAAAAGTCACAACTGTGACTGTTTGACAATTACAACTGTAACTATTCGACAGTCACAACTATATAACAAACTGATTTGTGACCTAATCCAAAATGTTTTACTATAGGTTAGTACCTAAACTAAAAAAAATTAGTGTCTTACTGCTTTACTAAAAAACAATTGATATTTAGTATTTAATCATAATTTTTTATTAAATTTATGCTTACAATTTATCAAATAAAAAACGAATACATAGTGCCATACAGTACTGCTCCTTGGAGACGTGGGCCCAGTGTCCATGTCGTTTTCCTGACAAATACGTGTCGTTTATACAAAGAAAATTATATTTCAAGTGGCCCGGTTTAACTTTTATAGGCTGAAAAAGCAATCCTTCCGTACACGCAAATGGATTGGCAAGATAATAGAAAGAAATAAGAAATTTGACCAAAAAAAAAAAAAAATTCATAGATCAATCTAAAATTTTATCTTAGAAATTGAAATTATGTGTATAGATGGACTCCAGTCTCCACCTAACTCTTATGCTTTTTACATTCTGTAAAATTTCTTGTCTCCTAGATTTCATGAGTGTAAATTTATCCTTTTTATTTATTATTCTTTTGTGATATTTTCTTTAAAAAAATAAAAAATCTTTTGTGGTAGACAAATATTGTTTGTTATATATATATATATATTTTTAGAATATAATATGTGTTAGATGAGTAATTTGGTGTATGGCAATAGTATTACTGAAAAAGATTAATAAAAAAATGAATAAAAACTTATAACTTAAGTAGTTCGATTATTGCTCTTGGTTTTTTTATTTAATGAAAAAAATACAGTGTAGAATAATTATCCCAACTTAAGCATCGACAACATAAGTGTAACTATTTTGTAAAGCTTTGATCATTCTTAAGCATGTGGTTTGTAGTTTTAGTATTTGAAGGTATGGAGAGCTATTCATTCCCATCATTTTGGTAAATATGAGGGTTATTGAGACAATGAGCTCATTACTTACCCTATGTCCCAATGCCATTAGCAGCATGTGGAGAGGTAATTGCCATGATAATTTTGGACAAAGTAACTCCCAATCTTAGACTCAGGTGCATGTGAGAAGCCATCACCATTGGATAAGGCAATTGAGTATTGGATGGAATCCCAACCATACCCAAAAGCACCTGAATTAAATATATATATATATATCTATCTATGAGACTATGACCATTGACCAACAATGCAACAGCACTTGAAGACCATCACCAATCACCATGCAGCTACCTGAACTAAATGCTTTATTTTCTAATTTAACCACCAAAAGGGAAGTGTTTCAGTTGCACTGTTTTATTAAAAGTGTCTCATTAAAATGCAAATTTTCAAGCTCTTTCCCTCGTCCTGTCCTCAGTTTGTTTCACATACATATTTTTAAAAAACAGGATGATGCTGATATGATCATTGGACTCTGCATCACAAGACAAGCCTTCCCTACAACACTCTTCATCTTTCAACAAAAACTCACTTGAATTGATCTATGCTTTATTATTGAAAGGCATGAAAACATTCTTGCCCAAAAAAAAAAAAAAAGGCATGAAAACATGGATCCCACTAATGGTAATGTCTTTTTGCACAGATTATATTGTCAAACTTTTAATTTAAATCACACATTCAGATAAAAATTCATCAATCAATGTTTCAGATTATTTTTTATAAGAGAACATTTCCCTACACATATCTACATACAAAATTTAATCTTTATTAACTTAGTTAATTTCAATGTTTACCGCAGGCAAAAAGTTCAGATTTGATTAATTTACATGATCGCAATGGGAATTCTAAGAGCTTAACATATGGATCATATGATTCATATTAGAGAAGTAAGTGAAACAAACTATAATGGATAGTGGGTTGGACTATATATGAATGTGTCCCAGAAGTAGGGGACACTTGATCTTAAGGAAACCAAATCATATGCTCTTCATGTTCCAATGCCCTTCACTCTGTGACTTTGTCCTCTCTCCCGAAATAATCGGACTTCTCTGTCTCGATCCAGTAGAAAATGTCAAGTACTGTACAATTATACCTGCCAAATGCCAATTATGTGATCAAACAACTTGTGGTGAAACCTGGATTCCTTACTAAGACAAAGCTTTAGTTTAATTTTCACAATTTTTTCCTAAAATTAGTTCCAATTAAGTTTCCTAATAGTACATTTTAAAAGATGCATCTAACCAGAAAGTGTAAGGAAATGATGTGTCCGGCCCTATCTATATGTATATATTAAGGTTATTCTACGATTTGGGTTCGACTTAGATTTGGTTTCTTTCATAGTTTGTTCCCACACATTAAAAAACTGTTATGAATTCACCACTTCTTTTTTTTTTTCCCCAATAATACATACACTTCTTAAGATACACAAACTTGAGATATTTTAAAATTTAGTCATTTTATATTTTTATTAAAGGCTTTTAGTACTTTCTTTAGAGTCCTAAAATAAAACTACCGAATAGTGCTAAAGCTCAATAGACACCTAATGTCTTTAAAGGATCAAAATTTTGACTTACTAATTTTAATTTCCAAAATATTTTCCAAGTTTCAGTACACTAGAATGACCTTATATATTACAAAATCTATTTAATTGTATTTATAGAAAATTAATATTAAATACCAAATATCAATAGTTTTTTAGTAAAGCAACAAGATACTAATTTTTTTTAGTTTAGGTACAAATCTCGAGTAAAACATTTTGGATTAGGTCACAAATCAGTTTGTTATATAGTTGTAACTGTCGAACAGTTACAGTTGTAATTGTCAAACAGTCACAGTTGTGACTATTTAAAATTTATAAAAATCAAAATTTTTAAGAATTTCATACTTTTGAGTTAGATTTGGGGGATGAAGTCCTATAACCCAAATATTAAGCATTAAAGTTTAAGCCTTGCAAATATTGAAAAAATAACAAATTAATAAAAAAGTTATGACTGTTAGACATGCAGTTACAGTTCGATATAACCATGTTTTTTAAAGTTGGTACCTAAATTGAAATTTAGTACCAAAAGTGAAATGATATAAATGTTTTAGTAGTTGAAATGAAAAAACATTATAATTTGGTACCTAAAGTCAATGGATTTTTGTATTTATTGGAAAAATTTAAAAAATTAGCCAAAATTCATAGCATGTAACGTTATTCCTTTATGTGAAGTTTTAGAAATATAAATCTTGAATAGTGCTTAACCTCTCTTCTCAAGTAATGCTCGAGTTTCCTCAAGAACTACTCAATAGGTTCGAACACTACTCGATAGAAGTTCTAACAGTATTTAATGAGAATTTAAGCATTACTCAAGCTAGGGTTATATTAAAAAACTTGAAAAAGTGAGACTAAAAGGCTTAACAGAAGAAAAAACAAAAATGGACTTGTTTCCAAAAATTCGTATTGTAACATTGTGTGCAATATTCTGCTACTTTATGTCCTGGGTTTTGTTAATTGGTGACTAATCTAATAGTTTTTAATTAATAAACTAAAGAAAGTATATATGATCTCATCTGGTTGGACTCACATTAACTATATTAACTGTCAGATAAGTCGATCTCTAATAATTCCTATAAATCAGCGAGGTTAGGTGGGGTCATAGAATCTCTAGAACATGTTTATTTTTTCTCTTGAAATGGTTTACACTCTAAACACATCAAGGTCCATATAAAGTTCTAAAAAAACATTAATTCAAAGATTTGGAAAAGCCTTCGAAATTTCCTACTTTCTTTACTTGCAGCTGTCGGCAAGTGTCCCCATATTGATTTTTTTGGTCGAATTAAGTCCACATTGATTAGCAAACAAATTAATGGACTAGTCAAAAAAGCAGCTTATGAATATGTTAATATTATGATTCGGTTGAGTCTTCCACACAATGTTAACCAGAATGTATGAGCCCCACAAAACGCTCTAGGGTTTTGAGAATAAATATTTTGGTAACGTGCAATGCATGCATATATAATCCATAAACGTCTCTAGCTATAAGACTAAATTAGTCTTTAATTAACAACCCTACTTTTCTTTCACTAAACACAAGGCACTCTCTGTCTAACCTCTCACACTCATACCACCAAACAAAGTTTCTTTTGTGTTGTTTATCTTTTTGGCTGAGCCTGTGGACAAAGCTTGTTGAATTGAGACTCTAAATTAAAGGAAACCAAACCGGCCAAAACAAAATGGCTAAGATATATATGGCTGGTTTAAAGTGCATTTTCCCTTTCGCTATCTTTATTGGCCCTTTTTAGTCAAACACCATACAATTAGGCTTTTGTATGCCCAAATTGAGATACTAGCTCTCAAGTCAGAACCGACTAACATGCAAATGCCACCATTGATGTGAAATGTGAAACTTCAAATACGTACCTACCTAAACAGGCATGCAAAAAAGATTCTAGCCTATTATTAATTTCCCACAAGCGCTCACATCACCTTAACGATCCTAAAACTGTGGAGAAAAAAAAATCTTACATTAGAAAAATATAGTTTTGCATAATGGTTTATAAGATATTGGACTTCTCCATCCATTGTTAAATGGTTTTAAGTTTGATGCCCCGATTCAATTTTCTTAAGGGAGAATTTTTGTCCCTTGTGCTAGGTTTGAGGCCACACCAGCTAGCCTCTCATATCGATCACCCTATATGAATTCTCCATGTATTACACGTGCGAGAACCATCTTAATTGACGTTTTCAAATTCAAATAAGGGCTCCTCAAATAAACTTGAAATGTATGTGATGTTAGGGTCGGAATTATCGAGTGACAAATCTTTCACGCCAAGCACACATATGTCTCGATGTGAATATGTGATTGCAACTTGTAAATTAATTGCAATTGCCCTATTGTAAGGCAATCACGTACACTGATTGCAATTAATTTGTAGCTAGCTTTTACTAGCTAAATGGAATAATATATGGTGTATGTACGTACGAAACCCGGCCAGAAGATCCCAGTTCATCCTCTATATATGCCAAAATTTGCCATTTGCAGGGTGCATGCACCATATATATATAGCTATCTATCTAGCTAGGTAGTACCACGTGATGATGATGATGATGATGATGATGATGCAATAAGACTTGCTTATAATTATATATGTCTCAATGTGACTATTGGCTACTGCCACGTGTCATGTAGGTATTAGATATGGCACGTAGGCTGGCTAGCTTTGCCTTCCTTAATTCATACGGAGCAGTGAGATATTGTACGTATATCGATCAGAGCTAGATAAGGGACGATAATGTATGGCTCTCTAAGATTGGAAAAGGGTTTGTCTGTTTTCTCAATCTCGATCGATCGACTTGGAAATTAAGTGTTGAAGACTTGAAGGCATTTCTTTCTTCCACAAGATGCCAAGCACTCTTGGACAAACGAGTCAATTGGAAGATCTAGATCTCTATATATCCTTATCTTCCTCCATATATTTTGCACTATGTATTGGGGATCCGTGACATATAATTAATACCATTCTTTTGTTTTATTACTGTTCACTAGGGTACTACTCCACTCTCATGTGAATTGTGAATTTTGAATTTTGAGTTCATCCATAAATTGAGTTATTCTAGTGTATCAGTTGATATAGCCTTATAAATGAGACAGAACATTCATAATACGCACTTCAAATGTGAGTGATCGATCATAGGACAGACCATTTAGAATTGGTACGAAAATTCATATAGTCTCATAAATAGGGTGGATTTATAATTACTTTTAAGTGTGTATGGAGTCACATGTGAGTGGAAATAAATTGGAGAGTTTCTCAAATAAATGATTTAATTCATTTCACAATTCTTTATTTTTCTATTTGATGAAAAGGCAAAAGGAATATACTTTGGGATATGAGAATATTAAAATTATGGGAAAACTAAGAAAAATAGAAACAATTGTGTGAGGTTGAGCATGCCTCTTTTTTTTTGGTGAAAAGAGCATGTCTTTTATGGCAAAGGCAAACCTTTCCTTTTTGGGGTTTGCATCTGTTTGATAGGACTTCAAAAAGCAAGTATAAATTTTAAATTCCCTCTCTTTTTGGGGTGGGTGTACCGTGTACATATATAGAATTTATATTTTTTGAGGGACTTGTATTAAAAAAAAAAGTAAATTGTGTTCTTTTTTTTTTTTTTTAGCCAGGAAGTAAATTGTGTTCTGAATGTAAAAAGAAGGGTGAAAATTGCCCTGAACTAACAGTCTAAGCATGACGTTGTTAATCATTTTCTATGATCCAAATTTTCCCTCCAAGCAATACGACCAATTCCAACCGTTTCAAGAGCAAGACCAAAAGAGAATAAAGGTAAAGCAGAAAAAAAAAAAAAAAAANGCAGTCTAAGTAAGCCCATTTGCAAATAAGTCTTTAACTACCAGTCACATAAAGCCTTTTTCAGGGTCAACAACTTTTGGCTTTTACTATGTGTAAAGTCTATGAGGAATTGAGGACAATTAGCAAAACTATGGAAAAAATCTTAAGCCAATAATCACATTTGCTTAAAACCCAATTGGTAGTTAAAGCTTAAAAGTTGTGCTTATTGATCTGGAACAAGTCAAAAAGGACCCAATGACCATCAACCGCCAGCATCTTTAGTCCCCATGAGAATGCTTGCTTTATTTTTGGACAGACAAAGGGAAAGGGGTCCTTACTGTGCTTCAACTTTGAGAGACCATACGAGAAAAGAAGATAAGCTAGGGTTCCTTCCAAAAAATTTAAAGCAGCAAAACATTGGGTTGATTGGATATGAGTCATGTTATACATGACAAATGTCACTTCTTGTTTGGGGCAAGACCCAAGAGTGACCACCAATGAATCTGCAGCCAACTATGCAATGCCACTTTTTTCTATGCGATTCTTCAACATATAATCAGTGAACAAAGCTAATTGCTACAGTCATCCAATGCCATGAGGCCACGTGTCAAGCAAGGGAAACATTGCAATTATAGCACAGGACAATGGGTTAGGCAGGCTTTACCACAAAACATGAGTGCTTCTGATTATGCATTGCAGTAAGGTGAGTTTGAATGCAGAGTATGATGGCAGCTGCCAAGTCCAGATGCCATTTTAGATTGCACAAGCTTTTTTTTTTTGTTAATTTTTATTTCTTAAAATCAGTTGTGAAATAAAAGTATAAAACTGAAAATGCTTAAAAAGGATAAATATAAGGCCATATATATGTGGGATTTAAATTAGAAATAATTAAGTTTAGTCCTTTTAGAAAAATAGTTTTGGAGACCGAGAGTGTTTTAAAATTTATAAAAAAAATCATTTTAATTCATAATAGTTTATAAAAAAAAAAATCATTTTAATTCATAATAAAGTCTTTTTAATTTATAAAAAAATATTTTTAATTTATAATAAAGTTCTTTTCCGATTTGAAGGGTATTTTTCCTTCTAGAGTGTAGAATGGGCTTTATAGAAGCTGCATGTTAGGTTTTAACTCCGAGATTTTGGGTTAGTTAAAGCTTAACATAAAACTGTAAAAAATAAAAATAAAAAGACTTAATTAAAAACCTTAAATCACTACTGGTATTAGTCTAAGAAAGACGCATAAAATAAACTGAACTCTAAGTTTTCCTTTAAATTAATAAATAGAGTACATGAAATGTACATATATAATAAATAAGGTCAGAGTGAAGCTACCAACAACTGCTATAACACTGTCTGATGTCTGAAATCCATATGCAGCAAGATATGGGACTTTACAATAAATAGATATTCAAAGTCAGCATTGGGAAATGAAGGTATTAAATTAGGGATAGGTAAGGTTAAGACTAGAACATGGTGACAGATCAATCCTCCACCCTTTAGGCTTTTAATTGAATCAAACATTTTCTGCACACAAAGAAATTCAAAGCATGAGAGGGGTTCAGAGATCTTTGCAATTGTTTCAACAGCTGCTACTATCCCACATCCTGCAATTTAAGTTGTGCATGCAGTTGTTCCACCAAATGGAATACCCCATCATCTTACTAGCAGATACCTCTTAGATCATGTGGGTTTTTTTATTCCATTTATATGGTCTGTATTGGCTGGCTGTCCACTGTACTGGGATTGAAGTCATAGCAGAATTGAATTCAGAACCAGTTGAGGTCTGGCTGGACATGGACAGGTTTATCTCTCTGTTTTTGTTTCCCCTCACACATTCTTGAGAGGTGCCATTGTCATTGTTAGCTTAATATACATTATTGGCTTATTCTCTACCGACTTAAGGTTTTAGAGTTTAGTGGTTGTCTGTATTTGAGCTCTGGTTCGAGGAGGTATTAGGTCCAAAACCTCCAAGGCTCCAACCCTCATTCTCTACTTATTTTCTGCAAGGGGGGGTTGCACATTTACTGTCTACATCTTAAACTTTTGGAGTCCAATAATTGGCTAACAACCAAAACCATATTTTATGGGTTATGTATGCAATATTAATCTATTAATCTCACATTGGAGGCAATTTAAATTGTGTATTGGGTAGGGTTAGACATTAGACAAGGTGTCTACTTAAGAATATTCCTTAGACAAGACTCATGGCAATGGGATCTATTTAAGTAACACAGTTAAGAGTACAAATTAGTGTATGTACAAATGTGGTGTGTAATATCGTTTTTGCTCTCCAGTGAGAATGGAATTTTTTTGATAATAAGAAAGCAGAGCATATATATACACACCAACTAACAAACACACAAAACCATGCCTTAAACGCGCATGCAAGCATGCAAGAGGGACATAAATAGTATATTAGTATACGCTCAATCCCCTATTAAGAATGGTAATTATGAGTTTATAATCTCTAAACATAGTAGACAGACAAAAGGGAGTGCTAAAGAGAAACAGCCAGAAAGGCCAATTTTGGGGATTGGGGATGTTAAAAATGAATGTGGTGCATATTATTTTAAGGGCATGGGTTCAGTTCCTCCTGCAATCCTGGCAATGAAACAACACTAAAATATAAGGTTAGTTTAATATTTTTATGCAGCACAACTGCAGAAGCCCACAAAATAATATTACCCAATTAGCAAATGGGTAATTGGTAGTTTGATATACACTCTTTCTCAAATAGCTTGTACTTCGGGATTAAATTGTTGTCTAATATGATATTAAAGCTCTTATTCTAGGATATTCTAAGTTTGAAACCTTTAATATACATTTCTCACTTATTACATATGTGTAAGATTAAACTATACGTGAAGAAGAGTGTTAGCTTAATATACTTATCCGAACAACTTAAATTTTTAGAATTCAATGGGCGTCCCATAATAATCATATAGAATTGATTTAGAAGGAATATAGAAATTGGGTTTTTGGAGAGGAGATGTTAGAGGTGGAGAAGAGAAGAGAGAGAGAGAAAGGGCAATTGATGCCATTAGTGAGGAGCATAGATGATGTGTTGGGGACAGCATGCTTGGAGAAGTGAAGGTGAAGGAGTGGTGGATATGGGGAAAGGGAAGGGGGTGAAGGGGCGCGTGAAATAAAAATGAAATGTTTCCTATGCATACAACAAGTGTGTCGAGTGAGGGAGGGTGGATGGGGGCACAAGTTGATGCCTCATAACCCACCTATGTTTTATTCAATCATCCATATATATATATATATATGCACAGTGCTCCATAAGTCCATAGCACACCACCTTCTATCTCACTCCTCTGAAATTACCCATACTTGCTCTGTTCCTCACATAAATATGCAAATGTTAAACAAATGTCATATTTGAAAACTATTATTCAGTCAGTGATGCCCATCTTGGGAGATTTAAATAAATACACCCCTATGGGACTGTCCATTTTTGGCCTTTTTCAAGTTTTTTAAAAATGGGGGTTTGTCTGGATTTCTAAAGTTGCAAATCTAGGATGAATAAACAAAAAGGGGCTAGCTAGATTATTGATAAGTAAAGAGAAAATGCTAATATATACTTTAAGCCAACACTAGTGAACGACTTATAAGTTAGCTTCTTGTTATTCTTCAATATCTTTGCATCTTTGCCCAATTGAAATTAGAATGTGACATAAATGACATTATTATATGTGGACTTTTCAAATCTATGTTGGAGTAAGTGGGGTCTATCATTTTCACGCAACAAAATTTTCGACATTAAATTGTTCTAACAACTCAATTTATTTATTTAGAATTTTTTAAAGCCAAGACAAAGTATTTGATAAAATGTCTCAAAGAAACAATTGAAATAGGTAACTTGTTATATTTTTCTTAAACAAGTTGTTTATTAACCAATCTCTTAGCCCTCTCCTTCTTTCTATTAACTTCAAGTGTTATACAAGCAAATACATATACGTATAATGTATATTTCACAATAAATGGACAACTTATTTATGCTTTTGTTTTATTTATGATGCCAAATGGTACAAAAACAGCAAGGGGGAGACTAAAAAATGAAAGAAAATAAGGGGAGGGAAACAAAACAAATCAAACAAAGTGGTCCACGCGTGCCAATGCTTGTAGTTGTTGTATTGTATGTGTGTGAATTTTGGGTGTGCAAGCGTGCTAAGGTGTGTCCTCACGTGTGAGGGGTTTATAAATACGCATGTGGAGAACGCACCACCAAAGAGAAGCTTTGTAGTGGTCAAGCTATAAAGCGCTTTGTGTCTACTTGCTACTCGATTTTTTCTGTGACACATAGGTTAGGAAGCAAAGAGACAGAGAACGAAAGAGGGAGATTCTTGTATTATTACAGAGGGGTGTTTGATTTTGTTAGCAGCACAAAAAAACAGGTGAGTGAGTGACTGATTGAGAGAAATGGAGATTGAGAGTGAAATGAATAAGCAATCAAAGTTTAGGAGAATTTGTGTGTTTTGTGGGAGTAGCCAAGGCAAGAAGAGTAGCTACCAAGATGCTGCCATTGAGCTTGGCAAGGAACTGGTATATATAGAATGGTGCTCTTTGAAATACAGTTTTGTTTTTTTGTTGTTTTGGGGTTCTGTTACGTTGCTTGAGGTTTTTAAAACTTGGGTTCTTGAGAAATTTTCAATTTTTATCTCCTTGGTTTTGGTGGAGATTGATTGTGACCATCTTTTTCTTTTTGTTTCTTGTTTATGTCATATGGGTTTTGCTCAAACTTCATCTTGTTTATGTTTGTTGCCTTTTTATGTTGACTTGTTCTATTTTTTGGGGCAAGCACATTATGATTGTAACTTGTTTGTCACTTGGTTCATGGGATTTTTACATTTTTTTTCTAATTAAGATTTAATTCCTTCAAGCTCAAACTTTTTTCTTTATTAAGTTTGTCTCTAGCAGAATGCATGAAAATGTGTTCTCTCTCTCTCTCTCTCTCTCTCTCTCTCTCTCTCTCTCTCTCTCTCTCTCTCTCTCTCTCTTTTCTTTGGTTAATGCTCTTTCTCTCTCTGTCATTATCAGAAAACTCAGCAACACTAAATAAACCCACTTAGAGATGGAAAAAAGATTCCACTTTTGCATTACATGCTCTATTTATTACTTCCACATTTTTTTTTTATTTGTGCATTTGTATCTCTCCTCATTTGAATATAAAGATAAGAAGTTTGTGAGCTAATACGTACTGATATGTTGTATGAGCATTGAAGATTTTTTATTTTCTTTCTGCCATTCTCAATTTTTTGAATGTACTCTGAGTAGTGTGTTCCCAAATGGGTTCTTGACTTCTTGAAAAGTACAATTTCGAGCCAGTACCCACCTCACATATCTCATACTTTATTCACTTTTAGTCTTGCTGATGACTTTACTTTGTTTTCTTGAAGGTTTCGAGGAACATTGATCTGGTCTATGGAGGAGGCAGCATAGGCCTAATGGGTTTGGTTTCCCAAGCAGTTCATGATGGTGGTCGGCATGTTATTGGGTATGTTTTTGCTCCTAATTATCAAATCTCAGATGACAAAGGAATTAAATAAACTGACAAACAAAGTGATTAAGAAACAATAAGTGAGTTGAGACTCTTGTTATGTTTGGTTTTCTTGTCCATTGGAACTGATTTTGTCATGTTATTGTCTCTCTGCAGAGTTATTCCCAAGACGCTCATGCCTCGAGAGGTATGTTTCCTATGCCCAGATAAAGTCCTTGAACTTTTCCGGTTGGAAAGAAAAAAATATAATTCTAGTTTATTTTATGTGTGACACTTATAGACATATGTATGTATCTATATGTATGTATCACAATTATTGGGATTTAGATTCATGTTTAATTCTTGTCTACCTCTTTCTTTCTTTTCAATCTTCTGTTTGTTTTTTATTTCTGGGAGTGGGGGTGGGGATGATGTGATCATGTGACCACTTTAAGCTACTTTTTTTTATTGATTTTATTTTTCTCCTTTTTGCTCTTTATTTTGTTCTTTGTTTCTTGCTCTTTTTTTCTTTTTGTTATTTACTGTTTGGCTCTCTAGATTTCTGTTCCTTCAATGGATGCTTGGGAGGCTTATCCATATCACTTGAGTACTTGGCACTACCCCACTATTATATACATTTCTGGGTCTCTGGTGGTGTCTCTGATTTCTTTTTCTTTATATCTGTTGTATATGATCACTCGAGATTTAAAGCATTCTTCTTCTTGTGTTTTTCTGTCTTGGCTTTTTCTATTCATCGAACTTTGTTTATTTTGCCATGTGGTGAGCTCTAAAATTAGTGGCTGGGGAAGAGCTGGGTTGAAAAATTTGTATTAAGTTCATCATTTCTGCAAACTCATCATTGCTTTGCTGCACAAAGCTCCAAATTTCTCTCTCTCTCTCTCTCTCTCTCTCTCTCTCTCTCTCTCTCTCTCTCTCTCTCTCTCTCTCTCTCTCTCTCCAGATTTCAATTTGTTTAATTTTTTGCTGTGCATCGGTACCATTTTGCAGTTAACTGGTGAAACAGTGGGGGAAGTGAAGGCAGTTGCAGACATGCACCAAAGGAAGGCAGAGATGGCTAAGCATTCAGATGCCTTTATTGCCTTACCTGGTTAGTATAAGGCTATAAGCCTGCACAACTCTCTCTCTCTCCCTCTTCCTCTCCCTCTCGCTCTCCCTCTCCCTCAAAGCCTACCTGCAAAGTGTTCACTTGCACCAGAATTCTTGAACAAATAAAAAAATATATATTTTTATTTTACTAATTCTAGCATGTAAGACTGACCATATTCCATAGTTTGATTTTGTGAGCATTCCCAAGTCCCTTTCCTGTGTTTGATCTGTAATTTCTCCAAACCCAATAAACTAAAATCGAAAGATCAGTGAGTGAGACAAAACCACAAACCACAACAAAGTGCATAACTTAATTATGCCTCTGGACAGTTGAGACTTGAATCTTAATTAAAACCATCCCATATTTTTGTTTTTTATGGCAATCCTTATAGCTAATTTACCTCTAGAAATGCTTTTGATAATTAGATTTTGAATGCTTGAGCTGATGCCTTGAAATGAGTATATGACTAAATGTTGAAGCCTAGAAGCAATGCACAAAGGGAGTGAGGAAGAATTTGTCAAGATTAAGTCAAAATATCTTGATATTTTGCTGCTGTGGCTGTTATTTTTTGTGATGGTATAAATCATAAATGCATTGATATTTGATGATGCTGTGATTGCGATTGTGTGAATTCTAAATCATGACAACTTTCTCAACCCTCTTTCATTCACAAACCCCAAGACCCATCATGATTACAGAGCAACCCTTCAAATTTCAGTCCATGACCCATCAACATCTTACACTGAATATTAGAGCTTCTGAGCCCTGTTTTCTGTGGTTAATATACTCTTTTCCCAAATTTAGTCTTGTAGCCTGTAATGTGACTGCATCTGCTTATGGAGAAAAGGATAGCATCGGCTCACTTTCACCAAATAGTTTTGCCAACTAGCACCTGCACCTGACAGGGAATGATGCTGACCTCTTTCAAAAACTTCATGTATATCATCCAGAGTTTTAAACATGGTAGTATGATAGGGGAGGAAATGCAGGGGCAAAACAGTCATCTTCCTGTAATGGTTCTGTTGAAGAATTGAATTCTTCCAACCCAAAAGAAAAAGAGCACAAAAATTAAAACACCCTCTATAATATGAGACCCATTATGGCCTGCTTGGATTAAATGGTCATGTAAATAATCATGGGTGCATGTCACAAAGTGACAAAGAACATGGCCATCATCAAACAGATATGTATTAAAAGTTGAAATTTTTTAATATTCTGTAGTCAAAGGACATTGCAATTTGCACCAAAGTTCAAATGAGCAGAAGTAGCTGACAGTATTAATGAGTCTGTTTTTCCTTTTTAGACCAAGATATCAGTGGTCTTTCCCTCCTTTTCCATGGATCAGAGAAATTAATGATTAATAGCATAATCCTTGTCCTTAGTCCCAGAGTACCTTCACTACTAGTTGTCTTGTTTTTCCTCTCTCTGCAATCAAAGTAGGCATCTAAAATAATGCAACATATTGTACATAAGGATCACTTAATTATTCAAATGCAAGACCCATGAAGCTTGGACTGTAACTCTGGACTGCAAAAACTTAATTGGATTTTACATGCAGGTGGTTATGGAACTCTGGAAGAGTTACTTGAAGTGATAACATGGGCTCAACTTGGAATTCATGACAAACCGGTAATTCATTTTTCTGCATTATTATAAGTTTATAACCATCTTGATGGTAAAACTCATGAGTGATGAACTTTTTGGGCTTAAACCACCTTTTCTTGGTTCTTTTTTCTTTTTCTTTTTTGTCTGTAGGTGGGATTGCTGAATGTTGATGGATACTACAATTCCTTGCTATCATTTATTGATAAAGCTGTGGAAGAGGGATTTATTAGCCCCAGTGCACGCCACATAATTATATCAGCACCAACAGCAAGGGAGTTGGTGAAGAAATTGGAGGTCATCTTAAACATTGTTTGATTATTTTTCTCTATGAAAAATTAAAACCCTTCATTTTAAATCTATATATCCAAATGCATTAGTGCATTAACCTCTATTGTTGTTGATTGATAATTAATGTCTTGGATGAAAATTTTGTTTGATGTTTAGTTTCTTATGGTGATAGGATTATGTCCCATGTCATGAGAGAGTTGCTTCAAAGTTGAATTGGGAGATGGAGCAGCTTGGCTACACACAAGAATATGACATCTCTAGATGATATGGGCTTGCAAGTTTGCAACACATTAAAGCAATTGCTGTTGGAATTTTGGAAGTTGAAGAAGCTAATTTGTAGAACTCTAAATTTCTGATATGGGGAATTTCTTTCCTCTTTTCTTTTTATTTATTTTTGTAAATTATTGCAATTGACCTCACTATGTCAAGCTTCAACATTCCTTTTTGTGGAAATTTTCTTCCCCTTCTTAAGTTGTAAGTAACTAAGTACTAGAGTCTTGTGAATTTTCCCTATTAATTGTTAACTAGTTTATACCTAATTTCTTTTTGTTTTGTAGCCAAATCAAATATGTGTGCCAGCACATATGCTCTGTTTCCCCTTTGTTGTGTCTTATCACTTCTATGGAATCAAATCACACCAAGTAAATGGACTAATGAAATGCTTGACAATGCATTGACATGTGGTTGGAAATATAGAACCAATGGGTCCAATTAGAGGCAGATAAGTGTCATTAACCAAGAGAGAAAGAGGGGACAATTGTTGTTGCAGACATATTTAAGCCCATCTTTTCAAGTTATGCTTTCTGTTAAGGTTGGAAGCCATGGCCAACAGAGGGGGCCAAAGCCAACCAACCCACCAGGCACCAACAATTCCAAAAGAGAAGTAATGTTGATTGGAAGTGGCAATGGAGGGGGCCTATTTTGAGAAGAGAGGACTGGTGCCCTTTGCTGTCCAACAAATGGGACAAAGACATGTGCTATGGCAGTATGGCAGTATGGCCTATGGATGAACACAGGAATCTGAAATGTTAAGTGTTGGGGACATTTAGGACTCTGTCACTTCTATTTCTAGACTTCCAACATTTGCCTGTGGTTGATTCCACTACAGTACTACTATGTACTATTTGATGGGGATTGGGAGTTTGTGAAGTGTACGTGTGGGTGAAATAGTAGTAAATTCTTAACAGTTTTTGGATATGTGGGCATAAGTGTAAGTGAAATCATTTCAACAATTATAAGTGAAATCATCTCCTACTTGGTTTGAAAATCAATCAAGAAATTGTAATATGTAAAAATGAGTGCAAAATTGATCTAAAACCTAAATAGGTTTGAAGATCAATGGATCACTATTTTCTCTTAAATTTATCCTTTGAGGCAGGTGTAATGAGTGCAAATTGTAATTTTTTTTTTTTTTTTTTTGTTTATTTTTTTTTTTTTTTTGGTTACATTTGTGGAATCAATTCTGAACCTAGCCTAATCCTAATCCATTATCCCCACCTACCCTCACTACTTGATTAATCCCAAGGGTTTAATTAAATCTTTTTTTAGTAAGAAGGATGATGTGAGTATTTTGGTTTGGGCAAGTGACAATTAGTTTCACTCAATGGAAAATTGGAAATTAATATGAAATTTCCAAAACAGGTTTAACTGGATCGGCCCAACCTGATCTGAATGGCCAATCTATATGGGCGGGCCTGGACTTGAAATATGTGTCCTAGCCCAGCGTTGCTTGAGAACTTGACCAATATCTGGTTTTTCAGTTGAGGTATGAATTTAAAAGACCTCAGACTCAGAGTGACAAGGTGTAGCATATCAGGTTAAGTAATTGGAATGAATTGAACCACAACCTAACTTCTAAGCATGCATCACTTGCTCCAATTCACAGGCATGCAAAAGAATAAGAAATCTGGCATGTAAAAGAAAACAAGAAAAATATAATATAAACACAAAGATTTGAGGCTTTGAAGTTGAAGGGTCCACTTCGCTAGCTATTCTCATGTTCTTGCTGTCCATTTAAGCATGATGTTGGTGCCATCCTATCAGAAGGCTTTGATTCTTTTGGACTACAAGGCTCCCTTTTTTTCCTAAAACCTAACCTTTTGGGAAGGATGTTCCAACTTCTCTTGGTCTTCACCAGCTTCTGAAGCTCCTTTTTCATACTTGAACACTCCTTTTGAAGCTCTAAAACTCGTTCCCTCACGTCGCGATCAACGCCCAGAGCTCGGTCTTGTGCAGGGTCCATTTGATGGGGAACATCATTTTTGGTGGGGAGCTCAAGGTTTGCACTGGGATTTTGTGAGTTCTCAAGATTGTCAACAAATAACCAGCCAGAAATAGATGTACGGAGTCGAAGCTGTTCGAAGAAAAGGACTTGAACAATTACTCGAAGAGGTAGCCTCTCATTCTGGGCTGCATGGGTGCTGGCTTCCAGTGACAGCTTGTTGCAGTTCATGAGTCTGCAGAGTTGCTCCCTTTCACAATCTGTAAGCCAAGGATGTGCCTGAGGTTATGAAATATGTAATGTTGTTAGCATGCATGACCAGGCATAGACACCAAGGTCATAAGAAAACACGATTCCAATGGTACCTACTGCTTCAGCATTTAGTATCATAGTAGTGGTGTCTGAGTAAAAATTGGGCATTTTTGAGAATGTTAATCAAAGTATATATCAAACTTCAGTTACAGGAATCCATTAATGACCAGACTGGAATTAAGGTTAAACCAAATATCATGAAGACAATCCACGCGCTCAAGTTTGTCTTACCTTCAAGAAAACATCAATTGCATGATAAATGCCATCATCCAGCGGCCTAGCATAATCAGGGATGACAGCAGCAAGTGCCTGAAACTTCGGTAGCTTCAAATTAACATCTGGCGCTACCTCAGCAAGATATCCATCCACCAGACTGGCCACCATAGTAATAGGTGTCAGTGGATCAGTGCCAGTCATCAATTGCCCCTCTTCAATTATGCATGGAGAACATGAACCAACTGCAGCCAGGTTTACTGACATGAAATGGTCAAGAATCCTCTGAATGCAGTCTATGTCATAAAGAGTCTCCACTGAATAACCCATATTTGGTATGAGAAGATCTACAAGCACAGCTTGGTCCAACTGGACACCCACCTTTTTCTCCAAATTTTCTCTACATGATGGACTTGCATGTAACATCAAAGCAGTTCGTAGCAGCTTAAGTAGAAACTTGGAGGATGTGACTCCTTTCTTATTAGGAAGTAACCCCACAATTTCTTCAAGTAGAGCCCTTTGGTCTGCCTCAGAAATGGTTGCACCTGAGTTTACATGACTTGCGTCGTTAAAGCTCGATTGCCCATTCATCAAGGGGAGATACTTTCTAGCATAGGACATGAGAGAAGCAGAGATACTCTCAGGCCTCATGCCTTTTGATTCAACAGCTTGAATCAATCGTTTGTATAGAGGTATGCTAAGGAAGGATGCATCTTCGTACCACCAATCATCACCGAGAGGTTGTTGCTTAGTTTCATCAGCAGTTATTCCATTCCATAAGACAGCGCCTGTTGTGTTCTTCATGTCATTTCCTCCTGATATAGGCCAACTGAATAACTTTGGGTCTGCACAAGCTTTCATAGCCATGGAATCAATGCATCTTGAAACAATGTGAAGCTCTTCAGCATATGGTTGAACTTCTTCACATGTTTCAAGAGCTACTATGGAGTCTCTCCAAGTGCCGAAGACTTCATTAAGGAAAGCCTCTGTTTGTGCAATGAGGTTTCCTTGTTCATAATCTTCAGTCATTCGGAGGTATTCTGCTGCACATCTAAGGATGACAACATTCAAAGCAGTTAACTCTATTTTAACACCGTAGCAAAATTTGGCTGCAAGCTCAAATGCTTTAGCTCCTCCAGGCACACCATGAAGTTGCAAGACACAAACAGATCCTTCCTCAACAGAAGACTCTTCGATAAGCTTCTCTAATAGCCCACTTTTAGAAAGCAATGGAAACTGCAGTAGTTGCCAAAATAGGAGCTAGAAAATGAGAACAGAGCATGAATGCCAATAAGAGTTGAAGTGATATGCAAATTATGAAAAGTGCAGACAGAGAGCATACTGAAAACATAGATGCACAAATGGTCCTACATGCACACACAAACACTACAATTTCTTTCATACTGCAAACATATTCAAATTAAATGCACCTTGTGGAGGTGAAAAGACATTTCCCCAACTTGAATTATAACATCGCTTGGAAGCCCAGTTGTGCAAAGCCTGAAAGAAAAACACAAATCAGATCCATAAAAATAGAGCTAAAATCATCTACTACAGCCATGAACTTGACTTAACAGTAAATTCTCGCAGAATCCAATTGTCACACCAAACTCGTATTCCATGACACAATTCATCTTTGTTACACACCCCTATGTGGTTGCTAATGGTTTTCTATCGAATGGGTTTATTTTCTGTTTAAGTTCTAAGTAATAATAAGAAGTTAGGACTCTATAATTTATACACGCTTCTCAAGCAGTAGAGGACTTTGAGTCAAAAAATTGAGTCACTAACACCATAATATTGCTGCAATTTTCTGACCCTGCTCATATCACACCCTATTACCCACAAAGTTGCCATGGCCTAAAGCCTAAAGGTCAATGAAAATATTGTCAACCTTGTTGCCTAGGCAGGACACCATTGGTTATTTAAGCACTTTAGTGTCTAGGCCAAAAAAAAAAATCACTTTTGTGTCTAGGCTACGCATATATGCAATCACTTATCGGGCATACACAAACAAAGGGCCCTACTTTTACAGTACGCTAATACTAAAACCAACACAGTCCAGACCAGATTGCTATTAATGCCTGACACATATAGATACATACATACAAATACACATATCACTATATCAGTTTTGATGAATTTGAAAAGGTAAACTAAGAAACACCCATGTGAGCAATCTCTAACTCATCAATCTTATCTATTTGTTTGTTGATCAAAATGTAAAGGCCTTACCAAGTTTGGCCTTCGCGGTGAAATGCTTCAGACTTAGCGCCCAGCTTCAAGCAAGCCATGGTTTCTGGTGGTCTTCTAAAATGAGCAAACTCAGAATCATAAATTTAATTGAAACATCACCTCAGACAATCACATAAAGACTTGGGTGTGAAAATGTGAGTGAAAGTGAATGTGTCATACATCATTCTGGAAAATGCTTTCAGAATTCAGAGAGAGAGAGAGAAGTAGCGAGTCTACAGCAACAAGTGAAGGAGAGAAGGAAGCGGTTGAACCGTTTCAGTGGCTCCAACTGAAGTTGCGCTCAGACTCCTTCTTTCATGTCCTATTCTCAGGTTTTTGACACGTCAACATGGGCTCTTAGTAATGAGCCCAAAAAGCCCATGGTATCCAACTTGGGCTGAAGGCAACGTTACCAAAAACCCCAGAACATCTAACTTGGGCTCAGAGAGAGTGAGTCTACAAACAAGGGCCCCTGCCATACTTTTATGGTCAAGATGCATGACCCATTTGCCACCAGGAAGTGGGCTTAATTTCACACAATCATTCATGTTCAAAGGGAATGACACGACGATTTCATTTTTAGACCATGTGATGCATTATTTTGTAAGACATATACCTCTACAAACAAGGGTATTGTAATATGTATCATTTCAACGCAAGTAGATCTCGTTTATGTTAGAGAGATAGTATAATCAATGACAAATTTATATTAAGGGTTGCATGAACTGTAACCCATGCAACTTTTTTTTTTTCTTTTATAAATTTTCCTAGATAAGGTTAATTAACCCTCATACACCCCAGTTTGGCCCACTACAGTCGATCCTAGCCCACCCTAACCTATCTAATCCCCACTATAGCTCACCCTATATTTAAAACAGTATAATTTGTCCCATAGTACAATACACAATCAGTTCATAATATAATACAAATACTTATTTTGAATTGATTCTTATATGATGTGTGATTCATATTCATCGTACAACATAAACATTTAGTTCTTATATATGGAGATGGATCCATGGTATTTTACTTATTAATTTTTGTAGATAAACGGTTTCTAATTTACTTAATTTTTGCAAAGTTAATCATTTAATGGAAACTTAAAAGATAAATGATTCGGATCGTTAAATTCCTATATGGAGTGGGTCCCACTAAAAACTTGTGTCAAAATTTGTGTAAAAAATAGGATGTCATGGATTTGTCTTAGGGGTGTGATTTGGATTGAAAAATCTGAATCCAACCGATTCCAATCCAAAAATTTTCAATTTTGAAATGTTTGAATCAAATCCAAAATTCGAAAATGCCGAATTCCGAGAATTTCGAAAAAAAATTGAATTAGAATTGGAATGTATCGGTAAATTCAAATCCAATCCGAAATTTTTCAAAGTCATTCTGATTCGATATTTTCTAAATTATGCTAATTTATTCCGTATTTATATTAATATTATATCATTTATTTAATTTTTTACTATATATTTCATTAATTTATTCTTTGTTTCAAACATACACATACATATATATTAAAAAAAAAAAACTAATACTATTAATATAAACATATGTATATTATAAATATATGTGTATCATAATAACGTAAATGTTAACAAAAACACTCACATGTTTTGTACGTGTAATTACTAATTTTTTTTGTTTGTTTTTATTAGTAACAAAAAGTAACGTGAAAATTCTAATTTTTTATTTGTAAATTTCGAATTTTTATCCGAAAGTTCCGAAATGTGATATTTTGAAAAAATTCGAAAATTTCGAATTGAAATGAGATGTTGAAATTCTGATTTTTTGGAATAGAAATTTCATTCTGAAATTTTTTTGATTGAAATTGGAACACTCTATTTCTGATATGATCCGTCCGAAACACACCATTAATCCGCACCCATCATATATACTCTTTGGTCAAAGAACACTAGCATGAAAAACGTTATAGTCTTATATATGTAGAGAATTGAATCACCTTTACAACATTGTAGATGAATGTGTAGAATTGAATCCCCTTTGCAACAGTGTAGAGTAAAGAAATTAATAATACAGAGGTGATAAAGAACAAGACCAAAATACCTTCAAATAATAAAAATGAGGTGTGATATGGGGATGGGACCCAAACCGCACTACTAAAGTAGCCAGTAAGTCCATATGGCCTTGGTACAAATTAATTTAAGATTAATTATTAAATTAATAATTAGTTTATTATAAGGTTTTGTATTTCATAATTTTACTTGAGATTGAAAAGTGTACGTGCGTTTTAATTATGATCATTGTAAACTCAGGTACACGAGTTTGAGTCTCCAGTTTGACTTTTGAAGTCAAGCAGTAAAAGGAGATAAAATTTTTTGTGAATTTCTTAGGCTCGACGTGAATTGTCTGTCTTTAACTGATCCAAGAGATTAGTTAGGTACGCAAAAGTTGGCCCAAACCAGTAAGACACCCTCAATTACAAAAATAATAATAATAATAAAAAATTAATTAATTAAACTCATCAATTAAATCAAGTGGGCGGGTTAATTGCATGCATGCATATATATATATATATACATATATGCGCCGGCATCGGCAGCCCAGGCGGCTGTGCATCTGCCTCGGCCAACCTGTTCAACACGTGTGCGATTTTAATGTTGTCACCAACCATCCATGAACACTCACAAGTCACAACACTATTCTAATATATTTCATATATTTATATAATATATTCAAATTAATCTATGTAGTCTTCGTGAGTTTTGAGAGCAGACCACCCACTTTGGGTGCAAAAACCCCAAAAGATGTGACCCCTCCACTCAGCCACTCTAATATTCCCACTATATGTTTCTTTAGATATTTGCACCATTATTGTGCTACCAATCCATGCATATATTTGTGTGTGAATTTTTTAAATTAATATATAATTTCAAATATATAAAATTATTTTTCTATATTATAATTTAACAGAAAAATACCATTAGGCTAACAATTAGTTAATCTAATGACACACATGTTACATTCAAAAACTGACTAATAACGGAGTGGTGAGAAAAAGGTGGAAAGACAATTTCAAATTGAGATAAGGTAATAATTCGATCACTCTTAAATAAGTAAAGATTTTTTTTTTTTTCATTATGCCATCTATACATGTTGAAAAACAATATTCTTACGAGTAGAAAATATGGCCCTATGAGGTTATGACAGTACTCGTTTGACTGTTTGAGGTTCTAACCATAATTTTGACTTGGACCACCAACTTTCACGTAGGCTTTTGTGCATGGATGTGTATTTTCAACAAACTCTTCACTTTTTCACTTTTTTACTTTTTCATTTAACCCAAAAAAAAAAAAACTTTTGACTTTTTCATAATTCCATAATTTTGTTTTTCCATTTTCAAGGGTGGAGAAGGCTTTGGCAATTGGCATTGTGTTGGTGTCATCGGTCCATACCCAAAGGACTGCGGATCACAACACAATAAAAAAACCACGGGGGCGGGGCCGAACGTCGCAGATCTAATCCCTCGTGATGGAAATGGGACGACGTCATCCATGATAAGCAAATTGACACGTGTCGGCTTGTTCAGGCAGAGGCATGAACAATGTGGAGGGTCAACGTCCACGCATTGCCTGCTCTTGTTGTCTTGTAGCTGTCAAGTTAGCGTGTCCTGCTTGGAAATCTCACTCCGCTCCGGTGAATTCCTTGCTCAGTTTCAGTGACAAGCCAATCATATTTCACCACGCCAGCATCCGGGTTAGGATGCACCCCACTACGACTGTTGACGGTGGGATTGTTACATGGACGTCCCTATTTTAATCTTACTCAAATAATAGTGAAATGTGAATTTTCAAAAATAAAGACAAAAAGTAGTTAAAGGTTGCACTTTATCCTCGTACAAAATAGTAGTGTTCTATTAATTTGTACCACCTTAATTAACCTCGTCAAAATCAACACTCTCCTCTTTATTATTAACCTAATTCTTATCATATGAGGCCACTCTCAACTCTTAAAATGATACAACTAATTTTATAACTAAGTCAATATTTTGTCCATTAAGAATCGAATCGGTTGAGATCATGTAAAACAACTTAATTATATTGGAGTGGTAAATTTAGACCAAGTTTATTAAATTTTGAACACCTTTAATTAATAACTCGATCAGATGCTCAAGAGCATTTTTCAATTATATTTTAACTATGTACAAGTGAATAAAACATATACAAAATGAATTTAAGAAGTCCCTGTCAATTCATAAATTTATCCATGTTTTCTACATTGCAACTATCTTTAATGTCGCATAATTTGTTGGAGTTGGATTGGGATGTAGCATAGGGTGGTACATGCCACAATTATTAGACAATTAAGATCAACCACCCCTAAAGAAGAAAAGAAAGATGCTATTTATGTCTAGTAATAATTATAAATCATCGGTATTAAATAAAATAAAATAAAAGATAAATCTCAGAACAACCAGTGGATGTTTATGCTGGTGGGTTGGCTGTCTAAGGGTTTAAATGCCTCCACTTGGTCGTGCAAGCATTAAGCAATTGTGGGACAAAAACCCACCTAAAGTTGATAGTTGATAGTGTGTGTTTGGATTCTCTGCTTTTTTTTTTTTTTGGTATGTGTTGGAAAACTATAGGTATAAATTATTATATTCAAATAAAGAGATTTAAAAAAAAATAAAGAGAATTAAACAGTAAAGAAAGTTTAGAAAAACCTTTGAAGTTAATTGAGTCTAGTGTTCAACACTATGACCTTAAGACGATTTATGCATGCCCTACTGTGCTATGGTCAATCGGCGCTCGCCTCTCAGGATACAACGACTTCCTCCTTACAGTAGTAGCACTTCAAACTACAAGGTTCCGCGAACCCAAATATGCAAATAACTCTTTATTTGGTAATGGAAGACTATGCTTGTATCAGATTGTAAGTTTTTCTTATTAATTTTTCCTATATTTTAAAATATTTCAAGACTACTATATTTATAGATGCAAAGTGCCTTTTGGAAATGTTTTGATTGAATTAAATGGCCAAGAGACACATTCCACTTAATGGGCAACATGCACATCTGTTCATGACCATAACTATTTTAATTCAATCAGTGTTTCTTTTTGAAATCTTGTGTCTGTTCAGTTTTAATTGAACGTATACCAGTGACTTACTGGAGGATAACTCTATAAAACAAATCAATATTGGGCCTATTACTATATAAAGCCCAATATTTAATTCATTTCCACTTACATTTTTCATTCATATAGAATTAAGATGTTTAAGCAAATAAATATTTCCATAATTAATTTAATATTCATTACTTAAAATATCATAATTCCAACAGTATGTTTCAATACAAATTGTGTTATATAAATCTAATAATTTATGAAACATCATTCACAAAAAAAAAAAAAAAAAGTAGAAGATCTGAATCGAGATGGAGTTACAATTTGAATAATGTAATAACAATAACAATGTGGGGGAGGTCCAATGAGCTGTGGCATGGGCTTAACTCCATCAACCCTCAACTATGGTTTTTGTTTATGGTGCCTCCAACCACTATCTTTTCATTTATATATCTCTTTCTTGGTAGGTCCCCAATAGAGGAGGAGCTCATGTTTTTGGTTAGCAAGTCTCCATCCATGGGGTTTGCAACATTGGTCACAATATTGTGGCCCTAGTTTACAACATAATGAGTACCGAATGGAAAGTTGGAAGTGAAAAAAACATTATGTAATGGGGAATTGTACGTTTTGTCATAATCAGGTCGGATTGGAGGCTGTGGATCAAAGGGACTGACTGCTCCCACAAGATGACACCACTCAAAACTCAAAAGGTAACAAGACTAAAATAGCTAGGTTGATAACCCATAGGTTTGTTTCATATGAACTATATTACACTAGATAAATTTAGTATACAGTTTAATTAAAGGGTTTTTTTTTTTTTTTCATATTTAGTACATAAATTTTGACCCTTATTTTAATATGGTATCTAAACTTTTATTTATTCTAATTGAGTACCTAAACTTTTATTTTGTGTCTAATAGGTACCAAAATAAATTTCTATTAAAATTGTTAAAAAAAATTAGGGGCAATATAGTCACTAAAATAAATTATATTTTAATTATTTTCTATATATGTTTAAAATTATAAAAAAAAAACACAACAAACAAAAAAAAAACAAAACATTATAATTAAAATATACTTTTTTAAAAGTGACCATATTGCCCCTAATTTTTGTTGATAATTTTAACAGAAATTTATTTTGGTACCTATTAGACACAAAATAAAAGTTTAGGTACTTAATTAGGACAAATAAAAGTTTAGGTACCATATTAAGATAAAGATCAAAAATTATGTACTAAATATGAAAAAAAAAAAACCCTTAATTAAATTACTATGGTTGGTAGGTAGGTGAAATTTAGCTAGTATACTATATCTAATTATGCCATTTCCATTGACAATCTAATTACACCATAGATCATCCCTCCTAAGAAAAAAAATCCGTCACAAACTTGGAAGACATTTAGCTAGCTAAGGAAGGTTGTCGCAATTGTACATGTTAAGATTCTTTTAACCAAAGTTTGAGGGAGCCCGGATTTTTTTATCTTTAATTTTGAATTAAGAAAATTCTTAAAAAACCAAGATGTTGATGTTATACTCTCACGTCAACCGGTTATGACTAACTTACTCTTCAATACAACAAAAACCGTATTCCTTTTAGACAAATCATTAGAATCTGAAACTCTAGAATCACATTCTTACACGCTCATGTGTCAAGGTGAAACAAAGATTGTATTTAGTCTCTTTCACCTTTTTAAATGAGACTTGGGATATAAAAAAAGAGAATAATAGTCGAACTATAAAACTATAATCGTAGATGAAAAATAAGTACTCTAATATTAGACTTGGCAACATGTCGTGTTTTTGTGGGTTCGTGTTGTTTTCGTGTCGTGTCGCATTTGAGTCGTGTAAAAAATGGCCCCACCCAAAAACAATTCATTAAGCTAACTGCTGAAAAATGTCAACACAAACACGACACATAAAATAATGAGTAAACACGATACGACCCATTTCACTCGTATTCACATATTGGATGTGAGTTGACTCGTTTCAACTCACCCTACTCATTTCATACAACAACACTTGTTTCACCCATTATAACAAAATATATATATACTTAATTTTTAAACAAAAATACAACGAATAGATCCACAAATTACTAAATTACCAAAATACTCTTATTTTTAACTGGTCCAAATGTGCTTGTCAGTTGACTCGGAAACGATGTAGGTGGCTAATAGGTCCACATGATATTAACACAACACAATAAATCTCAACCCAAATATTAAATTTTTTATATAAAATTGTACCATGTTAACGAGTCGTGTATAATTTTGCCATATTTATCTAACACTAGAGTTACAAGTGCTGACAATTATATTTCTTCATTAAATACTCAATAGAAGTGACTAATTACCTGTTCATTGTACATTAGCATTGAATTAACAGATGGATCTCATTTACAGGAACCAAATCATTAAGTCTGGTAAAATGACAGACGATGATATCGGAAAGTAGAGTGAAACTAAGATCAGAAACGGTACTTTTTTTCATGTCCATTGAACTCCCAATGTTTCGTTTAATATGATTCTAACCAAGAAAAAATTATAGGATATAATCGATATATTGTTACGTGATATAACTAATTCAATGTGTAAGGATATTATTAGATAATGTGTTTATATTAATAGGGTATAGTATTAATAATATTCACTTATATTATAACAAATAAATTAGTTATACCACGTATCAATATAGCAGTTATACAGAATAATTTCTTCAACAAAAATCATAAAATAAATGACAAATTTATTTGACCGGACCGGTCCCAATCCATTTAAAGTTGATTGAAAAAGTAACGCGCATAGACGTGGTGCTTTGTATTGAGATTGATTAGCAATTGGCATGCTTAGGTTCTTTAGCACATGTGAATTTAATTTTGGTCATTTAAACGTGAATTTCATATTTATTAAAAATGTGATATATACATGGTAAGAAATATAACTTTTCTTCAAAAATAAGATAAAAATGTGGAATTAATAAGAAATGCACTTGAATGCTCGAATGTTTTAACATCCTCCAATATTGTATGAAGTTTTATAAACGATATAATACAAATTGCTTAATTAGAAAAGAAATTAATTTTGGTCATTATCTTAAAGATTAAAAAATAAAATAATCTATTACCAAGAAAATAATAATCACTCGGGTCATTGACTAAATATTAGCGCGTGGTTTGCACTGGGTAGAAGCCTATTTGCAATTTCAACATTGACCGCGGGTGTAGTTTAGTCCTTAACCGCAGTTTACGACTGCGTTGCCTTGATTTTAGCGCAGAACTGAAAAGCGAACCCTTAACCCACTCACTCACGAGATGGTGAATATCTCGCGGAACACGGAAATCTATAACAATAGTCTGACTCATCCAATATATAAGTCGAAAAAATTAAGCCTTGGTGTTGATTGCTCTGAAGTCTGAATAGAATTAAATAAATTAATAATCTAATTGGTACTGATAGAATAAGATGGAACAAAAAAAATAAATATAAAAGGATACCTTCCTTAAAGATCTTTGTTGTTTTGCTGGCTTCTGAAGATACACACAGTTTCTTCAGATCCGAAGAAAAAGGTAAGTAATTAAAAATTCAAAACATATATACACATACTAATGTTCCTTAATATTATACTTAGTCGGGTTTAATTACAATTTACACGGTCAATTAGACGAGCGTTTAAGTAAAATATATTGCGCAAAATACAAATATTTTTGTTTGTTACTGTGAGTCTGTGGCAGTGTTAAGACGACCAGTGCCTGATATTTGTAGTAAAAGTGAGAGTGCGTGCGTTGGTTCGTTTTGATATTTATTTATTTATTGTTGTTATTAAGCTGAGAGTGTGATTTTGGACTCTTGCATGATCCAAAAGGCTTTTGGTGCTCTGCTCTCTGCGTGTTTCTATGGCTTTTTATCTTCTTCTGTGTTGAGCCTCAGAGTTGTTGCTGTTGCAGTTGATTGATGAGTCTTTGAAGCCAAGACAACGACGACGACGATTCAAAGAGACCGACGACGATTCTCTGTTTTTGGTTGGAGAATTTTCTGCCGTGTTTTTCGCGCAGAGATAGGAGGAGAGGTCGGAGCTCCAATTTCACACACACTCTCTCTCAGCGTAGATCTTGATTCTCTGAAAGTAGGCGCGGA
This sequence comes from Dryas drummondii, assembly GCA_003254865.1. NCBI lineage: Eukaryota > Viridiplantae > Streptophyta > Magnoliopsida > Rosales > Rosaceae > Dryas > Dryas drummondii. The sequence continues at coordinate 944,013 of QANW01004110.1, forward strand.
GATTGAGCTCTGAGGACTCGGCGGATTGGAATTCGGAACAGAGCAGAGTTGTTTTTTTTTTTTTTGGCTCAGTTTGAGTCTGAGCGTTTTTCTTTTGTTTGGTTGAAAGAAAAGTTTGGTGGCTTTGGACTGGTTCAGTGGAAGCACAGCTTAATTAGGGTGTTGAGGTTGTGAATTCAATCTTCTGTTGAAGTTGGAAGAAAGGCGGAGCTGGTTTTGATTCCGAATTTGTGTTTGGTAGGGTTTATATCGGGTGCTAATTGAGTGCCAAAGCAATTGAACCTCTGAATTGAGCCAAAAATAAATGGATTCGAAGTCGAGGTTTGCTGTTTGGAAAATTAGATAGGGAGGGATTTTTTGTTTTGAAGATTGATAGTGAAAACGTGGCAGAAAGCTTTGTTTTTCGGCTCTGCTTCGAATCCTATATGCTTTATAAGGTAAGAAATCAATCGAATGCAGTTCATTGATTGTACTAATAATTTGTATTTTCTTATTTTCTAGGGTTCAATTGATTGGATTTTCCGAGTAACATGGTCTAATTTGGGTGGTTAATGTGGTTTAATTTGCAGCATAATTTACAGAGAGCTAGAAGAAAAGGGCGGTTTGGATTTGTATTTTGAATTTTGTTTGTTTAAAGAATTGATATGATTACGTTTATGGATTCGAAAGAGAAAGTGAAGGAGGGAGAGAAGTGCTTGGACCCTCAGCTATGGCACGCGTGTGCAGGAGGCATGGTTCAAATGCCGGCAGTGAATGCGAAGGTGTTCTACTTTCCTCAAGGGCATGCCGAACACGCCTGTGGCCCTGTGGATTTCCGAAACTGCCCTCGGGTGCCGCCGTACATACTGTGCAGGGTCTCTGCTATCAAGTTCATGGCGGATCCTGAGACGGATGAGGTGTATGCCAAAATTAGGGTGGTCCCTTTGGGTGCGAATGAGGGTGGTTATGAAGATGATGGAGTTGGGGGGCTTAATGGGTCGGAAGCACAGGATAAACCAGCTTCATTTGCGAAAACGCTGACCCAATCGGACGCAAACAATGGCGGTGGGTTCTCTGTCCCGCGGTATTGTGCTGAAACCATTTTTCCGAGGTTGGACTACTCGGCGGATCCGCCTGTGCAGACAATTCTTGCTAAGGACGTTCATGGCGAGACTTGGAAGTTTAGGCACATTTATAGGGGGACGCCGCGGAGGCATTTGTTGACCACTGGGTGGAGTACTTTTGTGAACCATAAGAAGCTTGTTGCGGGGGACTCAATTGTGTTTTTGAGGGCGGAGAATGGCGATCTTTGCGTTGGGATTCGGAGAGCAAAGCGGGGGATTGGAGGTGGACCGGACTCTTCTTCCGGCTGGAATCCGGCAGGTGGATATGGAGGGTTCTCGGCGTTTCTGAGGGAGGATGAGACCAAACTAATCAAAAATGGGAATGGCTCCAACTCGAATGGGAGTGTAATGGGGAAGGGGAAAGTTGGGGCTGAATCGGTTTTCGAAGCTGCAACTCTTGCTGTAAATGGACAGCCCTTCGAGGTTGTTTACTACCCGCGAGCAAGTACTCCCGAGTTCTGTGTGAAAGCCTCGTTGGTGAAAGCAGCATTGCAGATCCGCTGGTGTCCGGGAATGCGATTCAAGATGGCCTTCGAAACGGAGGATTCGTCGCGTATAAGTTGGTTCATGGGAACTATATCCTCTGTTCAGGTTGCTGAGCCTCTCCGCTGGCCTGACTCACCTTGGAGGCTGCTCCAGGTACTCCTTTCACTTCACTCTGCTTTGTGTATGAGCTTATTCGTTTTTAGGTGCTTGTTTATGCTTTTACAGATAGCTTCAGTTCTGATTTTACTATTCTACAACCAAAATGCCTAGTGTCATGTGGACTACATGATTATTTTTCTTTGGAAATCACTATGCACATAGTGCATTCCGAATATTTGAGTTATCCAGTAAATGTTGCCTAAATTTGGCATCCTATGGAAAAAGACTTTCAATTTAATTCGTTTGGTTTTCTGAATTCATATGTTGCAGGTTAGCTGGGATGAACCTGATTTACTTCAAAATGTGAAGCGCGTTAGCCCATGGTTGGTAGAATTGGTATCGAACATGCCCACCATCCATCTCACACCCTTCTCGCCGCCAAGGAAGAAGATGAGACTGCCACAACACCCTGATTTCCCATTTGATGGTCAAATTCCAATGCCAACATTCTCCGGAAATCTCCTTGGACCCAGCAGCCCCTTCGGTTGTCTGCCCGAAAAATCTCCTGCTGGCATGCAGGGAGCCAGGCATGCTCATTATGGTCTATCCTTATCAGATCTCCAACTCAACAAACTGCAGTCAGGTCTATTTCAGGCTAGTTTCCCGCGGCCACTTGATCACGCTGCTATGCCCACCAAAGTTTCCAATAACGCGATGATTCAAAAACCTACCATGAGCGAGAATGTGTCTTGCATGTTGACAATGGCACATTCCACCCAGACTACAAAGAAACCAGATGATGTAAAGCCACCACAACTCATACTCTTTGGTCAACCGATACTTACTGAGCAGCAGATCTCTCTGAGCTGCTCTGGCGATACAGTCTCACCCGTTCTTACTGGAAATAGTTCATCAGATGGGGGCAATGCAGAGAAAATGGCAAATCTTTCTGAAAATTCTGGATCTGCACTTCACCAACAAAGCCTACAAGAGCGCTCATCTTGTGAAGGTTTCCAATGGTACAAGGATACTCGCCACGAAACTGAACCAAATTCGGAAACTGGTCACTGTAAAGTCTTCATGGAGTCTGAAGATGTAGGCCGCACTCTTGACCTTTCACTAATTGGGTCCTATGATGAATTGTATAGAAAACTGGCAGACATGTTTGGCATAGAAAACTCTGAGATGCTGAACCATGTGCTCTATCGAGATGTCACTGGTGCAGTCAAACACATTGGAGATGAACCATTCAGGTATGAATCAACTCCCATTGTTCTTGTAATATATAATTAATTACCTTTTACTTATTAAATGAATGGTTTGTAAGGTAATATGTTGATCAATTTATTGTTGAAGTTGCAGTGACTTCATGAAAACAGCAAGAAGATTGACGATTCTAATGGATTCAGGCAGCAACAATGTAGGAATGTAAAGAAAGAAAAGATTAAACCCCTTATTGAATTGTACAGCTGGTTGATAAAATCCTCTGTTCCAATGCTGACCTTTTACCCTTCCTGAAGTTCGCGGATGAAGCCGCTCTGATCCAATTTTCGAGCTTCCAATCTAAAACTTTTCGAGTTTCTTAATTTTTCTTCCTTTTGTCCAAGAAAGGAACATTTAGATTTTAAGACTTTGATTACAATATCATCATTTGCTCAGCAGTTTTATTGGTTTTGGCTTTTTTCTGGTTTCTCCCTTCTTTTTCCCCCCTTTTTGTAGGAGTTGGCATTATGTACTTAAAGCCTTTTGATAATGGATTAAGTCTTCTAAGAAGGCAAGCTTAATTGAGTGAACATGTACATTAGATAGACACTGGAACAGAGTTTGAGTAGAAGGAAATTCGTATTTGTCTTCTTCCATATGTAGTTTGAACTTGCAAGGAAGTGAATGCATTTTGCTTGGGAATTCTAGCCGTCTCTTTTACTTCCAGTGTTTGTTTTTGTGTTCCCCATTGTTGCTTTCAATTAAATACCTAGTCTCATGAAGTTGTAAGCATCACATATTGCAAAGTATTGTACGTGGCATTTTCCATGCCTTGCTTTGCTTTTTAACTTCGTTGTTGGTGGATCAAGAATTCAAAAATGTCCTTTATTTTCTTGTGTTATTTTTATTTCTTTCTTGCATGAATTTTTGAAACCCCTCTCTCTCAAGACACTCAAATGTCATTATCAATGAGAAAGGGATTCATCCCAAACTTACTTCTCAAACAAGTATAATTTAGAAGAGGTGGTGTGCATCATAGAAAAAAGAGAAAAAACAAAAAAATAAGGGTTGGTTCCGTGCATGACCAAGAAAAGGAGTTGGTTAAAGGTCTAATCAGTGTTCACCATCAGGTTATAAAACACAAGTTTTCAAGGTGGGTTGACTTAATCCTCTCATCATCATCCCAATTCTCATGGTTTGTTAGAGAGAATCAGTTGTTTTGCACGACCACAGATTTTCAGGGATTATAATCAAGAATCCCCAGCTGCCACAAGACTGCCACTATGTATTTGAAGAAAATGAAGTTTGTTCGTTAAAAAAATTCTACCATATAAGTGTATTTCGAACTTTTAAATTTTTAGGGATTCATTTTATCATTATTGAATTATAAATTTTTCATCTAAATATGTTTGTATCTAAAATTATATCCTAAAATGTGTGGACGATGAAAAAACCGTGTAATAGATTCATAACCCTTTTTATGTGTGCATAAATGTGTAAGTACCAAATCTTAGAATTAGTATTTGAAGATCATTTAAAGTGCTAGTGAAATATATTATATAATTTGTATATAGTACCCACAAATTTAAAGATCTACAACCTTTACTTTAGGGTGAAAAAGATAAATTCATCTAAATTCAAAAGTTACTAATGTATACGCGATAATATTGAAAAATTTAAATTTATATCCTAAATACATGTAAATATTTTATTTAATGTAAAATAAATGAGCCTTCAAATAAACAATATATAAATCAGTAAAATATTGACATATTATTTGAAATCCAAATTTCAAATATGCTCATCCGCATGCTATATAGTATCCACAACATAAAATTCTTAGTATATGTCGGTGGGAATGTAGGATAAACCTTTTTTTTTTTTTCTGAGCTGAAAAATAGAGTTAAAAAGCCTCAAATATTGGACTGGATAGAAGTATAGAAATAAATAAATAAAAAACTAATTGTCCCAATCTTGACGCCACAAAGTGTGGGATACTAACTTTATATTAAATTATTATATGATTTAAGTTATTTAACTACTAGTTGGAAGTAAAATAATCCTATTTATATTTTATGGGGATTGCAAAAACTAAAATTGTCAAACACAAAGTCAATAACTAATACGTGGGGAGAAACAAAACAGCAGCAAAGGAGCTGGAAAGCAAAGCCAAAGGCGAAGCAGAAAGGATTCAAGGAAAAAACAAACACAAACACATTCTGTCTGTTTAAGACTTTAATATGCCGCACGTGCGAACCCGGCGGGTCCCCACACGGAGCTCCACTCAATAATGGATTCACGTGCGGGCGCACGTCAGCAGAGCTTGGTAAGAGAAAACTTTCGCTTCTGTTGCGCCGTTTCGTTGACCGCGCTGTTCCTTTTGTTTTCCCAATTTTCACAATTTTATTACGTAACGTCGTCGTTTTGGGCCTTCCCAAATATATTACTAATGTTTACGGTTTACCAACCGCGAACCGGCATCCGGTAACGGGTAACCACCCGGTGGCCCACTTGTCGGGTCGGACCCACAGCTAGTTATTTCAATTTCTCGTGGTGTCATTGCGATAATATTGTATATATAATTGAATTGAATTATGGGCTGGTTTTATAATATATTGTAGTGACCATGATCATCAATACAGGCAGGGACCAAACACAGGTAATCTCAGATGGATAAGTCTTTGGTAGACCCAATCCAACCAAAGTTGTGTTTTCAACAATGTCAAAACTCTTTTCATATTGATCAAAGAAAAAGATAGAAATGTTTTCTTTAGTAGAGAAATTAATGCTCTATGTTTTTTGGAGGACCACTTTGATTGATACTTCTCTTGAAAATGTTGTTAGAAAATATGCCCCAAGCCTTGTGATACTGATCTTAAAACTACCTAAATTATAAAGTATGTATCACGAAAAAAAAAAGTGAATGCATGTGAATAACACATGGAAAAGTGAATAGAAGGTCAAGAAATATGTATTCAATAATTTAATATAATATTCGGTTCAATTGAAACCATATCTTATCCAATAATAAAAATCTACCTACCCTTTATTTATTTCTTATTAATAAAGAAAATTAAACTTCTATCAACCCATTTTATCTCAAATTACATAAATTACAAAACATACATGGCTTTGACAGTTATTTTTTTGGGAGGGAGGGTAAATAAATGTTATTAATCATCTCTCCTTTACAAGAGATGGGCATAGCAATAAAAATGGTTGCCTCATTCAATTTGTGCAAGTGGGGGGGCATTTAATTTGCCAACCCCAATAGATGAACACCATATTAAGGGGAAAGGGAAAGCAAATAGTCAAATAATGAAGGGGTGGTCAAAGACTCAAAGCCCAAACAGAGAAGAAAAAATGGGAGACAAAAACCCTTCCCAAAGCATTGTTTCTTTCTTTGTTTTTATTTTTATTTTTGGGTAATAATTACTTTGTTTTCAGTTCCCACTTTCTCCACCATACATGGCAATATGGCATGGTTTCTACCTACACAATTAAACAAACACATTCATATATTCATATATCTGAGCCCTTCTTTAGTCCCCACATCACATATTATTTGCTGTTCAACCGTGAAAATTATCTCTATTTTTAATGATATAATCGCAAATTTATCTAAGAATTACAATTATATTTGTATGATATACGGGTCTGCACCATAGCTTTGTTATCCAATATGAAAATTATACCCTCAAAATCCATCTAAGAATCATGACTGTGTATATATGACATACGAATCTGCATCAAAACTTTACAATTTAACAGTGAAAACTATATTCCATTCTCAATGATGTACTCTCAAAATTCATCAAAAATCACAACTGTCTATATGACATACTGGCCCGCACCATAACACAATCCCATGTATAAAATCATAAACTAAAGCATTATTGTATTGGTAATGAGCTGAGGGACCATGACCTCCTCCTAGGGATTACTTGACTTTAGAATTCAGTTTTGGAAGTGGGGTTTTTTTTTTTTTTTTTGAGAGATCCAAGCAACGGGAAAAGGGGCACTTCCGCACTTGTACAAGGGACATGTGCGTCATCAACATTGAATGAGTGTTGTCTAAACTCTAAACTGTCTGTGTCTGCTCTGCTCCCATATTTGACCCTGCCCTTTAGCCTTTAGGAATTACTAGGCTTTGTTGTCATTTGCCAGTTGCCATTGGCATTTTCCTTTCTCATTATTTTGTCTGCTTTCAAGTTTCAACACTGAATTATTGCTGACAACGATTTTCTCTTTTTAACCCACTCTATGGGTTGATACCATGGCCAAAAAAAAAATAAAAAATCTATGGCTTGATACATTCTTCTCAAAAATTGCAGCCATATATGTGGATTTTTTTTTTTTTTTCTTATTCCTTATATGATTTGATCATTTGATAACTTCTTTTCTTTGGGCATTTTGTTTTGAGAATTAAGAATTTCAAAAATTGGAAGATAACAAATCCTATAATATTAGAGATTCTCGTTTACATTAAGACTTTTTTCACAATTACAATTAGACATATTAAAAATTCAATTGAGTTTCAAAATTATTAAATGTTGACAAGAAGAATTTATATATCCCCATGTAATACCACATAGTATCTCCACCATCTCTTATTGACTCTCTTTCTCTTCTCTTATTCTTTTTTTTTCTCTCTATTTCTCTTATCTTTTGTCTTTATCTCTATCTCTCTCTCTTTAAGGAATGCTACATCACTACAATATAAGGATATGTAAATTTTTTCCAATGTTAACTACTATATAAAGCAAAATGAAGAAGCTTCACTTGCACAATTCTCACATATAGAATTTCAAACATATGGCAAACTAGTCTAATGTTTTAAGAATCACTTGAATGAATCTCAATTTCCCGTGAAGCAAATCAATATTTTGACTTCTTGTGGTATTTTAGTGAGTGGTTTTGTTTATATTGCGATTCTAGTGTCAACATGGTTTATTATTTAGAGTCTACAATCACATTTCACTATTAAAAATTATTTGAAATCCAATCCTAAGTTGTAAGAATGAACAAATTATCATTGGTTACAAAGACCGTTCGAAAATATTGTGATCTTGTTCGCAAGTGAGACTAATACCATGTATCTATACGTGACAACATTTATATCAAAATTGTGATCATGTGAGTAATCACATAGTTGTTAAACCACTATAATCCTAGAAAAAAAAATGGTGCTGAAATATTTGTAGAGAATAGGCATTTGATCCATAATTAAAAACATGAATTTAACGCAAAAAAACAAAATAGAAAATAGAAAAGGAGGACTTTTTCACAAATTGAAGAGGCTTTTATTACGGTACAAGTTAATAAGTTATGGACCCGCATACCTGACTTTTCTGTGTTCTGGTTAGTGGTTATGGTCCCTATCGGGTCCGCGTCTTTTACCCCAAAACAAAGTCTCTTCCTAAAACGACAGAGATTCTGATGACGTGGCGAACTACCACGCCCCCCGTGTACTGTGGTCCCCACAATCTCTGCCCACCGACTTCCATATGTATGACGTACACGTCTCACCGAAAGCGACATGTCGTCTAAATTTCATTTGAGGGCCTGAGGCCTCGAATGTTGCCTTGGGCTAATGCTTAGCCAACAGACCAGGTTTAATACAAATGGGTCAGAATTGGCCCATCATTAAAAAAGGCTGGGCTGTATTTTTCTGGGCCAAAATCTCCACATGGGTCCACTTACTGTTAAGCCACAGTCTCATCTCATGTGGATTGATCAATTTCACAATAGCACTAAGTGCTACAAGTAAATAACCAAGAGATAATGCATTTGAAAATGATAGCACAAAGTGTTGAGGAAACGGGTTAACTAGTTAATTAAGATTGGTCAATGTTCGATTTCTTTCAATTAAGATAGGTCAAAGTTCAATCTCTTTCAATGAATTCAAAGATAGGTTAAAATCTGAACTGCGAATGTGTAATGCTCCCAAATAATTGGGATTACCTAGCCACCCAGTTTGTGAGGTTTACTTTAGTTTTAGAATAATACTATTTGAACCAAATTAAGTCAAATAATTGGGATTACCTAGCCACCTAGTTTGTGAGGTTTACTTTAGTTTTAGAATAATGATATTTGAACCAAATTAAGTGACCAAATAAGAGAGACTAAATGAGATGTCACTTGAGGAAATGCGGGGATGAGGACCACATGGAGAAGTGTCACTTTAGTTTTACACTTTTACTCCAACCATTCATTTAGTAAATGTTTTTGTTTCTCTTTAAATTTGGGGGCTGGCACAGACAAGTAAAGAAAACTGACGTGAAAATTGATGAGTTTGGTATTTGCTACACCAGAAGACAGTGGGAAGCTAAAAATTTGTGAGAAAATAAATAGGGATAAGCAAGAGAGTAGTGACCACATTGAATAGGCTCTGCATAAATTGACGGTTAAGATTGGAGAGTCACATGATTGTCAGGATTAGCAGGCCTCTACTAGGTTTGGCAATTTAACAAAAATTACTTGGAAATCTTATTGTCAGTGGGAGGAGGCACATAATACAGCTAATAAAACAGCATCAAGCTCAAGGATTTTAACAGCTAAACTCTGAAACCTGATGCCACAAACAAATATACATTATGCATAATCACCACCGCAGACCATCATCAGTACCACTCCAAAGCAAATTCATTCAACACAAATATATGAAGTTAACACTGAGATATAGGTAGCCGAAACACTTCATCAACAAGTAGTTTTCAGAAATATATATAAGCTGTATCATCCTAGGGGTTGTTGCGTTAAAACACCATTACTACCACTGCAAATAGGGAACATATAATCTGCACCATCCTAGGATGGTGCAAAGCAAATTCATCCAACACAAATGTATGAAGTTGACATTTAGATATAGACAGCCCAAGCATTTCATAAGCAAGTAGTTTTTAGAAACATATAATCTGCACCATCCTAGGGTTTCAGTACATACAACACCACCTCTTAAGAGACTAGACATTAGCCCCACTGCCAGTGCATTGTTATCGGAAGGGAACACCTGAAAACAAACAAATTTATGTGTTAATATTCTGAAACTTCAAAAACAAGAAGAAAGCTTGGAATGCACCTTCATCATCACCATTAGGCAGAAACAGCCTGGATGAATGATGATAAATTCTCGACCAAATAGCATTTGTATTTACAGAGAAACTATTGAGTGATGCAGGCAAAATTCAACAGAGCCTGGTTGATTTTCTACTATCAGAAAATTCTAACTGCCTTAATGAGCATATATTGAAATAACTTGCACTCTTAAACTAAGCCAGATTTTTAAAACGTCCAGTATATAATTAAACAATTGAACACAACCAAAACCCCAATAACCCAACATAATCGAATCTGTTACGAAATAACCACTCTGAAAACATGCACAAATAGAGCATCATTTACATAAGCTAGTAGACGCACAGCATCGGAACACAAATTAACTTTGAAATATTAAAGTTGTACTGCACTCCCAACATTAGTTGAGGGACTGAAAAGGAGATTTGTGGGACTCCCCTAACCAACAACCTTCGGAAGTATTTAGGAGTTCCTTCGATCCACTCTAGAATGACAACGGAAACTTATAAGGAAGTCATTGAGAAAGTTCAAAGTAGTCAGGTTCTTAAAAAGAAAAGTTGTGGCAGGAGATGACATTCAAGTTCCAGTTTACACAATGCAAACACATAAGTTGTCCTAGGACAAGATAAATACGCAGTTTTTCTGGGGAAGCTCTTTTACCATGTCCAAAATTCACCTTACGAATGGGATGGCGTATGTAGTGCCGGCTAAGGCCCGAGGCGACCAAGGCACAGGCCAAGGGCCACAAATTTTGAAAGGCCTCACATATTCTGATAGTCTACTACTCTACTATTGAAAAAAAAAAAAAATTTATAATGGAACTATGGAAGCCTAAAAGTCTCCATCCTTTTCTCTTTGAAAAAAAAAAAAAATATTTAGGCCTAATGTTTTTGTGGAAGCCTACTAGCCTAATAGCCTACATGCCTTATGCCTACAATTAATGTTGCACACGGCACCTCTACAATTAATGTTGATTGAGTGATTGCTGCACTTGCACAGTTGCATGCCTACAATTAAGCATTAAACTCTACATTTGTAACTTGTTGTCTATTCCTTATTCCCATCAGACTCTCAAGCTCTCGTCTCTCTCGTCTCTCTCTCTCTCTCTCTCTCTCTCTTCACTTAATCTCTTCTAGTCTTCTCTATTCTCTTTGTCTCTTTGACTCTCAGTCCCTCTCGTCTCTATTCTCTAATAGTCTCAATTCTCAATCTTCAAAGTTCAAACTCAATAGTCAAGACTCATTGCCTCATTGGATAACTGATAAGTTTTTGCTAATTTTTTATATTTGTCATTCGATTTTTGGTTGTTCAAAATTGGTGTGTAAATGTGTAATGATATGATTTTTTATACTAATCAAGATTTTTTTCTTCAAAATTGCAGAGCCATTTACTTGTTTGATTCTTTTTCAAATATTTGGATTGCATATAGAATATTATTGACAATACCTGTAACTGTATCTTTTGCAGAACAAAGTTTTTCAAAATTAAAACTAATAAGAACTTATTTACGGTCAACTATGTCACAGTTATCTATTGAAAAAAATTGGTAAAACAACTTGAATATAAAAATTTAATCACTAATTTTGCATCTCAAAAAGCAAGAAGATTGATTTTTCAATGATTTTTTTTTTAAATATTTTTGAATAATATATTTGGAAAGCCTCTGTGTAGTTTCGCCTTAGGCCTCACTTTCCATTGAGCCGCCACTGGGTGTATGCGGCCAAAAGTAAAAGGGTGGTCTGGCAATTAAAAGGATACAGTTTATGTACAGTACCTCTCTTGAGCAAGGCTAGTTGGAGCCAGGAGGATCATGCAAAGAGATGATGGTCTTTGGTCCAAAACGTTTAGATACAACCATACAAAAGCTACTAAGTACTAACTTGGGTTTCTGAGATAGGAAAGTACAGGCCATCTGTAAGGTGCGGCAGAGAGGCTTAAACTGAAGAGTGTGTAACTCCAGTTTTCTATTAGCTTAGAGTTTACCAGAAACATGCTTTGCTTCACTATGTCATAGCCATAGAATCCAATTTCTTAGCGGCACAACCAAAATTCTGAACTAGTAATGTTTAAATTTGACAAGGAAATTAAGAATTAGTCATAGTCATAGAACCCAATTTCTTAGCGGCACAACCAAAATTAGAACTAGCAATGATTAAAATTCGACAAGGTTATTAAGAACTAGCCATAGCCACAGAACCCAATTTCTTTGGGGCACAACCAAAACTAAGAACTAGCAATGATTAAAATTCGACAAGGTTATTAAGAACTAGCCATAGCCACAGAACCCAATTTCTTTGGGGCACAACCAAAACTAAGAACTAGCAAATCAAGTAAGATAGGCAAACCCTAAAAACCCAATTCGCCCAATAAATTAAAAACCCTAAAATATCCACAGAATTGCAAAAATTGAGTATAAAGATAAGAAATTTAGCATGAGAGTGGACGCAATCGAAGAGAACCCGAACCTTCAGTTGTAATAGAGCTCGAGGCCCATGCCGTCATGGATTTCGTAGTCCCTGAGAGTGATGTGGTCCTTGTAGACATTGTACCACTTCTGGATCCGAATCTTGTCGGAGCGGGTACCCGTCTGAGCGGCCACCAGCTTCTTGAGGTCCCCAATGGTGTCGTCCTCGTTGCACTTCACCTTCACCTTCTTCCCCAGCCGATCGTTGAGCACCACCTCGATCATCTTCGATTCTCAATGAATGATCAACCTAACCCTAAACCAACTGAGAGACCCAGAGACAATTCGAGCAAGATTAATATACGACTCTCAGGGCTTTGTGGTCTTTTCCAAATCTTTGACGGTCTTGCCCTCGCCGACTACAAGTCTACTTTCCAGTTTCCACCCTCTTCTTGCCTTCTTGGTTTCCTTCCTTCTCCCTCGTTTCATGTCTATTCTTGTCCCACACGCATAGAGATTTTATGAAAGACTAATTATAGATATGATCTTCAAATTATATCCTATTTGACATTTTACCATCTTAATTAAAACTTTTGACACTATTCTCAAAACTCAATTTCGGTTAAAGACTTTATTCCAAAACTGTTAAAAAAAAAAAAAATTGTTAGTTAACCACATGTGGCGCCACGTTGGCACCACATGACCTTCTACCTTATGTCATTTTTTTCTTCTCATTTTCAGCTTCAATTGATAATTAAAACGAAAATGCCCTTAAACAGAAGGCTACATATGCACAACTAAAGGAGAAATTAATTTTTTAACTATTTTGGAGTAAAATATCAAAATATTTAGTATGAAGGGCAACATGTCAAACATTATATAGTTTAGGAGTGGTATATGTAATTAACTCTTTTATTAGTTAATCAAAAGTTTGCTCTCTCTTAGGTAAACAATATTATTATGGTTATGGATTAATGTCAATTTGATCTCCATATTATTATACTTGTATCATTTTGGTTTCAAAATTTTTAATTTGAAAAATTAGTCCCCAAACTTTTTCAATTTGTCAATTGAGATTGTTCAGTTAATTTACACACTTTTAATTAAGATTGTTCAATTAATTTTGTCAATTTATGCACGTGGATTTATAGTATAGTTTAGAGTAACCATTACGTCTTAAAAAAAAAATGCATGTGATTGATACATAGTTCTATGCAAAACGGAACTTTGGATAAAAAGTGTGTAAATTAACTGAATAATTTCAATTGAAAAAATTAAAAAAATCTAAAAATTAAAATTTTTAAATTAAAAATCTAGGGACTAAATTGATACATGTATAATAATTTGAATATCAAATTGACATTAATCCTTATAGTTATGATAATACGTGTTAGTCACTTTTTTTTTTTTTGGCCACTACGTGTTAGTCACTTAGTGTAAGTTAAAAAGAAGCATTATGTAATTGGCATATGGGGGAAAAAGGACCCGTTGCAATTGGTGCACCAAGTCACCAACATCAAAAGTGTTGTTGGGTCACTCCACTCACTCATCACCGAGTCAGGCAGAGCAGCACGCCACACTGCCACACATGACAGATGACTGATGACTGATGAGGAGAACTGGACAACAAAACCCATCAATTCCATCCATTTCTGATTCGGGTTCTTCTTCCTCATCCCCTTCAATTCCTTCACCAAACAAACACCATTGCGGCTGAAAAAGCAGGAATCTTGATTCTCGTTGAGAGGGATGGGATGGTTCTAAGATCGCTGTCTGCTGAGGGAGAGTGTAGACTGTAGAGAGAGAGAGAGAGAGAGAGAGAGAGAGAGAGAGCGATGAACGTGAGCCGCCCAATGGTCCACCCGGTGGAGGCCCCACCCATGACCGACCCGGCGGCCCAGGACCCACTCCGAGTGAGGATGAAGGACGTCCAAGGCATGCCCGGCACGCCAGGTGGCCTCGCCCTCCGTCTTTGCCAGGTTGTCTTCGCCTCCGTCTCGCTCTCCGTCATGGCCACCACCAACGATTTCCCCTCCGTCACCGCCTTCTGGTAATGCTTGCTAGCTTCTCTTGGGTGGGACCCACATCATGGTTTCACAATTTATTTTGTATTTATTGGTTTAATTATTCTTGTGTTTTGGTTTTTTCTGCTTCAGCTATCTTGTTGCTGCTGTTAGCTTGCAATGTGTGTGGAGCTTGTCACTGGCAATTGTTGATGTGTATGCTCTTTCAGTGAGACGGAGTTTGCGCAACTGCAGGGTTGTCTGTTTCTTCACCGTTGGAGATGGGGTAAGAATTAAGATAAAGAATCCAAACCCATCTACTCTTCTTGCATAGCTGCACATGCAATGCTGATATTCTTGTTGATTAGCTTTTTAGGTTCCATGGGAAATTTAGCTCAAGTCTGCTAAACTGGCTACTAGAATGTGAGCTTCTATTTTCACCAGAAATTTAGCTAACCCTTATTCTATTGCCTCTTTGCCACTCAACCCTTTACAAATGTGACATTGAGAGATTTCCCTTCTGGGGTTTCCTCGAATTTGATGGAGGTGCTTTATCTCAGGGGATTCCTGTAGATATCCAGAGCAGAAGTTGATTTCTGGGCGTAATGTTTTATTTAATTTCTGTTGGGAGATAGCATAACAGTGGTTTTCCATCCATTTTATGCATTTTTTAACTAGTTTTTTTGTTAGCATGTGCTACACCCAATTATCCATATGCCATTGTGTGGATAGTAGAATTTTCTACTTCAGATATGCATGAAAATCCATTGTCAACAAAACACATGTTGGGGTGACAAATTGTAGATAACTTGCACATTGAAAATAAGACACTTGTGCAGACACACTCACACTTTCACTGACTTAAGCATAAGCAGAATTATAAGAAGAGATGATCTGGGAAAGAGAGAGAAGTCTTGATAATTTGAGAAAGAGAGTGGCAATGGTGACTGTTAACACTCCCTCTTACCACCGACTCTCTCACATCTGCTCTATTTGTCATATTGAGTTGCTCGGGTAGTTATATGAACTTGGTCGTGTTGAGTACTTTTGTGAACAAGTCCACCCCTTGATTGTTTGTCTTCATATAATCCATATTTATCCTTGTAACACCTTTTCTCAAAACAAAATGATAATGTACTTCTACATGGTTGGTCCACGTGTGATTACTGAAACTAAACAGACCACTAAGAGATCAAATTTGTTGTAGAGTGGCATTGCATTGTCAATGAACTGCATCAACCATGTACTTTGGTGCAATGCCATAGTTCCTGCTCTATATTTCGCCTTCATAGTTGATAAAGTTACTACTGGTTGTCTCTTACTACACCAGGACACTACTCTGTCCAAGACTGACAAAATATGTTTAGTAGTTGGTTGGTCCATGCTGTGATTCTTGCATAATCAGCATCACAATAGCCAACTAGCTTGCTGTCTTTACCTTTCTTGTGCAATGAAATAAGGTTAGATTTGCCCAACCCTATGCAACCGTAATAAAACCTTCATGTTTGGGTCTCTAGCCTCTGGACAGTTATTCTTCCCATTTTAGATTTTGAAATACTAGTAGTAGGATCTAATAAAGATATTTCTTGACATAGAAACGCTACCTTGTTAAAATATTGGTTGGTCATTGTATCTCATTGAGTGATGGACAACAACTCATTCTCCAAAAGTCGCAATCTTGTATTGTTTCTTTTAAGAAAAAGTGTCACAAATTTGTCCAATGTTGTAAATGTTTCTACGAGCCTTTAATGTGCTCAAGTATCTTTTCTTTTATCGTTATCTTGATTGTGAACATTGTCTTTCCTCCTCTGATCTTTCATTTCTTCAAAGTGGTAGCATGTTGTGGCCGTAGAGATATAACACCATACATATTATTATGGTTGTTGAACCTCTTGGTACCAATGACCACTTCTAGGTCCCCGTTATGATTCAGCCTAATTTCTCTTAATTCCAAGCTTAATCCTAGACAAGTTTCACAGTCCCAGCCTGTGCACAACCACTTGAAGCATTGTGAAAAACTGATCCCTAACTGGCTCACTCTGGTTCCACACCACCATTTCCCACATGTGACATTGACAGATGTCCCTTCTGGCTTTTGCCAAAATGTGTTGCCTTCATTTCTAATCAGAGATCGCTGAATATTGGTCCTTTTTTAATGAGATGCTTTGTTAATATGTACTTTTGCAAATATCCATTGTTTGGAAGTTGGAAAGTAGAACTTGGTCCTTCAGAAAGTCCATCCTCTGCTTACAAATATATGGGTGTTCTTTTCAATTTTTTCATGCAGATCACGTCCACTCTTACATTTGCTGCCGCATGTGCTTCTGCTGGAATTACTGTACTCATCGCCAATGATCTTAACAAATGTGGTGTGAACCACTGCAAAAGGTTCGAGACTGCGACAGCTATGGCTTACATCAGTTGGTTTGCTGTGTCACCATCCTTTCTTTTAAACTTTTGGTCGCTGGCTTCTCAATGAAACTCAGCAAGGGAGAATTCATCAGTGAGCTGAGTCTCCTCATGTTCACGATTTTTTGCCCTTTTAATGGCTGTGCTTTTACAGGATATTTTGCTCTTATTCTGTACATAGAAACATTTTTCCAGAGTTTATTGAGGTAAAAATACATTTAGCATTATCAAATAATAACCTTTAGCAAGGAGATCTGTATAATTTTGGATTTTGTTTCTATTATGAATCCTTTTCCTCATTGTGGTGTTATGTGATTGTAGTGAATTAGTGATACACTAGAAAGTAATACAAAATCATATTTTACTTGAGTTTCATAACAAACCAAGATGCATCATTCAAATGATTTTCATGGGGGCCTCACTCTTTTCTCGTTACAACAAAACTCGTTACATTAGTTTTGTTGTTCCAAAAGCATTTTCCTATTGGTTTTAAAGGTCATAGAAGCTATAATCCCTCACTCATGAGTCATGGCCTAGGCCCTAGCATGTGTCTGAGACACAAATGCTATCTGAGTGAGACATTCATTTGAAAGCAGCTTTAGAAATTGCTGCAGTCCAAGCTTGTAGGTGCCAAATGGAGATGCCTGAGTACATTATGTGGCTGCATATGCTTTGTAGATCAACTTTAGTGAAAGGGTGATGCAGATTATCATGTGATCAGTTATAGCTTCTACGGCTGGTGTTGAAAAATGATAAAAGGGTTGGAATTTTTTTCAGTTTTTTGAGGGTTGACATGCAACAGGTGTGAAAGAAGACAAGTCGGCAAAATACAACCAGTAGCTTTTGCTTTAAATGATAAAATAATCATAATTCACGGATTGCATGTTCTTCCGTTTTGCTGCTCTGTTCCATAGGTCATGGAAGGCATTTCTTAGGTCAAGAACCACATGATTCTGCTTTTCTCTGAAATTGGTACTGGAGCAAACCTTGAAGAAAAAAAATGGAAAAAACCCAAAAACTAATCCACATATAAAGCGATATTTCCAGTCATTTTTCTTATTTTGGGTAAATAAAATATAGTTTTTGTAGTTTTCTAAGAATTTATTTATTTATTATAGCTTTCTAAGAATCTATTTATTTTGTATTTTCCGGGCGGTGACTATATATGGAAAGTAGTTACAGTGTTAGTCTGTTAGATATGTACAACTCCCTCATTTGGTAAGTGTTTTACTCTGCTATTAGACTTTATGTGTGATAATTTTTCTCGTGTTTAAGAGTGAGGAATGAGGATTATAAGGGTGACTTTGACGGGCTCATCTGAACACGAGATTAGCGTTTGAAAGCATAAAGGAGAAGAGAGATGGCATCTTTTTCATCTTCCCTTTTTGTATTGTCTGCGTAGAAGAGCCAAGACAGTTGGTAACGGCCATAGGCTTTCTTATGCTATTAACTGCTCCTGGAGGATCTTCACAATCACTATATATATGTTCCAACCTTTCCTCTAATCTTTAGCAATTTGTACCAAAGAGAGAAGGGCTTGAGGGTTGGAATATGTCTAATAAGGAAGTTGAGGAGGAAAGAAGGCTATACCAGTGTGCAAGGAACTATGAAAAAATTGTAAAACAGGTATTATGCAATGTGTACCTCAACCAACTAGATTTCTTTTTCCCTTATCTAAACTTCGACCATGTTTATTAATCATGATTTCATATGCATATGTTTATTAAATTTTTGGGGGCTCATCAAACGATATGGTGACATATCCTTCAACAAAGTACCGAACGAGAGAGAGAGAGAGAGAGAGAGAGAGAGAGAGAGAGAGAGAGAGAGAGAGAGAGAGAGAGAGAGAGAGAGGGGTTTGGGTGTTTTTTCATTTTCATTTTCGTTTTCTAGTTTTTATTTTCTTTTATTAAGGGTAAAATAGGTAGTTTCACAATTGGAATGACATGAATAGAAGCACTCTTTAGTTTCTTATGGCACATAACTATTGAGATGAATTTCTGTTCTTGCAGTTTGATGAGCTGATTGAGACGATGGACACCAGGACCAGACTGCCTAAACGACGAAGGGTATCTTCCGTAAAATCCCTGAACTAATTTCCAGTCATCTTTAAATATTACTTATGTGCATGCAATGCATATATGCAATTCATTTACGTTTATTCTTTTGGTTCATGCATGACAGAGTTCTACAGCTGCCCCTGCACCCCCAACTGAACACGAAGACAATGAAGTATTTGTACAGACAATAACAAGATTTCTCAATGACCTGAAAACCAACCCTGCAGAACCTGACTGCTCCACAACCACCAGAGATGGAGATTAGTTCTGCTTAACAAGTTCAAAAAAGAATGGCACAAAGATGTGGTCCTCGCTACCATCTAGGAGAGTATGATCAAGCTAGTAATTGATATATGTAGAAATATCAATGTCAAAAGAAATATAATACCATCTATGAAACTCTGTCTCAGCATGGTTAGCATATAATAATACTTTTTCCCAGAAGAAACTCTGTCTACAGTATTGTTCTCCGTCTTTTCTACAAAATCTGACTTAACAAAAGAAATAAAACAATGCATGCACGCATAAAAGCTTGATAAATTTCCATACAGGCGCAGACATGTACTGTCCAGCAGTACAGCAACGATGTCCTAAGAGAGGAAAGTAAACTAGCAACCATATGCATTATAGCAGAAGCTAAACTACTAAGAAATGGATAATATATTTTGGTCAATAAAACTGTAAACTTTCAGAGTTCAAAAGATTTTCCCAGGGCTGGAAGGAGCAGCCATGTACGACACCCACTATTAGTATATACCAAGAAGAATTGGAAGAAGAGACATTTTACATAAAACAATACGAGCCACAGACAATCAGAAATCCAAAATTTCACATCTTTCAATTAAATGAATTACTGGCTCTAAAATTTATGAAAATCCATTAGCACAAGGAATTCTTCCAGGAAATGTACAGCAATGTTGAGCAATTTACATTTGTTCCTAAGCATGAAGAAAATGGTGGTGGAGAAAAACATTGTATATTCCTAGCCTCCTAGGAGAACAGGGCAGCCATTTTATGAGAGCCTCACAGTTTCCTGGAAAGCAGCACAGTTAAGAGCTGTAAGGGGGAACATGCATCTCACATAGACAATCAAAAGTGCTTCGCTCATGGTTAAGTAACCACTGGAAGCTGCAAACTTACAAAGTGCAGATTGTGCTCATGAAATTAGTTTCTTGGATAAGAGCATATAGACTGGACATGAAAAATGAGTTAAATTTGGTTGTGATGAAATTTTGGACCCTTGATCAGATAACCTATTGCAAGCTGCACTTCAGCTTCTCAGTCTCAAGCTCTTGTTTCAAGGCTTCCACCTGTTCAAGCAAGGCCATATTTTCCTGGAATTTCAGGAGTTGTAAGAAAAAGAACGAGACTCAAACCTAAAGGAACTTTTAAACAACCTAGCACCATTTCTTTTCAAAACCAGTGGGAGAAAAAAAAAAAAGGGGAGACAAAATTTTGATGTAACATCAAAGCCTGCAGTGAATACAAATTTTTTGGGTGCATAACATAAATTGATTGTAGCAAAATGGTATTTGATAATAAGAGCAAGCCATTCACAGCATGGTTTACACTGAGCTCCCTAATCCAGGTTTACCAAGAGCTGAATGAAGTGAATGCACATTGAAAAAGTACAAATGTGAGAGGAAAAGGAAGTTATGGGACATCATGAGAATATTTATATTAAAGAGTCGCGTATTGAAACTTGGAGAAAAAAGATCACCTTTTGTAGCATCACCAATTTCTGGTTGATGCCAGCAGCATTCCCATCCTCAAAAGACTCCTTTATCTGTCAAGAAGACATGCTTAATCAGTCCACAAAGGGATGACAGGCACAGAACAGACCTCTAATCTACCATGAGAATGGAGGGAAAGACAAAGGATCCAAATTCTGTGCATGTCTATTGTGGCTTATAAGAATAAGCCTGCATATTGAATGCCAAAACAGATATATGGCCCTCATCCATTCTAACAGCTAAAACCCCTAGTATTATAACTTGAGCCAATATGATGGCTATGAAGGAATCCGCTTTACCACCCTTTAGTGCATAATTTACACAAAATGTTTAAAGCAATCATTTGACTGGTGGCCAGGCTAGGAATGAGCTTAAAAATTATTAGTATTGGCAAGTGAGAGGCACAGTGCAAGTGAATATTATATGAAAGCCAACTACAAGCCAAACCAGCAGTTTTAGCACAGGAAACCAATAAAAAGGAAAAGGTTAATGATTTACTTGACAAGATCATGTTGTTAGACTGATGCATTACTTAACAAGTTATTCAACTCAATGATGCCCTTCCAAAGATTGGCCCCAAATGCGCTTCTACAATTTTTGACCAAAAAATTGTAATATTTTTTGGTTTTTAAAAGTGGTTTCAATCATTATTGGGGTTTGGGCACATATCATTTTGAAAGACTAAATCTTGCTCCAACATCCTTAGGAATCTACGCATGCAAAGTCACACTCCTAAGTTCATATGGGAGTATACATTAGTTACAAAGAGATTAGTGTAAAAAAACAATAACATGCAGTCAATACTACACACATAAATGAAGCTCTAATTGTTGAACAAATTGAAGGAAATTGGAGCATCCAACCCAAAACTAATTAGCAATAGGTGGAGAGGCCCAACTCCTTATAAAGGACTATGCAAGGTTATAATTTTCCAATGTAGGACAACACTCCACATTCTCACACAAATTATTAAAGAGCTCTCAAAAGGGGAAAGTAAATATGGTGCGGACCTGTTTGAGTTCGTTCATACATTTGGTAGCCCTTTCTGCTTCATTATCGTATTTCAGCCTCCACTCAGCAGATTCATCCATTGCTTCCCGACTAGCAAGGTCGAATTGTCGTCTACAAGATTTTGAGAGAACAAATATATAATTCAGTAACAAACAATTTAAATAAAAGAAAAATAATATGTAAATTCACATATTATTATGTAAACAAAAACCAACCCAGAACTCGAAATCCCATTTCATTCCAAGGCAATATTAATATCATTTGTTCACAGATTAAGCTCTGGAAATTAAAGGGTATATGTAAAATTATATAGTACAAAGTGTAAACATATGGCCCAATCTAAGAAATTAGGATTGATCATCAATTAGCCAAAGAAACCGAAGAGAGTCTCTGTCTTTTCCCACAACTGATATCAGTTGTACCATTAATAACTGTAAAGTCTATAATGAAAAGTAACGTAAACACTTGAGCTTAATTTTAGCATTCAATCATTCACAGATTCCTCAAAATTTGAACCCCTTGAACAAATTTGAAGTAAAAAGAGAAAAGATGGGAAGCAAAGCAAACCTTAAGAGCTCGGCGTCATCAGAAGAAATGTTATAATCGATGGTCCAAAGCCTCAAGTACACAGCAACGCCTAAAAACATCACCACCACCAAACCCACCAATATTTTCTTGCTCCCTCCACCACCCGCCATTCTCAATCTCTCACTCAGGTCTTACTCAAGGTTCTGTCTCAGCAAAGACAGTCTCACGCGGGTAAGATCATGGGCCTCAACTACTCGGAAAAGGCCCAACAACGTCATTGAGACAGTGGCCTCCACTGGACTATGGGCCATGATCAAATACCATATATATATATATTTTTTTTTTCTTAAGTTCATTACTCCATACTACTACTAGACAATTAAAAATCTTAATCATAAATATAATCAATAATATAATTAAATTAAAGGACAATTCGTACGATTAAGTGTGTGTCAACATAAATTAGACAATCAAGTACTTGGGAGTTACATTTGTTATTGAGCTGTATATGCATTTATAATTACCACTTGATTTTTTTCTTGATTTTCTATTGAATTTTAATATCTGTGAGGTTGATTAGGTTTTTCTTATAGTGTGTTTTAGGAGGTTTATTGGTTAAAAATTCAATATTAGGATTTTTTTATTGTGAATATATAATGTAGCTGCAATTTTTATTTAAAAAAATTTAGCTACAATGTTGAAAGTTGAAACTACAGGTGCAGTCAATTAACGTTGCAATTAACAAATACAAATGTAGCTACCGAGAGCTTGGTAATAATTCTTGTTATGAAACTTAATAATGCAACTGGCTATCAAGAAAAAATTAATCAATACAGCCAATGTTCAATGTTTTTTCAGTGATAATTTTGCACCTATTCAAAATGACTAAAAAGGACTAACCGTAAGCCAATCACCCATACAACCAGCCATTTAATCTAAGAATTAAATTTTTAAATCTTAAAATGTAAGCAATGAACAGAAACCGATGATCGACATCCATAAAAAATGATTAAAAAGGACTAAACCATATACTTCTAAAGTTCTAAGGGGCAGGCTGGCAGCCAAATATTAAAAAAATAAAAAAATGTATAAATTTAATTTAGACACATAATTATATATATTATTTTAACGAAGTTCATGAAATTTCAAATATTTCAAATATATACCTGATTTATTATGTAAATTAAAAAATGAAATTTCGTCTATCAAATTATTGAAAGATCAGTTAAATGTCAGCTTGGTTTTTGCTAACAAAGATTAATTGGCGACGTGTCACTAACTCAGCATACATTTCCCGCTAAATGAGCAACACATGTCTACTTGATACGAGCTCACACATCCATCACCTCTTTCCCGCTCGTCTAACGCTCTACTGACTATTTAGTCTCCCAAAAATATCATATTTTCCCTAAAATTCAAATATAAATCTCTCACTTGTGTTCAACGAGCGAGAAAAACTATCTCTCTCTCTATTATTATTATTAAATTATGGGACTGTGTTGTTCATTTGGCGAAAAATGTTTACTGAGATAGCGCTATATCGCCAAATAATCTCGGTCAGTAAAAGCCAAGCTATTATTTAACTGATCTCTTAATAAATTAATAAATAAAAATTTATTTTTTAATTTAGATAATAAATTATGTGTATATTTAAAATATTTTTAAGTTCTTAAATCTCATTAAAATAATTTATATAATTATATATTTAAATTAAATTTATATGCCAAAAAATAAATAATATGGGATATGTACATGCAGCATATCCAAAGATTATGTGTTTTAGACCCTTATGCTGCTAGGGACACGAGTGAGATAAAGAGGAATAATGGCCTCACTGCTGACGCCTTAAAGGATCTAATTCCCATTTTTGTAAGGCATTATTCTGGGGGCCCAATAATTTGGAAACCCATTAGACAAGGCCCACAGATCTGCAAAAATACCAACAGCACATAAACTGAGTGAGTTTTGTGTCAAATCTCATCACCCACATTCCATAAATTTCCATTCATGCATTGCAGACTCTGCGGTCACATCTCTCAGCAGACAGAACTCATTACAGCTTTCTTTCTTCTGCTCTACCCTATCCAACCCAACCTAACGACAAAAGCTTTTATGCTTTTGGACCTTTTGGTCTATCATCTATGCACTAAATATTACTAAACATATCAATTATTTTTCTAATATTTTAGATCTCAACCGATTTAGTAGTATTTTACATTTTTTAAAAATTAATATAGTTTTTCATTTGTTCATAATTAGATTCCTTTTTCACCTTGTTTACTTATAACAATTAACAAATAAGAAAACAATTATATCATGTGAAAAATGTCATTATCTCATAGTGACGTCCCTCACACATTCACACATATGAGAGAGGAGGATTAATCCCAAATTTTAATGTCTCAAATCTCTCTCTCACGTTTGTGATGCCACATTAGTACATTACTATAGAGATAAAAAAGTTTTCTCTCCATATCATATATATCACATCATTAATGAGAGGCTATTATTCCCTAGCAAAAAAAAAAAATTAAAATAACATAAGTTGAAAATCAAAAATTAAGATAATTATATATTTGTCCATCTCTTTTATATTGTGATAAATAAAAGTGTACTTAAGAACAGATAAATGAGATAACCGTTTCGAACTTTAAAACACGAAAACTCCTAAATTTTATAACTCTTCTTATATATTTATTTACCTTATTAAATTCATAGTGAAAGCTCAATTTTTTTAATTTGCTTCACTACCCTCATAATAAACATTAAAGTTTTGCTCCAAGTCTCCAACCAACTCCAACTATTGAGTATTGACCAAAAAAAAAACTCAAAGTCCTTTCTCTTTTTGACCATAATGGTTTCAGTAATTCTAACACCCATCATGAAAAGTGAAAACAAAACCAGAGGCATTTTGCTTGTCATTGATGATCCTTTTTACGCAACCCTAATTAGTGGGAAAGTAACAAACTGAAATGGAAATTGGAAGCAAAAAACAGTGTGAAAAAAAAAAAATCAAGCAGCGCCCTTGGTTTTTGGTAATTTAATACTTATAACCTATACATTAATGGCAGTTCGTTGGATTGGATAACCCATCTACATTAGATTAGTCTTATTGCATTTTAATTTTGGGCTAAGGAGATGCCTAGTAGTAGTTGGTCAATGATGAATTTGGAACAAGCTATGCTTTTCTTTTTTCAATTTATATTTTTCTATGTTTAATGTTGGCTGTACATAGTATCATTTAGGGGGAGTTCTAGAAAGGTTGACATTGAATGGTGAACCCATTAATATTTGCAGCTGAGGATTTTGGCATATTCTGATGCCATGGAATGAACAAGTAAAAGGAAAAACATAATTATATTTTGTATCACCTTTTTAATATTTTGGTATAAAATATAATTAGTTGAGATTATACATCAAAAAATTTAGGTATTTATTCTAAAATTAATTGGTAATGAAAAAAGTAGCTCAAACCCTTATAAGCCACTAAGATGAGTAGCTCAAACTCTTATAAGCAACTAGCAAGATCCTCACATTTTCAATATGAGATTTCTCTCAACACGTCCCTACATTTGTAACGTTATTTAAGTCTAATGTGTGGACAATTTAATTGGGTGACGTATGAGCATGTGTTACTGTTAGGTACATCACCTGGATAACGTGCTCTGATACCATAAAGAAATATAGGCATATATTCCAAAACTAATTGGTAATGCAATAAATAGCTCAAACCCATATAAATCATTAGTAAAGCGTTTAGATCTTGAATGTGAGATTTCTATCAATAAAACAAAATGGCAGTACGTTAAAAAGGTAAATTTCAAATCTAAAATGAACACCAAAATTCTTATATCTTGATTTTCATCAAGCTACCTTGTCCAAATCCAATGAATAGTTAGACCATGTCGTAAGTCAGTTTAGAATACTTATTGTTCCAATTTATTAAATAATTTTTTTGGAGTCATTGAATATACATGTTGACAATGCGATGAGTGAGGAGTGAAGACAACCCAAAAAGGCGCGTAGTGTGCTTGCCTAGAAAGTGTTTAAAGACAAGTGGCCAAGAAAAAAAAAAAAAAAAAAGTGTTTAATGACACTTTTTGAGACCGTTTTGGGAATGCAATATTAATTAAGTTGTATTTTACAACAACGACCCACTATGAAACCAAATACAAAATACTTGTTTTCTATAGAATACAAAGTAGTAGGGGCATTTGATATCCCAAAGGGCATGAATTTTGCTTCAAGGTTTCTTCTGGTTGGTCTGTAGCTTTTGTACCTACCAGCCTACCAACCATTAACTAAGCTTCATTTTCATTTGCATTGCTAGACTTACTAAATTTTCCTACTCAATTATATTAAGTGATCTGACAATTTTTTCATTTACTCATATCTAAATCTATTTCAACATCAGTCACTTGGAATTATGATATTCATTTTAAAAAAATTATTTAGGGAGTAAATTTAATAATTCCAATAATGGTAATATAATCAAATTTATTCAGCAAATAACTTGTATACATATATATGATTTTTTTTTTTTTTTTTGTAATTGAAAGTGTCCTAGATTAATTTTTACGCATCAAATTAATTTTTTAGACCGATAAAAAACAAGCAATTTATACCCATTCTAGGAGATTTATAAAAAATTTTATTTATTTTCCTGTCTAACTTCAAAAATATATAAATTTTTACTTATTAAAGATAAATAAGAGTGAATATATATTAAAATAAATATAAAATACTATTACATTATTTATTGACCAAATTAAAATAAACGGAGTTGGTGACTGAGTCCAATATTACTCTTGCAAGCAATTCATTTTTTCGAAGCAGACATTTAAACTTGGGACCTTTTTATCTGCTTTGTGTTGGTTTCTCTTTTGTCTTCCTGACTTAGTGAAGTTCATTTTCGACAAAAAAAAAATACTAACAAAGTGATAGAATTCAATATAATATTTCAAGCAATATCCAATAATAAAAATTCTCTTAGCAAAAAATCACCAACATAACAACTGGAGAAGAAGAAGAAGAAGAAGAAGAAAGAAAGAAAGACAAAACAGAAATGCCATCATCTGAAGACTGAAAACCAAAACGATTATCCCCATTATAAGTAAACTCAAAGTCAGAATTTTACATGCACATATACCATCAGGTCCTCTCATAAAACTCAGGCACCCAAAACAAAAACAAAAAAACCCCGAACCAAAAAAAAAAAAAAAATCAATGACTGAGATCAAAGCCCCGTTAACCCGTCCTAAATCAACAAATTTCAACGGCCCAGATCATATAGAATAATATCAGACAGCCATTTATCAATAATGACCTATTAATTTGGCCTATCAAAATTTTGCCAGCAAGTCTCTGTTTTTTTCTTTGCCTTACTCTAATGGATGCTCTGTTTTTTTCTCTGTCAATCTTCGAACCCAACTTTCTTCCAAATTGCATTTCTCACTCGGCGCAAGTCTCTTCCTTTCAGAGTCCTCCCGATCCCTTCGTGAACCGAAAGCGAAGCCCCTCTGGTTCTCGCCAAATACACATGAGGAGGGATCCTTTCGTCTTCGTCTTCATCGCCATCGTCGTCTTCATCGCTGTCTCTCTTCCTCTGCTCTTTGTACCCATCTTTCAGAATCTTTGACCAGTCCGGAATGTTGACCGGCAACGACGCAGAGGTGGCGGTGGTCTTCTCGGACACCGCCATGTTCATCATCACCATCTTCCTCATCCCCATTTTCTTCGGCTCTCTGAAACTGGGTATCGTCTTCTTCTTCGCCTCTGCAACTGGGTTTGATGAGTTCCATATGTCAGACTCGTCGAATTCGAACATTACGTGATCGGACCCAACTGGGTTTGGTGATGGGGATGGGAATATGTAACTGGGTTTGGTCTTCCTTGACGCCATTGATGAACCAATTTAAAGTTTTGCTTTGCTTTCCTTGGAACTGTTTTGGAGTTGGTCTTTTTTGTTTTTGTGTGTGAATATGGAGTTTTTTATGCCCCCCAAACGTAGATTGCTCTGCGTTTTATAATGGGGGTAATGGATAAGCTCTTTCTTTCTCTCTTCGTACATATGACCACACGTCCACACTAGAAGACAAATTAGGATATAAAGATACACTATGGGCGCCCTAACCTTTTTAGCATGGGGTGCTCCATTAATTATGTTCATGCATTCTCTAATTGCCTCTTCTTTTACCATTTGTGCCACAAAATGATTAGTGATGATGAGAACCAATTGATTTCCTTTGTTCTAATCTTGATTTAACCTCTCAATCATGTTCAAGGCATAAGGAAACAAACAAAAGAAAGCCATACATGTCACTTGCCCCTTATCATCAATTTTGTGTTTATTAAACACGTGAATAATTGTCAATCGTTAATGTGTATGAATTTAATCATATATTATAATGAATATTAATAATTTATAAACTTTTCAATAAAAACACTACATGCACCACAAGTTTTTTCAAATCTAAAGAAAATTGATGTAATTAAACTGAAAATTAAAGAAATATTGCAACATTAATAATTGGCACTCAAAATTTAAGACTATATCCAAAATTTAGGGCCTTATCCAAAATCTAGGAGTGATCATTCACTTACCAATTTAGTATTTCAATGGCAATTATCATGTTTTAATCCGTTTGATTTGGCTAATAGGATACACACGTCATCTACTATATGCTCTAAGTGCATAATAAAAAATACTAATTACTGTTTTGGGATATTCCTTTATTTAGTACTTACAAAATAATTATGGAAGAGCTCAACATTGCCCAAACGATGAAGTAAGCTCAAATTTAAAAATCCCCAATTACAGCAGAATGACACGTAGGACAATATGTGTCAAATTTCATATGCACTAATCACAGATTAGACAAGCCACACAATGACACGTCATTCTGGACAATTACCAATTAATTTCCGTACATAAAAATTCAAGTGAGCGATGGTCATAGCAGTCTAGCAGATATGGACGAATTTATCCATTCACAGATAGAGGACACGTGGACCAACCAGCAGCTTCCATTCAACTACTCAAATTCAATTATAATGGGCTAGTGAGCCCATGACACGCTATCGTCTCACCGTATAGTCGTCTCTCTTAACCCGGGCCCCCCTGGGCCACTGCAGGTCAAGGGAGTGGGCCCCACGGCCCATTTCAGCATCGAGAAAAATCGGAATGTCCATATCGCGACACGTCACGTACGAAAAACTTGCCTTATTGGTGAAATAGGTTGTTTTTTCTGGAAGTAGCGATGTGGGGGAGGAGGGACAATCTGCTGTACACTCAGTATATATATCTGCCTGAGACTTCTGCGACTTGACAACTACGAGAAGAAAATCAATCCATTTTTCCCTTTATGAATAATAATAGAAAATAATTTAATAATTTTGGTTGTCATTATTAGAATTTAGAGTTAATTTCACTTTACCACTTCAAGTATCACTAATTTTTTATTTGGTACCTTTTCTATGGTTGTCTTTACTAGTTTTTAGGGGTGATTCATCTAACAAATTGATTGACTTAAGAATAATATTGCAACTTAATCTAAATTTTAGATATCACATTGTAACTTTTTAAAGAAAAGATTTCAAATTGAAATTTGGTGTATATTTGAGGAGGTAATGTGAAATTAATCTTGGTTTTAATTATCAGTACAATTTTATCAAGTTTATCAGTACAAAAATAGATATAGGCCATCACATTATTGAGTGCAATATCCCATATAAAAGGCAGGATATGTTGAGAGCAATATTCCATGTTAGATGTTACTTAAGATTTGTTTGGTATTAATTATTTCTAAAAAGGCTTTTTTTACTCAAATACCACCTGAACTATAAAGGGTGTGCTCAAATACCATCCAAACTTTTTTTTTTGCTAATTTACCACCTGAACTTTCACATATTGGCCAATTTACCACCTACCGTCATTTTAGTTAAATTTTCTGTTTATTTCAAGGGTATTTTCATCATTTATATAAAAAAAGCATTTTAAATATTAAAAAAAATCTAATTAAACCCCCTATAAAAAAAGGTATTTCCATTTTCTATTTTTTAGTTTTTAATTTTTTTCCTAATTATATTTTAAAAAAAGTTTTTAAAATAATAATATTTTTTTATTGTATTCAAGGGCAAAATGGGAAGTTTGGGAAATTTTTTAATGATTTAACAGAAAAATGGATGTTAGGTGGCAAATTAGCACATATCAATAATTTCAGGTGGTAAATTACCAAGAAAAAAAGTTTGGGTGGTATTTGAGCACACCCCCTATAGTTCAGGTGCTATTTGGGTAAAAAAGCCTTCTAAAAAATGTAAACTAAGAGGATGATATTTAGGATTATTGGACCGATCATGACATGTGAAAATTTGAACAAACTTTCTGAAACAATGAAAGCATGAACAATTATTCCCACACCGCATGTGACAGGGAGCAAGACGAGTGGTTGAATCCATGAATTTGAAACTTGTTGGAAACCGAAGCCTCTGAAGAAGCTATCGATCATGACTTTTCAATTATGTTTGTATCCAAATATATACCACCCCAAAACTTTATGATCAGGAAATGCAAGTAATTAACTCGTGATCTGTGAAGGATTTACCACTCCTTCATATACATGAGGATGTGAAGACATTAATGGCTGCTTACCACCAACTTCCTAAATGTTGATGCAAATTCTCGTAAGGCAGATGCAACAACTTAGAAAAGCTGATCTGGCTGATCAGGTGCTTTGCTGGATGATGAAGTGGATGCTGATTGGGATCTTCCTGCAAGAGAAACAAGGTCAAAGGAGATGGACCGGTGTGGTACCAGCCAAACACGCTCCGATGACGAAGTCAGTGATGGTGTTTGATGATGGATGAGGAAGAACAAAGGATGAACTTGGGAGAATAGGATGAACAAGGTAAATGTTCTAGGTTATTCTCAGCAAGTTGGGTATGCTCTTTGGTGAGTAGGAATTTTTGTGTAAGTGTTTTGTAGGTAGATTCGTCGATCCCCCCTTTTGTGTATATATGGTGCCTTATATAGGCAAATGAAGACTTAATGAATAAGTTACCTGCATGTAAATGAATGGTTGCCAGAGACCCACGCACCTGGTCAGAGCTAGTTGCATGCACAGCTGCTTACCTCCTCTGCATTCAATGCTGTATTGAATGCCCCATTAAATGCAAGGTTGGAAGGTTCAGGCAAACTGCCCCGATGGTCATGAATGCAGACTGGATATTCTATCTGTCAGAAGATTTGTGTCAGGTGCATTTAAGTGTGGCGGTTCGTCCCAGCATGATCTTCCCGGGAATGGCGGCGGGGAGCCGAGCCGAGCCGAACCGAACAGATGTTCTTTATGCGCATGCATGAAGTCCATGTGTGATCGGATCGGACATGGGATTCCAGATCGAGTCGACCCAAAAGATAGAGTCCCTCTGAACCCTAACTGGCCGACGCCAAAGCACGAAAGGAGATCACTTCAGTGCCGAGCCGAGCCGGGATGACCGTGGAAAGATGGACACTCAATCCATTGGAAGATCATTGGTTCGGCTCGGACCGAACATGGAGGGCCCGGCGTGGAGACCCGGTCTGAGCTGGCAAAGGAAATGCTGATCAGTGATGATGTGGAGGTCAAAGTTTGACCACTGAGAGTCAACTCCGAGGTGGGCGTTTGACCGGCCACGTGTCGAGCTGCGATTGGTTGTTTGGATCGGTGTGGGTTTTCCCACAAACACTAAACATTAATTTTATCAGTACGTAAGTGGTCGAAAAAAAAAAAAAAACAAAACATTTTACCAGTAATGTCATAGTTTTGTGATAATACTCATGTCATCATTAAACAACAAGCTAGGTTAGACAACCATTTTGAATTCTAGCTTTTATTTTGGTACAATGAATTCGATCTAAGCTTTTTTTTTTTTTTTTGGTACAGTGACAAGGAAAACTCCATCAAATACAAGACTTTAGATATATCCTGAATACACATTTCTTTCTTGAATAATTTTTGCTCATTGTAGCCACATATATGTTGAGAATGATACAAAGTTTCTTTCAAATTGTTAAGTACTTTCATTAGGAAAAAAAATAATAATAGAAGGCTATATATATGGAGTATAATGGACTCACGAAACGATGATACAAATAATTGACTCACGTAGTACTCCAATAATCGTAGTCTTGAAAAACTGTTTTTTAATTACCACATCGATCGATCTCTTTATAAGATATCAGATTTGGTCTACCTATATGGACTATATATGGATAGTCCGAATCAGCTAGCAGACTGATTGGCATTGCCATGAATAATATAAGTACATGCATGTGCATATATGGAACGATTAAAATCATCCAAAAAGCTGAAGTACAAAAATATCTCCGTTAAATAATCATTGTTTTGGCCAAATAATGAAGTTCACAACAATAATATTATTCTAACTGATCATCATCTAATTAAGAATAACAAGCTACTAAGCTAGCCATCTGATCAATCCTATTTTTATGTAATTGTTTATAGGAAAGCAAGTTCTGAGAAAAAGTTAGGGTTAGAAATGGATCGTGTAATATTATATGATTGCATGTAGAGTTGTAATTATGTGGTTGAAAATGCATGTGGTATGCGTGTAAGTCGATCTAGTCTCTAACTCGTGAGTCATGACTGACTGTACGTACCTTTTTATGCGTGAAGTCAAGCAAGTAAGAAGGGTTCACGGAATTACTTTATACAAAACAAATTAACTTTCTTGTTGAGTAATTAATTAATTAATTACATCATCAATGTCCTTGGTTTCTTGTGAGTTTCAGTATTTTTAGTAGCAGATTCGAAGTTCCGAAATGGGATGGACTGAGTCTTTAAAGGTGGGTAATTAGATAGGTCATAGCTTCGACCTAATTAACTAGTACTTTATGTATTAAGTGGATACAAACTTTGTCTTCGTAGAAGAATATGATGAACAAGAATATGTGACTCTTGACCGACCGTTAGCTTAGAAATTGCCTTTTTAAGACATTTTATAAAACAATTTTGCCTTAGCCCTCATGGAGAAATCAAGAAAATAAAAGGGACCATAGCCTAAGTTTGATGGGGAAAGAAATAGTTTCATGAGGTCCATTGATCCCTTAATGATACATGTGGATCTACCATTGCTTCTTGCTATCCAGCTTTGTGGTGAATAAATAATAAGATTTGAGATTTGAGAAGTTTTGCATCACTACAATAAGAATATATTCCAATAACAAATTAATGATATAGTTTTAAGAGATAATGAAAAAGATTGAGATTTGATATTAAGAATGAAGAAAATTAATGAGGCCGGGTTTTGAGAGTTGCCAGTCAAGAGTCAAGACTATGGGCTAGTCCATGACTCGTAATACATAGGTTGACAATATGAGGTTTGTAACTTTGTATAGTTGTACCCACACCATATAACAAGAGGGCCGGACCAACCCTGCCCACTACAAGTTTAGACCAAATTGGGCTAAAGCTCAACTTCAGATTATGTTACAATCATATTAAATCAATCATTAAATATATTTTCCCTCACTAATTTCTTTTGTTAAGTGTCTTAATTCAACATTTGCAATGAATCAATTGAGTAACTTTTTGTTGTGTAGGTAACATTGTCACATGATGCTACTAATTCACTATTATAACATTTGTATATTTCTTAATACTACATTTTAAAAATATAAATCCATCGTTTACTCATATTCTAATGCGTAGATTAATAAGGTCAAACCTGAAAATTTCACAAATCAATGATAATTGAGTCCTTCCAATTAATAAGCTCATGCTTGGATGGGCCTGCTTATATTTTGAGTTTTAGGGCTATCATTAGGCAGAAATAGGTACAAAAGCCCAATAAAATAAATGGTACACAAAGCCCAGGACAGATTAGTCATTTCATTTTCGCACACCTAAATCTACAAAACCCTAGCGTTATTTCAACCCCCTACAAAAACCACACTCTCTCACTCTCGGCGCCTCTCTCCGAACCCGCGCCTCCCAAAACCCTAAAATCCGCAAAACCCAGAGCGCAGCCGAAGTCATGCCGCCAAAATTCGACCCATCGCAGGTGGTGGACGTCTACGTCCGAGTCACCGGAGGCGAGGTCGGCGCTGCCAGTTCGCTCGCCCCCAAGATCGGTCCGCTCGGTCTCTCCCCCAAGAAGATCGGAGAAGACATCGCCAAGGAGACCGCGAAGGACTGGAAGGGCCTCCGAGTCACCGTCAAGCTCACCGTCCAGAACCGCCAGGCCAAGGTCTCGGTAGTGCCGTCGGCGGCGGCGCTGGTCATCAAGGCCCTGAAAGAGCCCGAGAGGGATAGGAAGAAGACGAAGAACATCAAGCACAGCGGGAACATTTCACTGGACGATGTGATTGAGATCGCCAAGATCATGAGGCACAGGTCCATGGCTAAGGAATTGGCGGGAACCGTGAAGGAGATTCTGGGTACGTGCGTTTCGGTTGGGTGTACTGTAGATAATAAAGACCCTAAGGATCTGCAGCAGGAGATTGATGATGGTGATGTTGAAATTCCATTGGACTGAGCTTGTTCTGCTTCGAGTACAATTAGTCAGTTTTGGTTCTCTGAAAATTTCTTCTCATTTCTTTTGGCGTTTTTATTTATAATTGCTACCAGTTATGGATTTTATAGGGTATTGAATGGTTTCGATTAAATGCGGAGATGTAATGCTTTAGTGTTATGTTTTCCTTCCTATAATGTTTGAACGTAAATTTCATGTTTAATGTCGAAATGCATTTGCTTTATGCTCATGATTGGTTGTGCAGTGGTTGATGTTTACTTGATATTTTGTGACAATGAAGCTTCTCGAATGAATGTTTCTGGGTTAAGTGTTACTTGATGAAATCAGTATATCACTCACAGGTCAAGGGTAATTAAACTTGTGTTTCTTGAGCTGGTTAGGGATTTACATGTCTAATGCTGTGGTTTTGATGGAATCATATTGTTTGAAGTAATTGACTTGTTGGGATTTGTGAATAATGCTGAAATCCTCATGATTTTAAGTTAAGAAATTTTCTGTAGACCATCAGTGAAGAAGTTGATTTATGAAATAGCAATGTTTGAAGTGTGAGTTGGAAAATGGGAAGTGTTTGCAGCTCATAGGTTGATACATCGAAGACCCTAAGAACCATGGTGAGCAATGAAGGGTTGTTTTAGACTCGTGTGAGGGGCTTGTAAAACTGGACAGACTTTGAGTCACATCTATTATTGATTAGAATGATTTCAAATTTGGGGTTTAATATGCCTTGATATGCTTTTTCCGTTTTAATACGGTGTTGGAAATGTTGGTATCATTTTCATTATGGATTCACACTACTGTTAACTTGTTTTATTGTAACAATTTAAAAGTATTGTAATGCTGGGGATGGTTTCTAGCCTAAGTGGTAGTGCCTTGTTCCCTCACAACCATAACAAGAGTTTAATTCTTGCTCTTCCTTCTCCTGAATAATAGACAAGTACTTTAATGAAATATCGTTTAAAGTTTTATTTAAAACCTTGCGTGGTAGACATTACCTTAGCTTCCACTTTGCTTTTTAAGAATGTGATGGGCATATAAATCTCTTAGGAAGTGATGTGATTGTATTTGAATTTTAAAGTTTGGATTACAGATTGTGTACTTGGAATTTTAGGGAAAGAACGAAGGAGCATTAGTTATCCTAATGCCATTTCAAGTCCTAATACTTGGCGGGTTTTAGTTTTTAAGCTACATCTCTGAATTAGGGCTTGAAGCTCTTAACGATCTTGTGTCAATTCAAGTCGTGGTGGTTTCTTGAACGATTGTTAAATGAGGGATCCTCTTGTGGGGCCCACACGAGTTGTTCTGTGTTAATCTGAACTGTCCATTTTTTACATCTCCATTGATAGATCATTTCTGCAAAAAATCAGCCAAATCGGAAATCATTTACCAGTTCGATTAAGCGGTCAAAGTTTAGGTGTTTATAGAGAAATTTGTTGTTCGTCCATTTGTTTTAAACTTTGACTGCTTAAACGAACGGGTAAACAATTTTTGATTTGACTGATTTTTTGCAGGGATGATCTATCAATGGAGATGTAAAAAATGAACGGTTCGGATTAACACAAAACGACTCGTGTAGGCCCCACAAGGTAATTCTCATTTAACACTAAATGAGGGATCCCTTATTGGAAGGGCCCTCTATATATATATATATATAATGAGGGATGCCCCTCCCATCACTTGCTGATCACGTGTATGCACGTCCATTGTATGCGATAATTTGTGGTTAAGATATGAAGGGCATTGAATTTGAAGGTTCATGTTTATGGCATGAATATCGTTGGTTTCTTGTACACCTAGGTGAGAGGGAGAGAAAATGTGGGCATTTATGGTGAGGGACGTAATTTGGATGGTTCTCATCAATCACATTTCTTGCACGTTTTACTTCATTCCTTGGTCCAAATCTCTTGCCAAGAAACTCGGTAATGTTAGGGTGTGTGAAACGCCATTATTGGACTTTGGCCTCATGTTTTTCGGTTTTGGTACAAAGCCATTTTCAGCAATATCCACGTGGATTGCGGATCACCATCAATCACCCTCTCCCACCCTGACCGTACTATTTAAGTGCCTTCACATTCATAACCCATTCATAATTTTTGTGTTATTTCATTATTGCACACACAGAAACCCTTCTTATAAAGATCTTAAGCAAACCAACCCTGTCTATCTCTCTTCTTTCTTGACATAAAGGGGGAAGAGAGAAACCCATCTCTTTGGTAACTGCTGGTCAGTCCTTTCGTTATCAGACTAAATCGAACAGGAAGCCCTTGTTTCAAGCTTCATTAATGGCTAAGCAGGTTAGGAATTTGGATGCATGGATGGAGGTAGCTCCAGCCCCCATCATTCACCCCCGAAAGCCTTCGAACTCGCCGGGTTTGGAGACAATTTGGGAAGAGAGTGTTAAGGAATGCGATGATGAGCCATAAAGAGTAGCTTTTCATGTTGATCTTTTCATTCTTTGGTCAGGGATCCTTGATGAAAACTTGTTCACATTGTTGAAGATTCTTGGTTTGGATTCATATCTGCACGTCCTTGCTTCGATACCAAGGGAAGGAACTGCAGTGGTTCGGAGAATCAATGGCTGCAATTGGGTGGTGCTTCTGAGTAATGGAGCGGAAGGTTATCTTTGAACATTGTCTAATGGACAGTGTTGTAAATATGTAATTAGCTTCGACTTTCTTGTATGTGAATATTTATAGTCTCCTAATAAAAAAGTACCAAATGAATTATATTGAAAAGTATGGGCATTGGGTATGAAATTTGCAGCTTCCAGCTGTTAAGATTACTGACAATTTAAAAGATACAAACAATTGTAGTTTGGATTCATTAGGGTATTTGAATTTCATTCTTGAGTTTGGAACCTGTACGAATGCAACTGATAATTTGGTATGAAAATAGGCAGACTTAGGAGATGATGAAGAATTCAAGATGGTATTTGTGTTGGTCCAAGTTGGGCATGAAAATCTAATAATTAAAAGGACAAGTGGTGGTTGGGCCTCAATCTTTATAGTTTCTAACTTTTTTGCTTTTTAAGTAACAAGAAAAAGGCTTGCAACACACATAGCCATGACCTGGCAACGGGTCGTGTTTTTGTGTGTTCGGGTCAAACACGACATGACCCGTTAAGCTAACGAGTGAAAAAAATGCCAACATGAACATGACACAAAAAATAACGGATAAACATGATACAAGTACTTAATCCGTTTCACTCGTTAAGAAAAAAAAATATTTTTTCAACAAAAAATTTAAATTAAATATTATATTACATAAGTAAATACGTTTTTTTCTATAAATGTATAATTTAAATATTATACATAGAAAAATCTAAAAAATGTGCAAATTAAATGATTAATATCATAAATAAATAAATAAAATATATTTATTTTTTAACGGATCACTAACGGGTTAATACAAACACGACACGAAAATTAACCGGTCACTAACGGATCCACATGATTTTAACAAGACATGATAAGCCTCAATCCGAACACTAAATTTTTCATATCATTTCATATCGTGTTAACATGTAAGATAGAATTTTGCCAGGTCTACACAAAGGTCTTGTTACAATTCACAAATATGTGCAATTATTTGCAAATCATATGTATTGAGTAAATTTGAGTATTTTTTGGTTTGTGAGAATTTGAACTTAAATGAGGCTTTATAAGAATAGGTATGGATGTTGTAAATCTCATGTTTATTCGAACACATACTAGAAGACAACTAAAAATAATTGGATTTAGGTACAAAGCATATCTATAATTAGTGAAAAAATTAGAGTATTTAATTTAAATTTAATCGATAATTAATAAAAAGACTGATAACATGATATATTATAATACAAAACTTATGTTTTTCCATGTAAAATATTCCGAAAATAGAAAAAGAGAGTTTCCTGAATGAACGAAACAATTTAGTGGGCTGAGCATAGATTGGACATTAAAATTCAAGATACATCGAACACTTGGTGCGTTGCTAGAAAAGTAGAAATGTTTAATCATTGGCCCAATATGATGCAATTGCCAATCCACATTTTCCATGGTCCTCACATGCCCTGACTGTAACTTTAGTGGTGTAGCGACTTTTGCAACTTCTGGGGTGCTTTCCTTCACTCGTTTCCATTTGTTTTTTTCACCATCATATAATCACCAGCCCCTATAAAATGGCATCTTCACTATCTTTCCCTTCAACCCACTCTCACAGACTCACACTCTCACAAAATCTGCAGCAATCAAACCACCTCTTCATCCTTTCCTTTTCTTTGAAGCATAAAATACAAACTCACCCCCCCCCCCCCCCATCTTCAATAATCTTTTGCTTCCTTAATTAGCTAAGAAATCTTTGGTTGG
This sequence comes from Dryas drummondii, assembly GCA_003254865.1. Lineage (NCBI taxonomy): Eukaryota > Viridiplantae > Streptophyta > Magnoliopsida > Rosales > Rosaceae > Dryas > Dryas drummondii. The sequence goes on from QANW01004110.1 coordinate 983,003, forward strand.
TTTCCAACTTAGAAGCAGCTCAGAGCAGGAAAGAAAGGAAAAGGGCTTTTGTTTGATGGCAATGGCAAAGGAGATTAGATTTTTGGGTTCATGGATTGAGGTTGCACCAGCCCTTCTGATATCTCCCAAAAAGATTTCAACTTGTCCTGAATTGGAGACAATAATTGAAGAGTGGGAGATGGAGGCAGATGAAAATGACCAGGAGCCCCAAAATTGAATCTTATTTATCCTCTTTTGCTTATGTTTTTTTGTATTTTGTTTTTTAGTTTTTGAGTGAATTTGTAGAAGCTTGTGGACTTGGGTTGGATGTACCAAGAAGACCCTTAAAATTTTGTGGTTATATCCAAACAAATTAATGGAATTTTCTAGTTCAATGACTGCAAAGTGCAATCCCATAGAAAAATGCTACCTTTTGCAACTCGGAAGGAATTGAAGCTTTTTCTTTTATTCTTGTTGATGTAATATGATTTTATGGGTGGATCTATGATTGGATGTCATTCAGTCATTAGATAGTAGACTCATTACTGACTGCACTAACTGATATTTTTCTCAGGATGTTGCTTTCTGCTAAAAAGAAAAGACATGCAAAAGATGCCCAATAACACCTCAAAAGTTTAATATTCTTGAGGCACTGGCCACTCCTTAATAAAATCTCTTTTGGAGTCTGGTTTCTATTTTCCTACAAGAAGTAATTAAGGTGGTGTTTGGTTGTGGGAATATAATAAGAACAGAATGGAAAGAGAATGTTAATTGAATAAAGTAAGAAATGAAATTGATTCTTCAGTTGAAAATAAGAAATGAAATCAATTTTTTGGTTAAAATTTATGAATCACATTTTAAATATAGTTAAGCTTTGGTCTAAGTTCGAGGTCTAGGGTTTGAAGTAGTTCAGGTTCGTAGCTCAAGTTTGTTTGAGACTCAAGCTTAGGACCAACATCCAAGGCTTGGGTGGATTCGCCATCTAGGACTTAAGATTTGGGACTTAAGGGTGTAGGTCTCAATTCTTGAATTTGGGTCTCAAGACCTCCCCATTTGAAGCTCATGTTTAAAATTTGGAGTTTTACGCTCAAGTAAATTGAGGAATGAAAATGCTCATTCCCAAACTATATGGTAATGTTTGTTTTGAGGAATTAACTTTTAGGAAGTCTCATATTGTCAAGACCAATGAATTTTCTTTTTGGAAATATAAAGCCAAAGAATGAGAATCAGAAAACCTATTTTTTCCATTTCGTATGCAAAACCTCCATATGTAATCTATGATAATCTTATATCTATAGTAAATGTCATGAACTTACCGAACCTGGAAAAGAAAAAATCTTATATCCATTTTCAAGTGGCAAAAGAAACACTACATATGTGAATTCAAACTATAAAATAGTAAATGGTCATGTACATGAGTCCAAGTGATAAGGAATTATCTTCAATATAAGAAGAATAAAGGAATTATTCAATGTCGTCGGAACAAACGGTGGAACCGTAGGGTCCCATATCAATCTGGTGGACGTTGAAATTGAAGTGGTATTTGTTTATTTGGTGGGTGAGAAGGGGGATTAGATACGAGGAGGTGGGTGTAAGTGGGTTTTGCTTTTATTGTTCATCATCTCCATCTGGAGAGAGAGAGAGAGAGAGAGAGAGAGAGAGAGAGAGAGAGAGAGAGAGTGTGAGTGTGTGGTTGTTGTGTGAGAATGAGGGAGTGAGTTGAAAGCGATAGGTGAATACTGAAATGAAAAGGGAGGTAAGAGAGGATAATTAAACACAGCAACTATCATACACACAGGCCCAAAGTAGCAAAAGGCCCAAAAAAAATTCCGAAAGTTTATTGATTAGTCGTTACCCGACTTTCCACATTTTAGCAACCACTATCCGACCCAAATTTTATAGGTCGGTTGGTAACATCCGATCCGACTTTTGTGGATCGGCTGTCGATTGCATATTGGCCAGGAAAATGGGTTGGTTGTCGAGTAAAAACTGACCCACACCCACTCCTAGGTTGAAGGTTCTTCCCTTATTTCCTTTTCTTTTTTTTTTCCTTTTTCAACATAAAAAAAAAATTATGGACTTCATGAAATTTCTTTGTTACCATCAAAGAGTAAAATTTCGTTTTTTAAGAATATGAAAATTTTAAGTTTTAACATCATGCCAAATTAATTTTGAAAAATTTCGTCGAAATTTGTCGAAATCCTCAAAATTTCGACGAAATTTTCAATGTAGAGACCGGAGAGAGAGAGGGGAGGCAGAGACCAGAGGGAGAGGGGAGGCAGAGCACCGTCGCCGACTCGCCGGAGGAAGAGAAGAGATCGAAGAAGTTGCAGAGGCGCGCTGTGCCGTCGTCGAAGGGAGAGAAGAGATTCAAGGAGGGAGAGGAGGAAGATAAGGAGATTGGGAGAGGGAGAGGGAAGAGAAAAACTGGAAGTGAAAGGAGATTGGAGAAGAAAAGAAAAAATTGGAGAAAAAAAATAGGAGAAAGACCACTTGCTTGAAGAAGACGAAGGCCATTGGAAGACACGAGGGAAGAAGAGGAAAAGGAAGGAAAGAAAAAAAAAAAGGAAAAGAAAAAAAAAGAAACAAAAAGAAAAAATAAATAAATTTAGGGTCGATTGAGATTTGGAGTCTTTAGGAAATTGGAAAGAAAAAAAAAATTTGAAATTTTATTTGAGATTTGATTTGGCCATTTTGATGTTTCGTTTAGTTGTAAATATAAATTATAAAAAAACATTTATCTCTTCATCATAAAGTTTCATTCTCTTAATATTTGGTTTTTCAATTTCGAGATTGAGAATTTGTGAAATTGAAATTTTAAGTAAACCGTTGTCGTCGATGCTGTTATCGGATTGGTTATATTTTAACCCAATTCGGCTCAATTTAACTATCGAAGACCATTTCCAAGTTTCTTTGAGTAAGCTTGCTACTTCTTGTTGCTACATTGGTAATTTATTCTTGTAATTTCATTATGTAATTATCAATTAGTGAAGTATTTTTTTAATAATATTGTCTACATCGCGCATTATATTTATCACATATTACATGAAACCTACTATATAATTTAGTTTTTTCAATATTTTTTTATCAATATAATAAATAATATATTAAATAAATATATGGTAAAATTTCATTTAAAATTTTCGCATTTTAATAATAATTTTTATCATTTATCATTTAATTTTTATCGCAATTTAAAAATTTTTAAAATTTTCGCATAAATTTTCATCAAAATTTTTTCAAAATTACAGAAAAAAAAATATTAGAACAGCGTCACGTCAGATTCTGGACCATGCTATTACATTTGCATGACACGTGGCCTAATACCAGCCATACTCTTTTTCTTATTATACTTTTGGCTCGGAGTTTAATTTGTCTTTTGTTTGTAGTTATTAATATTGTAGTATTTAGGATAATGTTGATTGGAACAGAAATTCCACTAAACCCATTAATCTAAAAGCAATGATTGGTGGAGGGCCGTGGCAGCGCAACGTGGCTGGAGGTGAGTGGTTGAGAGAATCAAAGGAGGTGAGGTGGGGCTCAGCTGGAAGTCTTCAACTTGGATGGGGCGGTGGTGTCTGGTTGGTCGGTTCGCTCACGCCCTCCTCTAAAACCAGACCAATTCTCACACCATACTCACAACAATCATGTGATCTTGACCTGTCCATGGCTGCGCCTAAGATCATGGGACACGTGTCACTTAGTAAGTGATTTAAGCTCTAAGGTGCTCGGTCATCACCCTAGTTTCTTCTAGCTAGTTAGTAATTACACCATGACTCTTCCAATGACCTATTTCTAGGCACATGACTTTAGGGCAAAGTATAAAATCACACTTATCATGTAAATATGAGTATTTTATGTCTTTAAAGGTTTGAATCTAAAATGTTTAAAGTTTATTATTTGTTACATGCATATCTATTTCATTAACATTCTGATTACACGATATAATTTTAAATAATAAAGAGAATTCTTATAATGCTTTTCCTCAATCAATTCAATCAACATGTATCAATTATAAATGAACATTTCTTTGTCCCTCAATCAATTTAGAACGTTTGAGACTTTGAGTTTACCCTTTAATTTCATGATCTGTTTACAAGCCATGATTTTACTAAAGGCATATAGCTAGAGGTTACTGGAATTATCTATAAAGAACTCGAATTAGAGAATTGTGGTTGTGGGGTCACAGAAAAGGAGAAGGAAAGGAAAAGTAGTGAACTTGAAGCTTTGGACGGCCATAACCCAAGTTTAATAATACCATTCCACTCTCACCCAACCCCAAACCACCAATATATAAACCCCCCAACTCCTCCACTCTTACCCATCACAAACACCAACATTAATCACTTCCAAAGCCACCAAAGCACTCGCTCATCTCTCTCTCTCTCTCTCTTCCTCCTCTCTGTCACTCTACCTAAACTAAGAGCTAGCTAATAAGCCATGGCCAAGGACATTGAAGTTGGTGGGTTCTCTGCAGGCAAGGACTACCAGGACCCACCACCAGCACCATTGATTGATGCAGAGGAGTTGGGGCAGTGGTCCTTCTACAGGGCCATCATAGCCGAGTTCATTGCCACCCTCTTGTTCTTGTACATCACTGTGCTCACAGTGATTGGGTATAAGAGCCAGACTGACCCTCTCAATGCTGGAGACCAATGTGGTGGTGTTGGCATTCTGGGTATTGCTTGGGCCTTTGGTGGCATGATCTTTGTCCTTGTTTACTGCACTGCTGGTATCTCTGGTGGGTTTATTTCCGTAATCCTTATCTCTCTTTAATTAAAACCTATTTAGCATTTAGCTTATGGTTTGCTAATATGTGCTTATCATGTGCAGGAGGGCACATAAACCCTGCAGTGACCTTTGGACTGTTTTTGGCTAGGAAGGTGTCACTGGTCCGAGCCATATTGTACATTGTGGCTCAGTCCTTGGGAGCTATATGTGGGTGCGGGCTTGTCAAAGCCTTCCAGAATGCTTACTACACCAAGTATGGTGGTGGGGCTAATGAGCTCGCTGATGGGTACAGCACAGGCACTGGATTGGCTGCTGAGATTATTGGTACCTTTGTTCTTGTCTACACTGTCTTCTCTGCCACTGATCCCAAAAGAAATGCAAGGGACTCCCATGTCCCAGTAAGTACCATAATAAAGTTCAATCCACAATTACTTGAAGAAATTAAGTTGATTTTGGTTACTCACTCTTTTCTTATGTTTGAATGAAATTAATTAAGGTCTTGGCTCCACTGCCAATTGGGTTTGCCGTGTTCATGGTTCACCTTGCCACAATCCCAATCACTGGCACTGGTATCAACCCAGCTAGGAGTTTTGGAGCTGCAGTGATCTACAACAAAGACAAGGCCTGGGATGACCAAGTATGCACCTTTACTTGACCCTCTTAATTAATTCACCTAGTACAAAGGAATTTTTTTGCTTGCAAATGATACTGATCAATTACAATTTTCTTTTTTGTATTTGTTTCAGTGGATCTTCTGGGTCGGACCATTCATTGGTGCTGCCATTGCTGCCTTGTACCACCAATACGTATTGAGAGCAGGAGCTGTTAAAGCTCTGGGTTCTTTCAGGAGCTCCTCCAACATATAATTTCTGAATAATTTGCATTCTGGTGGCCAAAATGTTTCAAAGAGGATTTGTGTTTTCTAAATGGTGTGGGAGATCACTTTGGAGTTTGGAGCCCATGGAATTTGTATATTATTATGTATTTGGTGTTGTTGAGGATGTCAATTGTGTCAGCGTCTGTGTACAAGGGCACTCCTTTTAAATGTGCCTCAATGTTGCACTCTGCTCTGTATTAATCTTTCTTTTTTAAAGCTTTGATCAGTTTGGTTATTGTGCCATGAATGATGATGTTTATTGATAATTATCATCAGCGGCAAGAAGTGCATTGTTCAATATTGGTAACTAGACTTGATGGTATTACTGAATTGGCGTTTCTTACATTGTTGTGAGCTTGTGATGGGAAACATTAAACTTGATAGATTATTCCATTAGTAACAAACCCCACATATACATTAAATCTTAAATATTTAATCCTAAACTTTAAACCTTAAAACACTTACAACATACATAAGTGAAAGATTTATTTCGTTCATGTATTACTCTATATATCTTTTGCAAGATGAAAATTAGAAGTAACGAAACATCCTATCAATGTTTTTTTCTTTTTTTTTTGTCGCAACTAAAGTGTGCATACTTACAAATGAATCTATCATTTTCAACTTCTCTTTCCTGGAAATTTCTTTCAATGGGTTAATGCCGTGACTAAAACTTCATGGTAATTAACTCCATGAGTGATAATTGTTCCGCGCGCCTTAATTAGCTTTCGAACCGCATTAATTGTCCAAATTAAGCATTAAAAATGGGAAAGGGAATGTTTTCAAGGCAACCCTTTCATCATCAATACATAGACAAGGCAAAACCAAAATACAAAATAAACCCATTTCCCCCCAATTAATACAATATATGCAACCTGAATCTCTTCTTTGACCATTATATAACAAGCCCTTCTCCACCATTCAGCTGCAGAGTTTCACATTCATTTCTTCAAGGCACATTGAATCTCACAAAATACAATCTTTAACACTTCAACTATGGCATCTGGTCAGCTCTTGAAGATATGCATGATCTGCATGGTTACAATGCTCTCTTTGGCTATGCCTTCACAACAACAACAACAACTCTCATTGACAAACGACACCATGCCTGCAGATGTTGATGAGCTTCCACAATACCCAGAAAACCTCGCTCCTGAAAGCGGTGGATATTCGCTCTCTTCAGATTCACATTACACTCCTCCTCCACCAGCTTACATCAATGCCTTGGCCCCTGAACAACTTGAAGATGACCAGCTTCTCTCTCCTGACTACTCTCCTTCTCCTTCTCCTTACTTCCAAGATTTGGGTCCTGATGATCAAATCACACAATACCCATCTCCACCTTACATTCAAGTTGAGGCTCCTGAGGTTTCTGAGGTCCCTGAAGCTGAAAGCTATGAGCTTTACAGTCCTCTTCAAGCTCCATCACCTGCACCCTTTTCAGGGTTGTTGGGGTACCGTTCGTCGTCTGATCAATTACCATCCAATGCTGCTGATGATGTTGATGACGTGTCGGCTTCTCCTCCTCCGGTGTTGCCCTTCAACTACAGAGCCGAGGATGAGAGTGCTGATGAATTTGAACAAGACTACTCTGAAGCTTATTCGGAGCAGAGTAGGAACAGAGGAAGGGTTGTGGGCTTTGTGCTTGGTGCTGTTTGCTTGGTTGGCTTGGCAGGTTTTGTGTTCAGCAAGAAGAAGTATAATAAGCCAAGAGCAGATTACGAGTACGAATTGGCTAAGAGAGAGGATCTCTGAACTCTGATATTCATACACTACATGCACTTAATTTCCATGTAGCTTTATAGCTCTTATAATCTTGATCATCAAGTTTTGTAAATGGAACATCCCAACTACTTGTTACTACTAGTGCTACTCAGTCTACTCCTTAGGGGTTGAGTGATCACCAGCTATTTGTATGGCAAAAATTGGGACATTATTGATGTAATGAATTATATAAGTATATGATGAAATATATACCCTACTCCTTTATCAAATATGACTAAGTTTGTCCAATTACTTAAAAAGAGAATAAATTCTAAAAAAACAATATCTTCAAAACGCATTAGTACGTATTTAGAACGCATACATTAGTAAATTACATTATGTGACAAGTGATGTGTGAATTAACAACTTGTCATGATAATGCACTAAATATACTCCATTTTTCACATAATGCATGTGGTTTACTGGTGTGGTACGGTTTAAAAATGCATTCTTTTAGCGCTTTTTATAAATTTGTCACACTTTCTCATTGCATTATATAATTTTTATTTTATTTACATTTACTAACCATATCAGATATCAATTAATTGACATGTAAACTGTCTTGATGAATTTTTTTTAATTGTGAATAAAATATTGTTTTGAAATTGAGTAATTTAATTTGTTTGTTTATAATTCTAATGGTTAAAGTATTTTACTTAACACTCACAATAAAAGTTCAATGTTCGCTCATTCCAAGATTAAAAACGAGGAAAAACAAAAAGGAGCAAATAATTTAACTAAGTAAATCCCCAGAGGACTAGAGCAAGATTGGCAAGAAAAGACCTCATATTTCACCACCTATGAATTAATGTCTCCAAAGGTTGATTTTGTTCATCAAGAAAAAAGGGTTGATTTTGTGTGTGACTCGAAAACTAACAACATTTTTATTTCGGGCCATTGGAGATAAAGATGCACACGTGTGTGATATGGATAAGCCCAAAAGCCCAATTCTATTGGGAACCGGGGGTAAAAAACACCGGAAACCAAAACAGGAAGGACCAAACGACGTCGTTTTATTTCTCTTGGTAATTTCGTTGGTTACAGTCATCTCTGTTTATACATAGGTACAAGGAGAGTCTCTCGCATCTGTGTCCCCGCTTTTCTCTGAATCTTCAGTCTCAAACCGAACAACGCTCTCCAACTCCCAAAGGTACTCACTTTACGTTCTCTGTGTCTCTGCGTTGCTTTATTTCAATCATCCATTTTTTTTCTGTAATTTCCTGCTATTTATTTTTGTTATCATCCACAACAATTTCATTAGAATTCTGAGAAAATCTGTGAAATCGCGTTGCTTTGAGCTCCGATCTGTTCTCAGTTGCTATGATACGAATCACTTATTCCGTCAACTGGTCTAAGCGTCTTGAATGCTTTAAATCGCTCACTAGATGGCTTAGCTTAGTTCATTTTCAGTTTCGTTTGGATCTCTCTGTTCAAATAGAGATCTATTAATTGCTATGTGTGAATGTATGAATTCGAAAACCAGAGGCTCGATAGAGAAATCGTTTTCTGAGAACAAGATTTTCTTGAAGCATAATACCTGTTTGGATGTGCCATACATCCAAACCGGTATTATGGATTTTTTTTTCTTATTTTTTTATTTATTTTGTTAAAGGTTTTTGTAATAATTTATTGTTTTAATAAACTGTAGTATTTTTGCAGAAAATATGGCATCCAATAGGGGCCAAGGTGGAATTCAGCAGTTGCTGGCTGCAGAGCAAGAAGCTCAGCACATTGTCAATGCTGCCAGAACTGGTAATTTTTCCTTTTTCTTTGCTTGTTGATGCCTTTTTTTATATAACAATCTATTATCTGTTTGTAGAAGTACTTGATTTATAACTTGATGTTTGAATTTCTAGATTTGCATTTTGCAAACAGAAGAGACTTTCTGTTGTTGTGTTGTTCAATAATTGGCCTCTTGTGAACTCTTGTGTAGCCATGATTTCTCAATTTTATTCAGAAAAGTTCTAGATTGATAGTCCGATATGTCAATCTGGATCATTGATTAAGTGGGTTCTTATTTATGTGTAGTCTAGATTGATAGTCTATTGCTGAATGCTAGAATTTTCGACTAGAGAACATTCCCCTATATATGTGTGTGTATTGGTATATGCTCCTTGAAAGGGTTTTTTAGTTGCTACACCAAAACTCAACATCTTGAGTTGTTTCCTAATTGCTTCGGTGTTTTTTTGTCTTCTGTTAGCAAAAATGACTAGGCTGAAACAAGCCAAAGAAGAAGCTGAAAGGGAGATTGCTCAATACCGCGCCCAAGTAGAGCTTGAGTTCCAGAAGAAAGTTGCGGCGGTATGTATATGTTGGTGAAAGCTATACATTAAGTGTTCATTAGGTCGAGGCATTCTCAGTTTTCTAATGTGTGCCTTGTGATGTTTGGAAAATGAAAATACCAACTTAAATATGTAGTTTGTGTGTTCCTCCGTAGGTTTTCAATAGTATGTAACTGTCCCAATACTTTTGTAGTGGTTATATCTGTGTGGTAATTCTGCCTTTCTTTCCCCCATGTTTTCATATGGTCACTGAGCAGAGCAGTGGAGATTCAGGGGCTAATGTGCAGCGTCTTGAAATCGAAACCACGGAAAAGATCAAGCACCTCTCGTCAGAGGGCTCAAGGATATCGAATGATGTTGTGCAAATGCTTCTGAAGCATGTGACGACAGTAAGAAATTAATCCCGTTGATGGTAAAAGTGTAATTTCAAACTCTTGCTAGTATTGTATTCTTTTAGCCTGATTCATCCTGCTCCTTGGATTTGTGGTCTTGTGGTTAGTATGCTGGTATTGGCTATTTGGTATGTTGTGGTGAACTTTGTCGAGCAAATAACTTTATGATGTATCCTGTTCGAGAAAAATAATGTTGAAAAAATTGTTAGGCCAATTGTGTGGAACTTGGTACGAGTTGAATCCTGTTTTAGTCATTGGAGTATAAGGGTTTATTTGGCACAGTTTTTGGAACAATCATATGATTTTTCTAGGTGTGGAATGCAATCTTTACATTTTCTTAGTTGGTTTAGCTGCAATTCTTTTATCTCTAAAAGTTACTGGAATACCATGCCAAGATTTTGATTACTAACTGTAGACAATTTCAGTTTTACCATAGCATCACTGCATCAGAACCTTTTATTTTCTTGAATGAATTCAGACGTTCTTAGTTTCTTTTCGTGAATGGATTCATTCAGAACTTGTTTGAACGAAGATTTTTAATTAAAAAATGGTTAGTATGCCTCTCCTCTTAATATGAAGATGCTTCTGCTATGCCTTCAAGATTAGGAAAACTCATAAAATGACCCAATTTAATGAGATGTTAATAATTTTGGCATTTGTTTTAAAAGAATAACAATGTTTTAACTCTTTTACGCGGTGAAAGGATCAATATATCTAAAGAGCAAAGAAAGTTGACATTAGAGTTAACTGGTTGAGTGTGGATTTATATAAAGGGGTAGTTTGGTCTAAAAAAACTTGAAAAATGAATTATTTATTTTTCAAAATAGATATGAAAATTGTAAACGCCTTGTATTGTAATGGATCATTTTACAAAATTTCCCCCAAAATTGCCATCCATCCCTTGATAGGGTTACAAGAGCTTGAAAGAGGATCCGAAGCTGGCGAATGTTATTGAAGAATACGTTATCTAAGCCATTCTACAAACTCAAAAGCTAATTCCTCCAAATCATATATTAATTTTCGCCAATCTTACATGCAACTCTCAAATGTCAATTGAATTGTGAATTGGTCTCCATTGCACATGCTTGGGGGTCTCTTACATTTATTTGATAATACTACATGTCACTTGTGCTTATATTTCTTGCAATTGTAACTGGGTTGCGCTTGCAGCCGTTAGTTTTGTTTTGAATTATGGCAACAATCATTTTTGGCAGGATTCTTTAGAATCTCTCCTCCATGATACTATGTAATAACTCTTTTACTCAATGAATCTTGTTTTAGCGATTTAAAAAAAAGGTCGGAGAATTTCCCGAGCATACATATACCGAGATCTAATTGTTTGATAAGTCTCATATTGTCCAGTTTACTATAGAAATCAAATGTTTTGGGCAAAGAAATTAAGTCTTGTGTGAAAGAGGCAGCAGTGACCAAGTGCTGGGAATGGGATCACCTTGTTCGATTCTTGCTTATTATACTGCATTAATATTGAAACAATGAAATCTTTGGCATTGAGTTCACATACACTTATAATAAAGAACAATCCACGTAGATCACACAGAAACACCAAACAAAGAAGATCTAAGATAAGGTTCAGGGACATCTCCTTCCACGGCAGACCACATGGAAAGGATGGGTGTCATACAAACAAGTGGGTCCTATTCATTTTCACCAGGTAAGCCTCCCCCTATCCTCCTCTCCATGCCCCTTTGATTTCTCTTGTCCTTTATTATGGATCTTGCTGCCTCGACTCTGTGACAAAATGGGTTGTGGTGGCTGGCCCCAAAACAGGGATGGAGACATTTGCATGGTTAACATGATTGCATCATACACTTTCTATTCAACACCCACCTAGCACCCAGTTTTGTTGCACTACTTACTAACGTGGCTCCGCTATTAGTATGAATTCAATGCTCAATATTGTCTCAAATTTAATTATTTGGGTGGGAGAAATTTTTCACATATACTCTTATATTTCATTACATAAAATTTTCTTATTTCAAAAAAAAAAAATATTTCATGAGATGTTAAATCAGCCCATACCCTTATTATAGATAAGTTCTTTCCCACTTAAGTTCATTATTCGTATTCGGGATTAGGGTGAGATTAGATTCTTTTTTTTTTTTGGTCGAAAGGGTGAGATTAGATTCTATGAACCTATCCATACAACGATGGAGCTAGGCACACGAGACTTAGAAGGGACACGTGCCCCTGCTCACGTTCATGGTGCAGTGGACTGGCTTGGAGGGAGCAGTAGTCATTTTGACTAGAGTCACATTTAGAATTGGGGAATCCAAATAGAGGCCAGACAGCTCTGACCTAGCAACCACGTGACGTGATCTAAGATCTCGCGGTTGAGAATTTCTAGGACATTTTACCAGCACAAGTCACGCTTTGAAAACTCAAGCTTTTGTCTAAATTTGAAGTTTCATTAGGCACAAGTTATGAAGTTTAATAGCAGCTTCTTAATGTGGGTCTGTCTCATTTAATACATCAAATGAAAAGCATTGCAAGATTTGCTCATATGTATTAGCTAGATCCTCCACTTTCATTTGGCATTATATGATTTTGAAAATGATCGATTCTGCAGAATCTGCACAATGATCCTCCTAAAATTTGCTTTCTAATTATGTTTAAGTTTAATCTTATTATGTGCATAAACAAGGTTATCATACACTAGTGGCCCACGTTATGGGTCTTGAGAAATTAGTGAAATTGGACACCCACAAACACAGCAAATGAAGCATGGATTGTGCGGTTTTAGTGCAATGTGTGTAGCCATCTGATAGTGAAGCATTACCAAGTATCTAAATAATTAAGTCAACTTAAGGTTTCCTAATAAATGCTCGCTATGTAAAACTTAGATCTGTATTGGATGTTGGTGGCATTTATTTTATAAGGGCGATGTTACACTTACTTATAGAATATACTAGAAGCATAGATGAAGGTGAAGTAAGAAGGGAGAAAGTGGAGTATGTGGTATGAGAGTGAGATATGACTTATACTTACTTAGTCCGAATCAAGTGTTGATGCTTGGAAGAAGTGGATTTATCAATTAGTCAAACTGAACTTAGCTAGCTCCAACTTGCTTAATTAACCATGTAGCAGACATGGTGGCGTACTGTAATCCTAGTTTAACGCTAACGCGGTAGGAGTGGCAAACAGAAGCCACTTAGCATTAAAATATGGTTGACAGTTTGAAGTAACTACTTTGAGCAATTTTGACGTTGTGCCACCAAAAACTGTAAAAATGGCTGCGACACCCACGTTCTCTCATCATCACCATCTTCACACTCACAGCTCTCTAAACTTCAGCAAACCAACAACACGAACACCACATCCACACCATGCAAACCACTCCATGCCACCACTGATCCCAACCCGAGAACAAAACCATGCAAACCCATCAACCGGTTCCTGGGTTCTCTCGGACTATACCTCCTCCTCTGCTTCTGCTTCTGCTTCGGCTCCTGCTACTACTATGCTCCAGAACCGCATCTGGGTTCGGGTCAATGGGACCCATCTCCGCCTCTTTCGGCCCAGATGGGTTCTTCTGCGCCATAGACGCTAGCGGCAAGCAGGACGTGGTCTGTTGGGGGAAGAACAGCTCCTCGTCGACGCCGTCCTCGGCCTCTCCCTCGGCCTCGGCTTTCTTCAGCAACATTCCGGCGATGGCTGCTCTCTCGGGCGGAGAGGGATTTCTCTGCGGCATTTTAGCGAACACCTCACAGGCCTACTGTTGGAGCTCCATTGCCCCAGGTGTAGATCTTGTGCCTCCCGTATTCAAGACCACTGCTTACTCTCATATTGCCGCTGGGAAGAGCCATGTCTGTGCTATTAGAGGGTCCTATTATTCGGATCACGAGTTTGGTACTGTTGATTGTTGGGAAATTTTTGAAACTTGGAATAATAGTTTGAGTTCCAAACAGAGCACTCTGTTTTCTGACCAGTCTATTAGCAATCTTGTGTTCAAAAAAGTTGTTTCTGGTGAAGGGTTTAGCTGTGGTGGGGTTAGAGAAGGGGGGCTTATTTGCTGGGGACCTGATTCTTCTAATTTAGAGGTTTCAGATGCATTAGAAAATTTCACAGCTTTAGCTTCAGGGAGGGCTTCACTATGTGGAATTTCTGAACTTTCTGGTGAAGTGAAATGTTGGGGTGATACTGATTTGTTGGTGGGTCGTCCCAATGGAACCCAATATGTGTCATTGGCAGCCGGTGCTCGCCATTTTTGTGGGATTCGGGAGGACAATCATGGTGTTGAGTGTTGGGGGATTTTTAACTCTTCTTTGATTCCAAAGGGTTCTGGGTTTGTGGCAATTGCTTCGTCGGATTTTACTACTTGTGGGATTAGGGAAGGTGATCTGGTGCTTGATTGCTGGGCTGCTAATGCATCTTCCTCGCCACCTGAGTATGATCCTCCACTGGAATTGTGCAGTCCAGGTCTTTGCACTCCTGGTTCTTGTGGGGTTGGGGAGTTTGCTTTCAATGCTAGCATTCTTAATGAGGTGGATTTGACAAGCTTGTGTGTTCGGAAAGATCTAATGATTTGTTCACCTTGCGGGTCAAATTGTTCCCAAGGATTCTTCCTATCCAGCTCATGTACTGAACATGCTGATAGAGTGTGCACAGCTTGCTCTCTTTGCCAAAACAGCTCTTGTTGGGATATTTGTGGGCTTCAATCAACTCCAGAGATGAAGAAGCTTTGGCATCATGTTCGTAGGTTGGTGATCATTTTTGGGTCTTCCACTATGGGTTTTTTGTTGATATTAATTAGTTGGTGTTTTCTTCCCCGTTTAATCACTTCTCAGAAGAAAGAAGGGAACAAAAAGCAGTTTAAATCTTGCATTGGTAAACCAGAGTTGGAAGCTGACAGTAATGAAGATTTAAACTCTTCTCCATCCATAGTTCCATGTCCTGGGATGGCTCAAGTGTTTCGACTCTCAGAACTAAAAGATGCCACCAATGGATTCAAGGAGTTTAACGAGCTTGGAAGGGGAAGCTATGGCTTTGTTTATAAAGCTGTGCTAGCCGATGGGCAGCAAGTTGCAGTCAAGAGAGCAAATGCTGCCACTATAATTCACACCAACAGTCGGGACTTTGAAATGGAATTAGAAGTCCTTTGCAAAATCCGGCACAGTAGTATTGTGAACTTACTGGGTTATTGCTCAGAGATGGGGGAGCGGCTGCTTGTATACGAGTACATGCCCCATGGGACACTTTATGACCATCTCCATGGTGGGCTTTCTCCTCTGAATTGGGGACTTAGGTTGAAAATTTCAATGCAGGCTGCAAAGGGGCTTGAGTACCTTCACAAGGAACTTGTGCCTCCCATTGTCCATCGGGACATCAAGACCTCAAATATTCTTTTGGATTCTGAATGGGGTGCACGAATTGCAGATTTCGGGCTCCTTGCTTCTAATGACAAAGATCTTAGTGGAGATGTGGAAAGTGATGTTTACAATTTTGGTATAGTACTGCTAGAGATTCTCAGTGGGAGGAAAGCTTATGACAGAGATTACACTCCTCCGAGTATAGTCGAGTGGGCATTACCTTTAATTAAACAGAGCAAGGCAGCTGCCATTATTGATCGTTATGTAGCTCTTCCGAGAAATGTTGAGCCTCTGCTTAAGCTTGCCGATATAGCAGGACTGGCTGTTAAGGAAAATCCTAGAGAGCGTCCTACCATGTCAGATATTGCATCTTGGTTGGAGCACATTGTGAAAGATGGTTTGATCTTGTAATTTCTGAACCTGATCGCCGTTTATTCATCAAAAAAGAATTGAGCATTGGACATTATGCGTTGCAACTATTTCAGTAAGTACTGTTCTTCTGCAACTGTACATCTCTTATGAGCTTCTTGTAAATGACATTGGTTACTCCCTCCTTACTCTTCTTTCTTTGTTTCTGATTATTTCCTTCATCCTCACAAAGTGAAGGGGACACTATTTTTGTACCAATTTGATAATTTTGCCTACTCATGTAAAGCATTGGAGAGCCATCTCTACTTGAATTTGAGAGAGAGTATTTTAATGCACGACTATGCTCTGAGGATATTATCGTTTTTATTAAGATGGTTTTGATTCTTCTTTAAATTAACAAATTCTTTAGTAAAATCTCATTTCCCAACATAACATTTTGTATTAACAATATACTTACATTTCAACTGAATGTTTGGCTATGACCCTAACTATGTCCTGCTCTAGATTGTCAACAATCATCATCATACTTTTTAGGTGGTGTTATTGCAATTATTGATATGTTGCACAAGAGAGTGATAATTCATCAATCTTTAAATTACTGGTCAAATAAGTGCTGCGAATTGAATAGATTTTCTGATAACTGATATAGAAGTAGTGCAAATTCAGGTGCTCTCATTCATTCCACGCATGTTCCTTGTTGGTACATGAACCCACAGATGACCACCAGCAAGTTTGATTGCATCCAATAATATTCTTTTACCTTGTGTGACTAGGTGTCATATTTCCAGTCATGGAATATTTGCTAGCAATTTTAACCATGACACCTTATAGAATTTTTCACTAACCAATTTCTACAACTGTTGGCCAAAAAAAAAAAGAAACAATTTCTACAACTAATAAATGAGAAAACTACGGTGTATTCTGCCTTGAATAAATTGAGAAGACCAATCCGTCTCTTGCAGTCCCATTTGAGAAATGGAAATCCAAGTCATCCAAGCACTCTATGACAAATCGGTTTCGGAAGAGAAAAATAACCTTAGCTTTATGATCCGGAAAAGAATGTAAGATCCCAGAACTTTATGGTAGGCTCCAAAAGATTGCCAACCTCATCTATCCCTTTTTCATTTCAGCTTCTGTCTTACTATCTCATGGCCCCACAGTCCACACGACCTGTGCAGCCCTAACCAAACTTCAAGACAAAAGTAGAAAAGGAAGTGGCCTTTCAGGTGAAGTGGGTTTGTTTATCTGAGCTTGCTTTATGCAAGTAGCCAACTCAAAAGCTAGTTGATTGGTGTCTGAGCCAGGAGAACATAGTGGGGAAAAAGGTTAAGGGAGGTTAATATGGGCATAGTCCAATTTAGTCAAAAAGTGTATGTTCTACTTGAGTTGAGGTCCTTATCAGAGAATTGGTGGCCAAAGTGAATGGCATGCAAAGAGCCATGCATGGCATGTGTCATTTATTTGGGTAGATTGTGGGAACTGTATTCTAATATCATTTTGTTAAAGTTTACTTAACAGAAGTTACAATGTTTTATAGGCTCTTGATCGCAAGTTAGGGGTTTCCCTTTCTAAAAACCCTGATCCTTCTGGGCCATTCCTGGAACTATACACTCTTTAATATTGCAAAGTACACAAAAACATTGTTAAAATTCATAGTCCTGCAAGTTGCAAGTCGAAAAGTTCTTGGCACACGATATATCAGTGCCCCTTAACTTCAACAGGAGATTCTGTATCGTTTTTGCAGGGACTAAATTGTTAACCTGTGGAAATTTGAGCTCCCATAGTTACTATTGCTCATGTTGGTCTTTCTTCATCTTCTTTTATTAAAATTTATTTTGTTTTCTTCTTTGTTAAACTTGCTATTATGATTTTATTTTTCTGGTGCTAATTATTATGATGTATTTGGCTCATATTGAACTTGCTTCATTAGTTACTAGTGTCTCTTCTTTTTTTTGGTCCAAGTGTCTCTGCTGCAGTTTTTGAACTTTAGGCATAGTAAACCTCAGAAACAGTTCAAGAAAGCTCAACACCTGTGCGGGTTGCAAAGTTAATTTATTGGAGGTAACTTTGTCCACTTACATTTTGCAAAGTACTATCAACAACAGCAAGAAACAAAGTAAATCACCTCCACATTCCACAATTAATCAAACAATGTAAAGCCAAAAAAAAGTGGTTGTCTTGAGTTATATGATCTATATGACTCGTCCAATTGGATTTGGCATGCAGATCCTATATACTCAAAGACATCCCATAGGCTCGTCCAATCTATATCTAGGCTCAAACGGTTTTCCTGGGGCAACTTGAGAAAAATAAGCAGGCAGAATCATTATAAGGACAACACATAGTCCTCAGATGCAAACTGGTTTTGCGTGGTACTAGCTGTGGAGAAAGTTCTCTGTTCACATGAGTGCTGTTGGCTCGTTTTGATATCCATGAAATCAGAAACAAGTCCAGGTTGTGAAATCTGAGAATCGTTGATGCCAAACTCACCAACCAACATCTCAACAGTCCTTGACATTCGCGGCCGGAGCCTAGCGGTTTCTTGCACACAAAGAAGGCCCACCTTTAAGAATCGGATAGCTTCGTCCTTAGGGAAGTTCATTTGAAGTGTAGGATCAACTAATTGTGGAAGGTTGTCAGCCTTGTATGCTTCCCATGCCTGCAAATTCACACACAATATGGCTTCAGTTTACCTTATGATAGAAAGCTTGGCCAATGCCAGTACTAATTAATTGCTCTAACTTGTTTACCTTCTGAACCAGGTAATGCTCCCCAAGTTGCAAGTCAAAAGCCACAACTGCACGGCCGCTGACAATCTCTAATAGCAGCACTCCGAAGCTGTAAACATCTGATTTCCGCGTCAAATGCCCACTAATGGCGTATTCTGGAGCAAGATAGCCTCTTTTGGATTATTGTGAAACCCCATTAGCATGCAATAGCTTTCAGAGAAGAATCCAAAGGCAAATAATCATGATGTATGAAGAGCTAGACTTACAATGTCCCAGCAACACGAGTACTGATGTACGAATGGTTATCTCTTAACAGCCTTGATAAGCCAAAATCACCAACTTTTGGTGTGAAATTGTGATCAAGAAGTATGTTACTGGCTTTAATGTCTCGGTGCAGAATATGAGGCTCAACCTCCTCATGCAGATAGGCAAGTCCTCGAGCTACTCCTAATGAAATGTCCCTCCTCGCTTCCCAACTAAATCTCATCCTGTTTTGCTCTCCACCTATTAATTAATCAATAATACATAACTACACAATTTGCCTCATAAAAAAATTCTAAGTCATGTTCTTTTAAAGAAATCTAGGCATCCATCCCAAAATCAATTGGCAATGGGAAGAGTAGCCCAAATCCTAATAAGCCACTAGTAAGGCTCTCGCATCTTTAATGTGGGATTTCTCTCAACATCTTTCTTCTGCAATAATTATAAATTATGTTCCTACTTCTGCAATAACTGTTGCTTCTAATAAAATGAGGATCATTAAAGTACAAATTGAGAAATTAAAGAAGAAGATTACCTAGTAAAGTGTGTGAGAGGCTATTGTTTTCCATGTAATCGTAAACCAAATATCTGGCAGCTCCATCAACACAACACCCTTGAAGCCTAACAAGGTTTTCATGTCTGATTACAGAGAGTGAAGTTAATTCAGCTATAAACTCCCTCTCTCCTCGCATGGATTCAAGTTCAATGGAAAGCACTTTTATAGCCACAAGAGTACCATCTCTAAGCCGACCCTTTAAAAAACTCAACCAAAATTAAACCCATATCAGCAAACACAATCTATATGTGTGTGTATTCATTATATGCAGAAATGAACCAATTGATGGGTAAGAGAAAAACCTTGTAGACAGAGCCAAAGCCACCTTCTCCGACCTTGGTTGAGGAATGGAAGCCATCAGTGGCAGACTTCAATTCCTTGCAAGAGAAAATTCTGAAGTTTTCTTCATTTTGCCCATCTGGGTTTTGTTGGGTTATAAAAAAGTAGAAAAAGAAAAGCAATCAAAAACACTGTAAATCACAACAAAAATCAAGAACAAACAACATATTATATATATTACCGTGCCCGCTTCTTTCAATGACTTTCCCAGATGAGCAACAGAAGCAATTTCTACAAGGAAGTGGGAACTTCATGGTTTTGGCTGTATCTACTCAATTCTGCTTGAAAATTGAAATCTTGAAGTTTGACCTAATCAAAAAGAACTATGGAGAGTAACCATAAAACAAGAAGCTTTGGGGAAAACAGAAAATAAAGACGCAGCATTATATTATTGCCCACCGCGGCTTTTGACTTAAATGGGATAGGCTACAGACTTTCTCAGGGTTTGAACTAGTTTCTCATTTGAATTATTATATTCCTTGACTTCATTGGGATAGGCTTCAGACTTTCTCAGGTTTGAACTAGCTAGTTTCTCATTTGAATTATTATATTCCTTGTTGAGGACTCTGGTAAGAATTCCATTTGGTTGAAGAAAATTGCTTGCTCTTATCATGGCATGGTTCAACAAGCAAATTCTTTAATTTATTAGTTTTAAATCTTGTTGAGTTAGATAATAAATTACCATCACACTGTTCACACTTCACACTTCACACACAGAATTTATTCACCTAATAAATTTATAAGGTTTTTTTTTTTTGCTAAGGTTGAAATTTATATGTTTGAAAAAGAAAGTTCACTAAAAAATGGGTGAAAGGAGGGTTAAAATGAAAAAAAAAAAAGTTTAATTACAATTTGATACTTCAACTTTACCTCGGATTTTAATTTAGTACCTCAAGTTCAAAAAGTTGTAATTTCATGCCTCAACTTTCATTTTATTTCAAGTTAGAACCTCCGTTAGATTTTCGGTTAATAAGTCGTTATCTTTGATGATGTGGCATGAATATTTTCACATTTTCACTTTAATTTGATCCATTTGAACTCTAATTAGCCACTTAAGTTGCCACGTGTAAAAAAAAATATTTTTATAAAAAAAACAAAAAAATCATTTATAAAAAAAATTCTTTTTCTTTTCTTTAGTAAAAAACACAACCCCCATCCCCTCCCNCTGCCGCTACCATTTTCGAGATCTCCCTATCGAACCATCGCCAGTCGTTCCCTTTGTTCGGCGGCAGCGTCACCTCGAGTCAGAGACGGCAGCGTAGTGGTCCACTACCTCTTCGAAACTCTGGAAAAACACCAAGTGATTGTGGTCGGCTTCTCGTTCCGCCATTGTGACGATCGTCCAGCATCATCCAGCCAAAATTGAGAAAAAAAAAACCCATCTCGCCCAGCAACCCAAAATAAAAAGGAAAAACCCCATGATCTAGATCTTGAATAAAACGAACAAGAACACTGCATCGGTAACCAAAATCAACCCCAAAACCATTATCTTATCATTTTTGCCCATTTATGTCTTTTTCTTCATTTTTTGTGGGGTTTCTTCAATTTAATGTAATTTTTTTATCTTTTATAAAAAAATGTTATTTTTTTATCTTTTATAAAAAAATGTTATTTTTTTATCTTTTATAAAAACATGTTATTTTTGTTAGATGAATTTTGATGGGTTTGAATTGTTTGGGTGTACGGCCAATTTGGAAGCTTGGAAGCACGGAGGGGGAAGGGCTGGGTTATGGGGAGGGGATGGGTTGCAGGGAAGGGCTGGGTTGTGGGGATGGGGATGGGGATGGGGATGGGGAGGGGGAGGGATTGTGTTTTTGACCCAAAAAAAGAAAAAGAAATTTTTTTTTTTGTTTTTTTTTAATATAAATTTTTTTTTTTTTACATGTGGCAGCTTAGGTGGCTAATCAAAATTCAAATGGATGAAATTACGGTGAAAAAACAAAAATATTCATGCCACATCATCAAAGATAACGGTTCACTAACATAAAAATCTAATTGAGGTACTAACTTGAAACAAAATGAAAGTTGAGGCATGAAATTGCAAATTTTTAAACTTGAGGTACTAAATTGAAATCTGAGGTAAAGTTGAAGTATTAAATTGTAATTAACCAAAAAAAAAAAAACCAAAGTGAAGAAATTAATGGAGTAATTTCATAATGGACACACCTTTTAGATAATTGTCTTCTAGAAAGTACAAAGTACGGAACATGCAAATATCAACAGATTCAAGTCATTCAACACGTCTAGAAAAATAAACAAAGCAGAGCATACCGAACGTGCAAGATTCAGACCAACCCCTAAGACTGTTTCGAGACCCTTTGTGATTGGAAGGCTTTGATATATTGGCAACGGATGCATGTAAGCTTTTCTTATTGGTCACACCTTATTACTTCGCCTATATATGAACAATCAAAATGAATGACTATCCTCGTAATTATGTTTTCTCATCATTTTAACTAATTTAGATAATGATTATTTTATACTTAATACATCAATTATTATGATCAATAATTAATTGACACATTAAATATACCATACTATATAATGAATTACTATGATATCTTTAGTTTTATTCTAGGATAATTTATTTTGTATAAGCGTAACATACTACTATTTGAAAAAAAAAAATCATATTTATATATTATAACACGTGAATTAATTAGACTACATAAGGGTGTTATAGGCTTATAGCCATATAGATTAATGAGAAAATTAGAGTTTAGTCATTCTAACATTTTTTATTTAGAAAAAAACTTTATAATTTTTTTTTTTCCAAATCAAGTCCTTATTTTTTTCTAAATAAATTCTTTTGACCATTGCTTTGTTAAAGAAATATGTCATTATTTTTTTATTTTTTGAGAGTATAGGATACGGGTTCACTTCTTACCTTCCTAGGATATAGAATGAGGTTTGTGGAGGTTACATATTAGGTTTTAGCTCTGAGATTTTGGACATAAGCCGACAAACCAGAGCTTGAGAAAAAGTAAAAATATACTACCGAATACTCGAAAATGTCCGCCAAAGACTCGACACTTGATATGTGTAAAAAAATTGAAACTAACGTACCAATATTATGTAATATGAAACGGTTACAATATTATTGAAGTTTAGTTAAAATTTTAAAAGTTAAGATTTTATTTAATAAATTGTTAAACTAAATACCTAAACGGAAGTTTTCTTAGGTTAATTTATGTTTCTTAGCAAGAGCATCGTCATCCTACCACGTCAGGGTCCGGTCAAGTAGGTGCGTCAAATTTTATGTCACAAAATAGACCCTCAACATTTCAAAGAAGAGTAGACAATATTGATTACCTTGCTTGCTGGTTTCTGTGTAATTTGTAATAGTATTCACACGTGTACATTTGAATGTTATGAATGAATGAGTCAGAGTTTGAAACCACGACCGGAAGGTGTCAATAGTGAGTGCCAAGTGCCAACACGCGCGCAGTTGCATTACGCTTTACTTGAGGTTGAGTTAGTTCAAGCCATCGTCTGCCAAAGTAATGCACGATTATTAATATTAGTATTTAAGGGTTTAAATTTCAAAATTTTCGGTGAAATTTCGCCGAAAATTTCGATTTTGAGGGGGTCCAAAATTCTAACACTGATTCGACAATATTTCGGAATATTTCGGCGAAATTTCGAATACCCTAACAGCCAAATTTTTGTAATTTCAGAGAAATTTCGTCGAAATTTTACTTAAATTTCGACGAAATTTCACTCACTTACCCAGCAGCCCAGCGAACCCTCACCGCCTCACGCAGTCACTTACCCAGAAAGCGAGCCGCCGTTGCCTTTGTTCAGCTTCACCACTCGGAAATGCTCGTCTTTCGTGGACCGCATGTCGAGGACCAGCCCCCGATCCGCCATCACCTGGCCGTTGATCGAGTGGTCGTTGCCGTGCACCGCCACAATCAGATTCGACGGTGCGTTTCGGAGTTCGGGATGGCCTCGCGGTCCTGGACCGATTACCTCAGCTTGACCATGGGCGGGACACTTTCGAACGCTGGCGTGAGCAGTCAGGCTTTCCGGTACGATCCAAAAACTCAGAGCTCTTCTTTGCTGTGCTGGGCGGACTCGACCAGTTCGGCATCATTACCCGAGCTAGGGTTTTGCTCCAACCAGCCCCTGACATGTCGAAGCCTCCGGCCACCTCTCAGCCTTCCGCCTCTCTCTCTCTTAAGTCTTAAGACTCTTAACAGACTATTAACAATTGTAAGTTTGTAACCATAATGTATATTTTTTCAACAAACCATTGAAATTGTTAACATGGATGACTCATTCAAACAATAATTCCAATTGACAGTATAAGAGTATAAGACAAAGTTCTTTTTTATCCAAAGACATAAAGACCATAAGTTGAGGCCTAAAGTCAATAAAAAAGTAACTGTGATGTAAATAATTTTTCATTTTTTGATAAGAAATAGTATTTACGTAAATGGGGAGAGGAAACATAAAAAAGGAAAATAATTAAGTAGAAATTTATAAGTATACTGTATATTATCAATTTATCACGGCTAAAGCTGTAAAGCCTAAATGGCTAAATCTTCCTAAATCTAATAGATTTACAATTTATTAGATTAAATTGGATTACAAATTTACAATTTATTAGACTCTCGGTCCTAAATCTAATAGATTAGATATTTAGATTTACAATTTTACAGTTATAATTTTTTAAGATAAATTATTATCACTTATTAATATATTATCTAAGATCAATAACATATTTTGGATTTACTTGTAAATTATATTGATCTTGGGTTGATTTATATAGATTTGGAATTAATTGTATGATTTGGGTTGATTTTGATTTGCATAATTTGTATGATTTTAGGTTAATTTTGATTTGTATGATATATAAATATTGATATGGAAGTTAAAATTGGTGATATGATATGGAATTGAATTTGTATGATTTGTTAATATTATCTAATATGTGTCATGTATGGAATTGCCAAATTGGTAATTTAGAATTAGTGAAATTAATAAGGAGTTGGTAATAAATTAATAATTAATATGAAATTAGTAATATGAAAATAGAATTGGTGATATAATATGAAATTACAAATTAGTAATATAGAATTGTCAATTGGTAATATCAATATGATATGAAATTACTAATTAGTAATAACTAATATGATATTAATTTCTTGGTGATATACTGATATGATATACTGAAGACAACGAAAATTTTGAACCTCCTAGAAACTCTATGTGGTATTGATTACTTTTGTAATTCATTTGGCAATATTGTAGTAAAAATAAAATTGAGCTGTTATTGAAGTAATTATTAATTAGTGAAGCATTTTTTTAACAGTATTTGCCTCCAGCGCATATTATATTCATCACATATCACATGAAACCTACCATATAATTTAGTTTTTTCAATGTTTTTTATCAATGTAGTAAATAATATGTTAAATAAACATATGGTAAAGTTTCATTCAAAATTTCTGTATTTTGATAGTAATTTCCGTCGTTTCCGTCGAATTTTTGTCGAAATTTAAAAATCTTCGAAATTTCCGTCGAAATTTCCATCGAAATTTCCCTCGAAATTTCCTCGAAATCCAAAATTTTATTCCTTGATTAGTATTTACTTTTGTATTTATATTACATGGGTTGGGGTTCAAAACCAAGAAGCTTGACTCATATATGATGTATCTAAAAATACAAGAAAAAATGACATGGTCATATCTTTCTTAATCTCCTATTATATTTATATATAACATAAGCAGTTTCAAGTGAGAATGCTCTTGAATTGAGTTTGTATTTGTAGAAAATTTAATGAATAAGTAAAACACATGTATGATGGTGAAAGGGCAAGTGGGATCTATCATCTATCCCCCCATAACAAAATATTTTACATAATTAATTTTCTCAAACAACTCAATTTATTCATTGATATTTTTTAAAAAATGAAAATAAAGTGCCCGATGAAAAAGTTAAAGGTAAACAATTAATTTATTGTATTTTTTTGTCTACACAAAATAAATATTTTTGATCAGCCACTAATAAAGGTTGCTTACGTACTAATTGCAGGATCAAATCACACGTAGTTTCAAGGTTTTAGGATTTAAATGGGTGAATGACCCATTTAAATGATTTGAGTAATTTGGATAGAGTTTAAAGCCCTTATATTTGATTTGAGAAATTAATTCAGGGACTTTTGTGTGTAGAATTAATTTTTGAAAGATTTGAGCGGATTTGATTTGGTAACAAAATTAATTCAAAGAAATTTGTATGAATTAATTCCTAAGGGAATTTGAAGAATTTTGTGAATGAGGTTGAGTGTGAATTTCGCTCACATTGCCTACGTACCCATGATAGGATCAAACCAGAGGAGTTCAGTTAAAGAATTTGACTTGATTGGCTTTGTGTTATTTTAGAGTTGAATTTAGGATTTAGATTTGAGAGATTTGGTTTTATACCAATTTAAGAGAGATGGTTTTGTATCAATTTAAGAGAGATAGTTTTGTACCATTTGAGAAATGTGATTTTGTACCAATTTGAGAGTTTAAATTTGAGGTTTGGATTTGGTTTCGGTTTTGTACCGATTGAGAGAGTTAGTTTTGTACCAATTTGAGAGTGTTGACTTTGTACAAATTTAAGAGTTTGAATTTAGAATTTGGAGGAAAATGTGCTTATTAATATTTTTGTATTATTTATTTGTTAAATGACACATTTTTTTTATAATGGGCAAACATGAATTTGGTTATATGCCCACTAATATCTTTGTATCAATTATTTATTAATTAATACTATTTATATTTTGTATGGGCAAAAGAATGAGAACGGGTCATAGAAACCCTTTGCCAATTGGTGTATTGGGTTGGAGTTTGGCTGTGAAACCTTTAAGTAGCAATATCTTGACCAAAGGAGCTGAACTTTCAAATTAACGACTAGCCCAACATATGCCTTTCATGGAGTAGAGTAATGTGGAGGGCACACAAATTTTTGCTCTTGGATCTCTGCCTTGTTGTCATATGTGACTTGGTTTGCTCCAAGATTTCAGTTAACTTGGACTTGGTAGCTGACTTGCTAAGACTCCAACATCAAAGAGGCATTTAACATGCATTGGACACTGTACAAGGGTTGAGTGAAAGAAGCCATTTTTGTTTCTTCTTGATCTCATGTGTGGGACCGGCTTCACAAGCCTTTCTTTAGCAATTTTTTGGTGCAGCAAAATCTTAGACTTCTAATGAACTTCAAATGCCTTTAAAAGAATTTCAACTGCACCTTCATTGCTTATAGCATCAAAGAACCCCACGATTAGCATAGCATCAAAAGAAAAATCTTTATTCATGCTTTAGTACACAGAAACTAGGCTTTCTATGTCTGCAATTTTTCTTTGCACAGTGATAGTAGGTCATAAGCCTCCTATCTTTTTCAACTCTCTTTTTGATTGCAGCCAGTCAACTTTTTTTTTTATTAATCGCTATCTTGGGCCTCTGTCATTACCAAAGAATTAATTTTTATTTCTTTATTTTGGCAATTGATGACTTCCCTATCTATTTGCAAGTGACCCGTAAGGAAAAGGCCAATCTTTTTTTTTTTTTTACTTTGTTTTCTTGGCTTTGTGCCGCTCTAGATATGACAAACGCCATTTATATTTTCCCTTGGCTTTTCACCATTTCTTTGTTTTCCTTGTCTAATGCAAAGGAAATATATCTCAGCCATGAGACTTGATTTCTTTGTTGGCTGATGGTAGAAAATGTGATTTCCTTTATAGGTTTCAGCATAGAACCACTAACTTGGAAAATTAATTTTGTGAGAGAAGATAGATTTATGGAGGGTTCAGACCAGAACCCCCATCTTGATATGATAGGTTCAAGAGATATACTCTATCTTGAATGAGTCATACTCAAAATAATAAAACTCTTATTCCTTAAATAAATTTGGGTGAAATTATGTTGCGTAATATTATTAGTATTTATTTACAATTTTTGTTCAACAACGCTTTTAGTACGTTTTACACCCGAAACTCATAACTTTATATCTTTCACTCATCTAATTGAAAAGAAAGTCAACTGCAGAAAGCTAACTACTATAGTAGTAGTAAGAACGTAACTAGTGTAGATTAGATAACGTTAATGTCAATATGCATGCTTGGTGGAATTAGCCAAAAGGCATTGATATTCTTATATTTTCTTTCCTAAACTTGTTTTACACTTCATTTTTCACTCATTCAATTGAAGAGAATCTCAACTCCATAAAGCTAACTACTTTAGTAGTAGTAAGTACTACTAAGTAGTGTAGATTGCATAACGTTAATGTCAATATGCATGCTTGGTGGAATTAACCAAAAGGCATTGATATTTTTATTCTTATTATTTCTTCCCTAAACTTGTTTTTCTTTTTTTCAAGGACAAATTAAAGTCAAGGAAACCAATTTAATAAAATTAGGACGCGCGCCCGCTAGTCTCCAGCTACATTGGGGTTTTGGTTGAATATAAAGTGAAAGTACTTGTCGGGCTGAACTCAAATTATAAATAGTACTCATCATAAAGATTTTCTTAGTCTATTATTGCGAAGTAGTTGAAGACTTGAAGGATGGGATATGCCATCCTCTAATTCTAATTAAACTCACCACCAACTCTCTTTTTCTAGCTTTTTGTTTTTTGTTTTGTGGTTTTAGTTTTTTGCAGGACCTACACTTGAAGATTGAAGTAGGTTTATTGTTGTAAGTATAAGAATTGTGAACGTAGATCAACTTATGAGAATTGGATTGTAAAATACCTAGTTATTTTATTTAAATTAAAATCTGGCAATCTAATGGTTCACCTTCAATTCTCATGTTTATGTATGTTTATTTATTGATTCTTACCACAGAATTCATCTACCATCAAGAGTTAAAGATTCAAATTAGGGCTATGCTAGGGTGTCCTAATTATTGGTGTTCTAATTGTGCCCTAATGACATGTAATTTCTATGTCAATTAGAGTATTTAATATTATTAAATACATCTAATAATATAAACTTATAAAAAGACTCATTTGACCTTTATTAAAATCTTACAAAACTTAAATTAAAAATAAAAGAAAGTTAAGATCAAATTATAAAACCTAGCTATCAGACCTATCGAATTATAAAACCTATCAAATTCAAGATCAAACAATAACCAATTGGCTATTTTAGATCCGCCAATTGAAACTAGTTCTCTTTTTGTTTTCTTAGTTGTTTGGATTCTCCTTAATTAGCTTTAATCTTCCATTTTTGTTACTATTGTTTGTTAGGTGTTGTGTGATTCTGGGTTGGGTTGCATCCCCCAATTTTTTAGTTTCTATGACCATTTGATTAGAATATATAGTTCTTAACTTTTGTTTTTTGCAATTTTACAAACAGAACGTGAAAGATCTGAAAAATTTGGAAATCTGAAAGAGAAATGAAATGAGTACAATGGTTAAGATGAATTAAAAGTTGGATTTAAATGGAGTTGACCTAATGGGTTATTTGGTATTTAACTTAAAATGACATGGTAATTAAATGATGTGATGTGACAATTTAATAATGATGTATATTAAACTTATTTGTCACATCAAATTAGGAGACAAAATCTTTTCCCTTCAAATTAAGTCTCAAACTTTTTCTATATAAGGATAAAGGATAGTTCACAAGGAAAGTATGTACAGAAAAGAGGTTTAGAGGCGTCCTGCCAAAAATGAGTATAGATTGCAAGATACATAGTCACATATGACATGTTTCTTCTTTTAGGGTAATAGAATTAGGTGGACGTATTTATTAGCTTAGATGCATGAATGAAATGCTTGTAGACCCTCTTGCAACGGCTCAGCCCTTAACTAAAGTCTCATAATATGCTTGTTAGAGAAAGTTTATAGCGAGAAATTAATCTATAAATGTGAGTATTTGACAGATACATTGTGGGCCATACACCACTTTATAGTTTACTGATCCACGTTTATTTCTTGATTTCTCTATTCAACGGTCATTTATGTAAAAAAATTTGACAAACCAAAAATCATATAATTTTATAATTTTATTAAATTATGGTCATTTTAGTATGTATCTATTTATGAGAAATGATATCTACATTCTTCAATCTACTTTTTTCACCAACTTTTTCCTTTATTATTCTTAATTTGTAATCCAAATTTATGATGAAAACGGTTCATTTTTAAGTTATTCTATGAATATCATCTTTGTAAAAATTCAACCAAATCAAAAATTATTTGGTCATGTAACTATAATTAAATATACATAAGATTTTGGTAACAATTTGATTCACTTTTTGTTTATTTAATAACGATTAAATAATTAAATAATTTTTAATTTAATTAATTTTTTATAATAATAATTTTAAAAATAAATAATTCAGATCATAAAAATGCATCGGTCAGTAAAGAAAATAGATCGGAAAGGTGGTAGCATTCCCCTCTATTAATTTATCCCAAAAGAGAAGTAATACTAATGGGTGGGGTTTTCTCTCCACAAGTAGAGTCTATGAATAATAGACCCATCTAGTTCTCTGCTGGACTAAAGATGACTCTCCCTACTATTGGACTTCCAATTCTATAGCCCAACATGCTTATAAACCCAATAAGGGCACGACATGTCGTTATTTGTGGTTGGGATCTTGGGCTTGGAGAGCCTAGGCTGCCTAGCAGACCACTCCAAGGTCTGCTGCCGCGCGGCTTAGCCGGAGCTGAGGGGTATATCAGTCTTTAGCATCAGTCGCAGTACGTGGCAAGATCTGGTAGTTCAAGTTCCCACAATATTAAGTAGGTTTTAGATTATAAAACTTGAACAGTAAGATTGGATGTGTTAGAATATATTATAAAATAATTATAAGCACGTAAGAGAATATCACACAGATTATCTATGCTTAATTAATAGACATAGTAGTCAGGTTTCAATCATGACTACTATGGCCTGTTGGCTACCTTGGCCTGTTTTGTTGAAGCTAAGCAGACCTACATTACATAATACACAGCCATCAAAACTACGAGTAGGGGTAAATGCAGTTCGGTTCAGGCATCAAATTAATCGAAAATAAAATCAATAAATTTGAATGGTTTAGTTCAATCTGATTTAATATGAAAACAGTTTGTACACCA
Organism: Dryas drummondii; assembly: GCA_003254865.1. Lineage (NCBI taxonomy): Eukaryota > Viridiplantae > Streptophyta > Magnoliopsida > Rosales > Rosaceae > Dryas > Dryas drummondii. Next base: position 1,013,681 of record QANW01004110.1, read on the forward strand.
AATCATTCATAACCAGTTTGGTCTGGTTTGGTTAAGCGGTTTCTACATACTAGAACAAAACTGTAGAGATATACAATTCAAATAATCAAGCAGCAGTCATTCAGTCAACAAGCTCCAAGTCTAATTCATCAATGTCTATAAAATTTCAAATTGTCCAAGTTTAATTCATCAAGAATACAAATAAAAACCATACATTAAATTAACTCTCTAAGAAAAAAAATCTAACAATATTTAAATCCAACAACAGTAAAAGCATCCTGCTTGCAGGCAGCAAAGATTCACAGCAGAATGTATAGAAAAGAAAAAAAAAACAAAACCAAACAGCAGTCTTCCAATATCCCAAACTGCAAAAAAATCAAACTCTGGGCCCCTGTTGGCACTGAAAACAATGCTCTCAACCTGCAGATTAACAACAAATCAGACACATGACCAGCTGTTGAAAGAGTAGAATTACTACTCAAGAGAGTGAGAGGCGTAAGTGTGTCTGACCGATTGATCCGATTAGAGATTAGGGGAATTAAGGCATAGAAAAAATATTCAGTATGTGAAGGTGTATATGGCCCAATTAAATTATGCCACATATACAAAAATAAATAAATTAAAATATTCCGGTCCGATTTTAATGGATCACTATCACTGCCTGAGTGCAGTGCCTCCATTAATTTCCATATTATAAGCAACTTGGCAATCAAAATAACAGGCATTATATGAGTCATATGCTCAACTCAAGCCATGCCCACTTTTTATTCTTCTCCTCCAACAACCCACCACAGGAATATTAAGGATAAGTTCATTGCTTCATAATGGAATGCCCTACCCATAACATATATCATATAAGATATGTGCATATATGCATTAAATATGCAAGCACAAACATGAATGGAGTGCACTGCTATGAATATGAATGGTGCTGCAACATCAACAACATGTACATACCAGTGGGATTTGGAGGCTGAAAATACAACCTTTTTCATGTCCATAATCTAATATTCTAATTTATGCATAAAAAAAAAGAAAAGAATAATAATAAAAAAATAAAAAAAATAAAGAAGAAAAGAAGAAGAAGATGAAAGGTTAAAGGTTAAAGGGGTTAGCTTTAGACTGAATTCTTTCTCATCATATCTCATGGGACATGGATGGTGTTTTGGGTGGAGCATTACGCAATCCCACTATACCCATCACCCCCCAACCATCACAAAAAGATTCCTAACCCAAACTCTCTCTCTCTCTTTATTATTATTAGATTATTAGATTATTATATTATTATTATTTATTATTTATTATTATTGGTTTTTTCTCATTTCTCTCTTACAAGTTACAATACACTGCTTTCTCTTTCTTTCACTACCCACTAGGCCACAATACACAGACAGACACCAAAAGAAGAGAAAAGAGTCGAAATTCCCAATCTTTCACATCTTTCATAATTGTATGACATCAACTTAAGCTTTTTTGTTTTGGGCGAATCTGTTAAACACACTCCAACATGGGCAATATTGGGAGTAGTAGAAGCAACAGCGCCCGCCGGAGATCACACGGGACACGCCAGAACCACCCGGCGCCGCCCCCTCCAGTGCCACCTCAGCCCGAAATCAACCCCAACCGCTACGTATTCGCGGCGGCCACGCCGTACCCGTCTCAGTACCCGAACCCGAACCCGCCCCAATACTACCAGTACCCGGGCTACTATCCGCCGCCTCCCATGCCGGTGCCTCTGCCGGCTCCGTACGATCACCACCACCGTGGGCCCCACCCACACATGGACCCGGCCCATGCCAATTGGACCTGCGGGCCCGTTATGCAGCCTCCGATGCCGTACATTGAGCATCAGAAGGCGGTGACGATACGCAACGATGTGAATCTGAAGAAGGAGTCTCTGAAGGTTGAGCCGGATGAGGAAAACCCCGGATCGTTCCTTGTGTCTTTTACTTTTGATGCCACTGTTGCTGGCAGGTACATACAAAGCTTCAAGCTTTTACTTTTTGTTTTGTTTTGTTTTTGTATGGAATGCATAAATGGGGGTGTTTAAGTGAGATTAGCTTAAATGAGGTATGGGGTTTGGTGGTTTCTGTTGTGTTGTGTGAGCCTTTGACTGGTGGAATGTGGGAATTAAAATTTATAGGACTAAGAAAAATTGGGGAAGAAACACTGAAAAGTTTTGTGGTAAATTAGTACGCAAATTGGATGGTAGGTCATTAGATGTTGAAGCTTGAGAAACAATTTTAATGGGAATCGAAGTTTTATAGAAAAGTACCTGAGGTCATCCCCATTATGAAGTGATTGTCATTATAGCTGATCCAGTTCTATTGCTCATTAATAATGCAAATAATAGGGATGGAATGGTGAGACTACAGTAGGCTAAAATAATGGATAAATGATTTATGGTTTACTGATGATAAATTTGGGTGGTTTACCAATTGCCATTGTTTGGAAAAGCTTAATATGTGTTAGGTTGTGAGCCAACTATTGTTGTAGCAATATAGGATGATGATGTGAGGAATTTAAGCTCTGTATGGTTTTGGTGGAAATGAGATATAAGAAATTGTTCTTTCATATGTGTCCATTTGATCTTTGAGCTTGGTATATTCTTTTGGTAGTTACATTCCCCGGTATAATATATTGCCCTTGATTGAGGTGCACAAGGAATGATATTTTATTCATCACAAATCAAACTCAAAGATCATGCTCATGATGACATTTGCTTCAGTGTAACTGCATCAAATTATTGTTTTCCATATTCTTATCAGATTTTCCATCTAGTATGTAGGAATAATATTTTGTTTATATGTGGAATTATCAAAGGGTATATACTAGTGGTATCTCTTTTTAGGCCAAGGTGTTAAAAATTCGTTCAGTTACATGCATAACTGTTGGAGGGCATGAGTTTATGTGATAAAATTTTGTCTCTCTAGCATAATATCTGATCATCAAATTACTCTTCATATATGGTTTTGTGAAACAGCATCACTATTATCTTCTTTGCAAAAGAAGGTGAAGACTGTAACCTGACACCATTGAAATTTAACATTCTTCCACCTGTGACGGTACATTTTCAACAAGGTCTGGGCCAGAAGTTCAGACAGCCCTCTGGAACTGGCATTAACTTCTCAATGTTTGAGGAGACAGAGTTACTGAAAGTAGCTGACTTGGATATCTATCCTATAGCAGTGAAGGCAGAGGCATCCCCACCTAACCATGATGGATCAGAGGGAAATCCAGTATCTATAACAACGAATTCCCAGATAACTCAGGCTGTATTTGAGAAAGAGAAAGGTGAATTCCAGGTGAGGGTTGTCAAGCAGATTCTCTGGGTGGATGGGATGAGGTATGAACTACAGGAGATATATGGCATTGGCAATTCGGTTGAGGGTGACTTGGACGGGAACGACCCAGGAAAAGAATGCGTCATTTGCCTGTCTGAGCCACGGGATACAACTGTTCTTCCCTGCCGGCACATGGTAATCACACTTCCCTCTTTTTTCTTTTCAAATTTTTGGATAATTGGAAGTGGAACCGGCTGATTTTATAATCTTGAGAGAAGTTTCTGATTGGTGAGGAATCTTGAGAGAAGTTCCTGATTGGTGAGGGCTAGTTTGTTGGGGGAAAAAAAGGTTGTAATTGACAGCTGATTTAGCATCCATATCACAGGGCTTTACTTACTTCAGTGATAAGAGGAAAAAGTTAAAAAGAATATAAAGAGGAACTTATTACTTGATGTTACTTGAATTACTGCAATGAAAATGAAAAGGGAACAAAAGATAAAGAAAGCTTTATTTGGGTTCAAAATCCCTTTCCAACTCTGGGATCTTTGTAGATTTTAAAGGGCTACATTTCCTTGCTAGCATCCAATGGCAATCGCCATCTTGGAAAACTAAGGAAATTCCTCAACTTGAATGTAAATTACTTAGAAAGTTGTTCTTTGACTGATTTTTGGTTGGATTTCATTTCTTTTCTTGCTGCAGTGCATGTGCAGTGGGTGTGCCAAGGTTTTGAGATTCCAGACAAACCGGTGTCCCATTTGCCGACAACCAGTCGAGAGGCTTTTGGAGATAAAGGTCAACAACGGTCCTGAGGAATGAAGAGAAGATGTGTTCTGCCACTAGCATTCTGTATAGTCCTAATTGTTATCATAACCCACCCGCCGCTCTCTCTCTCTTTTTTTTTTTTCTTTAAATTCTCTTCTTTCCTTCTGCAGTTTCGTTTCACTCTTTTTGGTTTTCATATTTTAAAAGGCAAATTATATGCTTTATGAAAGTGTGCACAGAGAACATGCTGTTTTGCACCATATGAAATTATGCTTTTTACATACATGCTGAGTGTTTAGTAGCCATTCTTCTGAAACAAACATCTAAATTTCGTTTGGTTTAGAATGTTGCTGAATTGGTTCTACTATAGTATTTATTGTTTCAACTTTCAACAAGGATTAATGTAGATATACTAAATCAGGCACTGAACCCACTTATTATAAAATAGCTGAATCACCATGGATATTCAATTCAGCTATAGCTTCATACAGTTAGCAGCATCTGCAATTAGTGAACTCAATAGCGGTAAATGCATGCCCTTGCCTTTTTTAAGAAAACGTTGTCCATTTTACATGTTATGTCTTTTATGAGAATTGCCATCCACAGGCGACTGTGGTCCAAACTTGCTCCCGCGTGGCTGAACTTCTGAACTTTTCAATACACATACAAAGTTTTTGTTAGAGGGTTGCTATTTGCACACTTTTTTTTTTTTGCACACTTTTTTTCTCCTACACACCCCCACACACTTATCTCAAATTCAAAACCTTTCAACATACATCCAACCTATTACCAAAATATCCTTATTTCATTACACACCCTCCCTTCTTTCCCTCTCTTTTTTCTCTCGTTCACACCCCCCTTCCCCTGTTTTTTTTTTCTTCTTCTTCTCCAACCTTCCCCCAGCCAGCCCCTCCACCCAACCCACCTAGCCCCTCAACCCCCTCACCCGACCCACCCCTCCCTCCCTCCCTCCTCCTCCGGCCTCCGGCCTCCACCCAACCCACCTAGCCCTTCAGCCCCTGNTAGTAGCTCTCTTTTGTTATAGTCTTTCTCCCATTGTCGAAATTTAAAGAAACCCCATTTTTTTGTTTCATCTAGAAAAAACAAAGCATTTCTCCCTTCTTCCTAAGTCCTGACTGAATCACCTCCAAGTCCATCGTAAAAAATGGTGGAACCCATTTTTAAGCTACCTGATGTTTATCCTCAATCCAACAAGAAGCACACTGACCATTAAACCATAAATCTTTAATTTTGTCACCAGAGATCAGTCTCCATCTTTAATTTTTAGTGGGTCTTGGCTGTATCGTTGTTGGGGCTTTTCTGTTGCTATAGCTTTGTTGCTGGTATATTACCAGACCAGCTCTTGTGTAAAAGGCAGTTAATGAATAATGAAACGTTCTTGTTCTTGATTCTTAGTCAGTCTCTCTAAGGTAGAAACTGGGGTTCTATCATTGGTATTAGAGCCATTGATCCTCTAAGTGTTCCTTTAGTGTATGACCCGTGCTCGCACTCGTTCGAAGACCATGGAAGCTCGCGTTTCAAAGGTAGAAGCTTCTACCACCAAGATTGAAATGGCGGTGGATGCTATTCGCGGCTTGCTGGAGGAGAAATTTGCTCGTATCCATGCGCGATTTGAAGGCATTGATAGGCGTTTGGATTCACCGAACATTCGTCCTGTCGTTCTTGACCAGACCAACTCTGATGACGATGACGGTGACGGTTTTCGCCATCGCCGAGAGAATGAGAGAGGCGTTCCTTTCGAGCGTCGCCAATCCTTCATCAAGATGGATTTCCCAAGATTCGTTGATGGAGATGATCCAATTGGGTGGATTTTTAAGGCGGAACAGTACTTTGGTTACTTTGATATTCCACCAGAAAGGAAGGTCAAAATGGTTTCTTTCCATTTGGATCATGAGGCATTACAGTGGTATCAATGGGAAGATTGTGCTACACATTGGCCGCGGTGGGAATATTTTACGAAGGCTTTTTGCAGGGAATTTGGGTCTCATGAGTTTGAGGATTGTGCAGAATCGTTGTTCAAGTTGTGTCAGACTGGTTCTGTGAAGGCTTACATACTAGAGTTTCGTCGATTGGCGACTCGAATCAAGGATTTCAGTCCAAATTTTCGTCGAAGCTGTTTCGTTGGGGGTCTGAAGAACGAGCTTAAACACGATGTGAAGTTGTTGAGGCCTGCTACAGTTCAAGAAGCTATGGCTTTTGCCATGGAAATCGAGGCCAAGTTGCAAGAATGCAGGTTAGTTAATTCTGTGGGATCTTTTAAGCCAAGATTACTTTTTGTGCCTGCTATGACTGATCTAGGTCCAGCTAAACATGAAAACATGTCTAAACGAGATATGCCTATTAAGAAATTAACTCCTGAGGAAATTCAATTCAAGAAACAGAACAATCTTTGTTTTTACTGTATTGAGAAGTTTTCTAGGGGTCACAAATGTGCTGGAAGGCAAATCTTATTGTTAGATGTGGGGTATAATAGTTCTGAGGAGGAAGAGATTGTGCAAGAATTGCAGAAAATGGAGATTACTGCTTGTTGTATTAGAACTTGTGCCTTGTTTGGTACACCTGCACCTGCTGCAATTAAAACTATGAAAGTATCTGCCTTGGTTAAAAACTATCCTGTGGTGGTACTTTTTGATTCAGGGAGTTCTCATAATTTCATCGATTTAGCATTGGTAAAGAAGCTTGCTTGGAAATTGGATCAGTCTAACATCTTTGATGTTATGATAGCAGATGGTGGACAGGTTCAGAGTAAAGGTTGTTGTCCTGCCGTACCATTAACAATAGGAAATTATACTTATACTTCTGATATGTTTGCCTTAGCATTGGGTGGCTGTGATATTGTGTTAGGTGTACAATGGTTGAGAACTTTAGGGCCAGTTTTATGGGATTTTGAGAAATTGACAATGGAATTCTGGTATGAGGGTTTGCAGATTAGTTTGTCTAGTTCTAAACCTCAACCTACACAATCCATCTCTTCTCATCAAATGCAAAGATTGTTGCATTCAACTTGTTATAGGGCTGTCTTATATGCTGTGGAAAAGGAGGAATGTGTTAAGCTTGTAGATGATTTAGCTCACCCTCAACAACAGAAGCTACAAGCTCTATTGGATTCCTTTTCGTCTGTGTTTGGAACACCTACCACACTACCTCCTATGCGTGAACATGACCATAGAATTCCACTGATTGCGGGTTGTAAGCCTCCAAGCATTAGACCCTATGCTTATGGCCCATTACAGAAGACTGAAATTGAGAAGTGTGTCAGGGAACTGCTGGCTTCTGGATTTATCAGAAATAGTCACAGCCCTTTTTCCTCACCTGTATTGCTAGTCAAAAAGAAGGATAGCACTTGGAGAATGTGCATGGATTATAGACAATTAAATGAGCTCACTATTAAGGACAAATACCCAATCCCATTGATTGATGATCTGTTGGATGAATTACATAGGGCGTGTATTTTTCTAAATTGGATTTGAGGAGTGGTTACCATCAGATAAGAGTTCATTCTGCAGATATTGAGAAGACTGCTTTCAGGACTTATGAGGGACATTGTGAATTCCTAGTAATGCCTTTTGGCTTGACCAATGCCCCTGCCACATTTCAAGGTTTGATGAATGAGATCTTCAGAGCTTGTTTGAGGCAGTTTGTTCTGGTATTTTTGGATGATATACTAGTGTATAGCACTTCTTGGGAAGCTCACTTAAGCCATCTTAACATTGTGTTGGGGCTGCTACAACAACATCAATTATTTGTTAAAGTGTCTAAGTGTGCATTTGGAGTCACAACTATTGAATACTTGGGTCATATTGTTTCTAGAGAAGGTGTTTCAGCTGACCCTTCCAAGTTGCAAGCAGTGGCAGATTGGCCTTTACCAGTTTCTGTGAAGAGTTTGAGAGGCTTTCTGGGTCTTACGGGGTATTACCGGAAATTTATTCTTGACTACGGACGATTGAGCTACCCTTTGACTCAATTGACCAAGAAATATGGGTTTATTTGGACTCAAGAGGCTACTGATGCATTTCATAAGCTTAAAGCATTAATGCTATCTCCAAGGGTCTTAGCCTTACTAGATTTTACAAAAACTTTCATTATTGAAAGTGATGCTTCTGGTACTGGAATTGGTGCTGTGTTACAGCAGGATGGCAAACCGATTGCCTTCACTAGTAAAGCACTTGGTCCAAGGAATCAGGCTCTTTCCACATATGAAAGGGAAATGATGGCCATTGTTCATGCAATTAAAAAATGGCCTCACTATCTACAGGGTAGGCATTTTGTGATCAAAACAGATCACCATAGCCTCAAATATTTTTTGCACCACAAGGCTCAAACTCCTTGCCAACAGAAGTAGGTCACCAAACTGCTAGGTTATGATTATGAGATCCATTATAGACAAGGTTGTGATAACAAAGCTGCGGATGCTTTATCCCGATCCCCACTTGTTTCTAGTTCTTGTTCTACAATGGCTCAGGTGCATTGCATGGATACAAGATCATCTGATCTAGCTGATACTAAGGCTTGTTCTGAGACTCTTGCTATTTCCTACCCTTATCATAGCTGGATGGATGATTTGAGGAGGTACAATGAAGGTGACCCTTGGATTTTGGCTAAGATGCAGCAACTGTCATCAAATAGCTCTACCAAACCAGTTCACACTCAGTCTGTTTCTGCAACTAATCACTTGCAGAAGTACCATATTGATAATGGTCTCCTCAAATACAAGTCTTGGATAGTATTGAGTCCCACATCTGAATGGAAAACCAAAGTTTTTCATGCCCACCATTCAGTACCAACAGCGGGTCATGCCGGTTTTCTCAAAACTTATCAGCGATTATCTAGAAGTTTTGATTGGCCTGGTATGAAGACTGATGTTAAGCAGTTGGTTGCCGAGTGCCACACTTGCCAACAGCATAAGTATAAGACCTTATCCCTCGCTGGTCTACTACAACCTTTTCCTGTGCCAAATAGAGTTTGGACTGACATTTCTATGGACTTTATTATTGGCTTACCCCCTTGCCATGGCAAATCTGTTATCTTCGTGGTAGTTGATAGATTGAGCAAATATGCTCACTTCATTGCCTTAGCTCATCCCTATACTGCAACCACAGTTGCTCAGGTATTTGTGGATCATGTCTTTAAGCTCCATGGGATGCCTAGTTCTATAGTTTGTGACAGGGACCCAATTTTTGTCAGTGATTTTTGGCGGGAATATTTCAAATTACATGATGTAGCTTTACGGATGAGTTCTAGCTATCATCCTCAAACAGATGGTCAGACAGAGGTGGTGAATAGGTGTCTGGAAACATACTTAAGGTGTTTTGCTGCAGCTCAACCAAGGAAATGGGTTCAATGGTTATCCTGGGCAGAGTTTAGTTATAATACAGCCTTCCATACTGCTACCAGGTTGACTCCATTTGAGGTGGTGTATGGACAACCTCCTCCCACTGTTACTCCCTATGAGCAAGGTACAACTAAATTTGCTGGTGTTGACAGAACTTTGGTTGCAAGAGATAGGGTGCTTACTCTTCTCAAAACTAATTTGGGGCTGGCACATAACCGAATGAAGCTTCAAGCAGATAAACATCGATGAGAAAGGGAATTCCAGATTGGTGATAGAGTGTACTTGAAATTAATTCCTTACAGATTGCAGTCATTGTCTGCTCACTCCTACCATAAACTTCTGCCTAAATTCTATGGTCCTTATGAAATCTTGGATAAGTTGGGGTCAGTAGCTTATAAACTCAAGGTACTTGAGGGTTGCAAGATTCATCCTGTTTTTCATGTCTCGTGCTTGAAGAAGCAGTTAGGGAATCATGTTGCTCCTACATTAGCTTTACCACAGATTACTGAAGATGACATTGTCCAAGATGAACCCTTAGCTATTTTGGAAAGGAAGTTAGTCAAGAGGGGTAATGCAGCTGGGGTGGATGTTTTGGTTCAGTGGAGACATCACTCTCTTAAGAAGGCTACATGGGAAGATTACTATGACATGAAGGCAAGATTTCCGAAATTCATTGCTCAAGCGGAAGCTGCTGCTGCTGTGCTGGTGAAAATGCAATTGCACTATGGCTGCTGCTGTGTTTGGACGGTGAAGATGCAATTGCAATTTGGACTTTCCTTTTTCTTTTTGTTGATTTTCTTGTTAATATTTGTTTACACATTCTGTAAATTTGGTTTCATAGGGGAAGGTGATGATAGAACTCAAATGTAAATAGTAAACTGTTATAAACAGTTTACCATGTGACTGCCACGTGTCATATTTTTAGTGAGTCTTGGCTGTATTGTTGTTGGGGCTTTTCTGTTGCAACAGCTCTGTTGCTGGTATATTACCATACCAGCTCTTGTGTAAAAGGCAGTTAATGAATAATGAAACGTTTTTGTTCTTGATTCTTAGTCAGTCTCTCTAAGGTAGAAACTGGGGTTCTATCACCAACACCCACGTCATAATTGTCGAGGTTGCCGACATTGGCAAACTCGAAGGCGTCGGCCATGGCGTATCCTAAGCTAAATGGGTTTTATTTTTATCTTTTGAGATTAAATAACCAAATGGATCTTTGTTATTGTTGAAGAAAGTGCAAGAAATTAAATAAGAGAGTGTGGCATATACACTCTATACAGGGCTTTTTCTTGTGAGAGAGGCAGAAGATAAAAGATGAGAGGGGTCCTTCATCTCGTTTCCAGATGAGGACATGAGAGAGAAAGGAAAGGTAAGGGTGCCTTTTGGTTTACTAATTAGTAATTACTATGGATTGGCTGAGGGCAAAAAGGGAGCAAAGGAAGGGTAAAAGTGGAAAGTAAATGGTAATATGTGTTTCGATTTTGTCAAAGACTTTAATTCAAAATCAACTGATGTCTTACGGCTTCTAAATTACACGTGTCAGCAAGATTGGACCGCAGTCGCCCGTGGCTAGCAATTCTCTATGTCTTTTTGAGAAAGCATTGTCCATTTTTGTAAGGTCGCCTCAGAATGTGTGCATTTCAAGTAGATTATGATTGGCTTTTAAGAGCTTTGGAGCAAGAAGATTCTCCATTAATGCTCATTTTACTTATCTTTTTGAACATTTAAAATGGATTTTAATTACTGCCGTCGGTTGTGGTACTACGGTCCAAAGAAGTCTCTGATTGCTTGAATCCTCCAGTAGTTGTGAACTGAAACTAAACCCAACAATGTGATTATGTTCATGCTATGACATGGAGTCTTTAACCAAGTTCTTATCCTTTAATCAAGTTTTGCAGCTAGAATGTGGTAAGGTACTACACAAGTGTAAAGTAGGGTCACCATACGTCCGTAATCAAATTGATTAAGCAAAATAATACAAGTTTTTCAGAGGTGGTTGAGTCCACGCATTTCCAAAAGAATCACAGGCAAACCATACAAGTAGACAACAGACAATAATTATTATTAATAAGTTACTAAGCTGGAAAGCTCAAGTGGCCAACCAACCATAAAGCAACAACTTAGGATGTTTATCATCCAACACCAAACAAGATAACAATGGTTGCTTATTTAGCTTAAGTGCCCAACCATAAAAGCAACGTTAGATGTTCCCACATCATACATAATAACTTACTAAGTTAAACAACACAACACGGTTAACACAAGATCACATCATGATCAAACCAACACATCACACAACATCAATGGGATTGCCGTCTCCCCACCACTGATGGACAAACACACCACTGCTGCGGAGGCTTGCGAAGATGTCCATGCAGTCTGTCGGCATTGCACCTTCCGCATCTACTAGACCCGAGCAGTGAAGAAACAGCTCGTCTACAAAGCATATGGCTCCACTTTCAAACAGCTCCGTTAGGAACTTCAATTCCATACTGCCTGCATTCATCTTCAGCACCACGAAATCTGCAAACTGCACTGTTTCTTTAAACCAAGCAACAAAATCGAACCTGTCATCTCCGACATCTGGCTCTGCATCTCCATCGATGCTTACATTGTCTTTAGCCTTTGTTCCAGCCAGCCCCGGATGATAAACAAAGGTGATTCCTGGATTCTTGACATAGGACAACAGAACAGAAGTGTTATGGTCAACAAAGTAAACATGGAAAGCTGTGCGTGCTACAGGGTAGGAAGGCAGGAACCAGTTTGTAACATTTTCGTTCAGGTGCTCTGCTGCCCCAATATCAATATAGACCAACCGCTTCTTCTCGGAAAGATCAACCAAATTAGGCAAATACGTAAACCTTTTTCCATAGTCAATTGCTTTTTCCTTCACAAGAGGCTCCATTTTCCCAATGAAAGGTCTGTTGTTGGTGATAGATTGGCAGTCAGCCGGAAGGCGATACTGCTCAAAGAGCCCAACATTTTCATAATTTTTCCTGAATACAACCAATGTAAAGTTGCTGATATAATTAACATGCACAACACTGGAACTTTTCAGTAATGAAGAAATTGGGGTGGCAGACCTAATCAGGCTATTCGGCACGGAAACACTGCTAGCCACAAGCATAGCCCCAATCCCACCAGGGCTAAGAACACGCTCGATCTCAAGCACAAGAAGCGCAGGGACAGCAACCTTATCCAGATCCCTGGAGAACACGAAATCAAAAGATTTATCCTTGTAGTCAATCTCATACACAAACTGCTTGCGCTTGAGAGAGAAGAATCGGTGTTCGTAAGCACTACGAGCAATGGGAAATCCCAAATCTTGTAACGCCAACACGGCGGAGGCGGATCCTTCCCCAACACAGAGAGCTTTGGTACCGTAATTCAATAGCTGCTTGCTCATTAGCTCTCTGACCACACTGACAGTCAGATTCACATCTTGCTTGCAGTTCCCGGAATCGAAAGAACCCCAGAAGGGGTTCAGAACCCGGCTCTGGAAATTGAACTTGCCCGGGGTCAACTCGCCATTGGCATGGCTCAATTCCGAGGCACAGTCACCACCAGAGTTCACAAAGGCGAACATTTTCATATAGGGTCCGGACAAAATGTGAATCAGGGGAATGATAGACATAGCGGAGGCGATAAAGAAAGCGCGGAAAAACACACGCCTCGCTAAAGACCCATGAAGGATCTGCAATTTCACGGCCTTCAAATCCATGAATTTTACCTTTCTCAATATTCGGCTCTGAAACATATGGCGTAGTAGTCGCGTAACAATTGGGGGTTTTTCGATCAGGGGAGAGTAAAATCTGAGAATTTTATGATTTTGCTAAAATTCTTTGAAAATTTTGAGAGGGGAAAATGCCAAACTGAGAATGAGAGAGAGATTAGCGAGTGCAAAACCTGGACGAGGTGTGATTTCCACCCACGAGGAGACCTATTGATTTTTGGATTACTAACCAGACCCTCTTCGAAACCTTTCCTGGCTTTGCGTCGTACCAGACCCGATCCATGTTTGTTGGTATAGAAATCTACATCACACGACCTCTGAGATTGGCTTCGATTGTTGATAATCTGGGAGGAGCTTCAGAAACCCTAGAATTGAGAATTTGGGGGTTTCTCAAAGCGTCTTTAGAGTTGAGTGAAGTGAAGTGAAGCAGCTCGGCAGAGAGAGATAGATCTGGACTAATTATAAATGATAGTCTACCACTCTCTACTTGTAGGTGCGCCATAAGGGCACCGACGCTCAAGGCGTACACGTGTCGACATTATGAAGCTTCCCAACTCGGAAAGTGCCAATCATTATAATGTTGGTGGCATTTTCTTTATTTTTTACTTTTACGGTGCAATAGTGTAGATTGGGACATTTCACATTTGGCAATTATTTTAGTAGTTTTTACTTCAATTCTTAATCGAAAAAGCTTCTTAACGTCTCAAGCTACTAGTTTGACTCCTTGAAGATAATATTCTATAAAATATTAACTGTATAGTAATTTATTTATAAAAATTAAGTTCCTTTTACCTTTATCAAAAATTTCAAATAATTATTATAAAGTCTATTTTACCTTTATCAAAAAAAATTAAACCTACCCTAGGCAATGGCCAAAAAAAAAAAATCCTTCCCTAGAAGGCCTCCAATAAGAAATATAAAAAGCTATGAAATAATTGAAAGAAATGACGGACAATGTTTATTTGGAGTTATTAAGATTTAAAATTAAAAAACAATTATGATGTGACAGAGGCATGTAGTCCCACATTCCCACTGGGAATAGATTCCCTGCAAATTAAAGGTTGTGATTGAATGATGGTTCTAAGAACCGTTGGTTGCAAACTTACAACACTTCACTTGTGGCAATTAGCTGAAGAGTAGAGTTCTCCTACAGTCCTACGTGTCACGTTGGCAATAGCGACAAGTCGTCTGGTTTCTGTAATTTAATAATTTTGATGTGGAAAGCCGTACAATCTGCTTTTGTTGTATTAAAAAAGTAGAGAAATGTTAGCATCGGTTGAGGTCCACGTCAATCAATGGAGGTATGATAACTTTTAGACATGACACGCTGGACATTGATTTAAAAAAAAAAAAAAAACCATTGTTTAGTGAAACCTAGTACCGAGAAAATGTAACAGTTTGACCCTAATTAGGTTATTATTCTTTTTTAATCATATATGTTGTTCGTTTTGTGTTTGTTGGTGTTACAGTGTCATTTAGGGCAATTTGTTTTAGGAAAATTTTTAGCTAAAGGATTCTAATTATATATTAAGTCTTTATTCATGATATGAATTTTACTTTGTGTTAATTGAAGTTTGAAACTTTTATTTTATGTTAATTAAGGATCCTATTTTTTTTTTAATTTTTATCTTAATTTTTGTCCGACGTTAGATTCATCAAACCTGCACTAAATTCAACAAACCTATACTGGGTTTAAAATTATGCATTTCCTCTTTACAACTATATAAAGATCACTCAAATTAGACCTTTACAACTTCAGATAATCGGCCTTAAATTAGGATACTCAAAACTTTCTAATTTTTCAGTTATTTTCTCAGAGATCCGATTGGACAGTTTTGGATACCCTAATTTGGGGTCGATTACCTGTAGTTGTAGATGTCCGATTTGAGTGATCTTTATATGGTTGTAAAGAAAAAATGCATACCTTTAAACCCAGTATAAGTTTGCTAAATTTGGTGGAGATTTGATGGGTCTAACGTCAAGCCAAAATTGAGATATAAACTGAAAAAAACAAGATTCTTAATTAACACAAAATGAAAGTTTCAGTCCTCAATTGACATAAAGTAAAATTCATGTCATGAATAGAGACATGAGATATAGTTGAAGTCCTTTAGCTAAAATTTTCCCTTTGTGTTATATAGTTTTTCAATTGAGCAAATTACATTTTAGTAGTTTAATTTTACATGTTATTTCAAGTTAGTACTTTAATTTTAAAAACTTGTAAAAAAGTACCTTAATTTTCATTTTGTGTCAAAATAGTACCTCCGTTAGTTTTTCTGTCAATAAGGACGTTATTTGCTAACGTGACAAGGCTATTTTTGTCTTTTCACCATATGTTAAAAAATAATTAATATTTTAAAACATTTTTTAATGAAAAAAAAAAAAACTTTATCTTCTTCCTCTTTTCCCTCCCTCACTCAAGCACCCTCACCCTCATCCTCACCCCACATCTTCATCTCCATCGCGGAGGGGGTGGGTTGGGCTTGGGTAGGGGCGGGAAAGGGATGGTGTTGGCACTGGGTTGGGAAGAAGATAGAGATGGTGGTTTAGGGTGGGGGGTGTTCGGGTGGGGGAGGGAAGGGAGGTAAAAGATTTTTTTATTTTATTTAGAATATATATATTTTTTTTTTGTTTACATGTGATGAAAAGACAAAAATACTGTTAACATGTCAGTAGATAACGCTCTTATTGACAGAAACTAACGGAGATATTATTTTGACACAAAATGAAAGTTGAAGTACTTTTTTGCAAGTTTTCAAAGTTGAGGGTACTAACTTGAAACAACATGTGATTTAGGTCAATTTAAGTCAAAGTTGGGGATACTAACTTGAAACAATATATACTAAATTTTCAAAGTTTGACCCTAATTAGATTACTATTCTTTTTTAATTATATATTTTAAGGCGTGATTATTTTCGCTCATTTTAATTAAAGGCAACGTTTTAATTTTATGTTCACAAGTACAATTAGACTACATTAACCAACTTTTAAGATAATATAAAAACTTTAAGGACAAAAATGTCAAATGAAAATGCCCAAAACAAAAGGGCCAACATATTTGTGACCTAATCTACAAAATTACATTTAAATTTAGTAGTCTAATTTAAATATTATATAGTCTTTATGCTATTCTATAAAATTATTAGAATTTGATATTTAATCTTAATTTTCTAGTTTTTCTATTCATATTAAAACTAGTCAATTAAAATTTGTTTTGTTTTGTTGTTTAATCATGCTGAATGATTCAATATTAATCAAACTCATTTATTCATGTTGTGTTGAATTGACTCACCTATTTAAAAATAAAACCTAAGACTAAGTTCTCCTAATTTCTACATCAAATCTATCACTCATATATTTTCATAATATAAATTCTATTCAATGAACATATCTAATTATTCACGTCAATGAGTCATCTTAACTATATGTCTGATTCAAATTGTGTTAAAAACTTATAACCCTACTACTTTTAAGTTGCGAATAACTTTTTGTCATTTAAGTATTAGATTAAAAGTTTGTGGGCTTCTTTTGCTTCTCTGTTTGTAGGTTGTCCGTTTTATCTCTTTGTTTGTTTCCTTGCTTTTGTGGCTTTTGAAGTTTTGATTAATGCAATTGATTTTGACCGGGCCAAAGAAAAAAAAAAAAAGGATTAGATTAAAAGGTGTCTTTATGTTTTTGAGAGATCGAAAAGTGGTGAAATTGAGTGTGGTTCTCATATTCGAAAAAAAAAAAAAAAAAAAAAGTTTGATTCTTATATTATTATATGTTTTTCTAATCCTCAGATTCTGTAATGTGAAACGTGGTCTTCCCTTATTGGAGGACAGGTCACAAAGGGAACCAAAGGCAATCCACAGTAGCATCTGTTTCATATTATTGAAGGCAATGGTACACGAGACAGCCTGGATGACTAGTTCTATCTATGATTAAGACCAAGCAACTACCTATAATATATTAAACTCATCTCTTCATTGCAATGTGAAACCATGAATTTGCCTCTATATTATCGGCTTAAGGGCTCCACTTACGTGATGGAGTGATGGACCATTGGACCCAACTCCAATATAATAAAAGTAGCTTGATTTTACTCCCTACTATTTCACAATTAAATTTTTTAATTATAAAATAAAATATATAATATAATTAATATTTTTGTCCTTGATTAAGTTAATGTATGATTATCTATTATATAACCATAAATTAGGGCACCATTTACTGGTCGATTTTTTACTTGAATCTGAATATTTGTAGATTTGATTAAATTTTTCTAGAATATATAATGTAATTGTAATATTGTAACTACAGATGACTAGTACTCCATGGTAATCTTGGCCTCGAATTTAAAGAACTCAATAAAATTTTGGATTTTAAGTCCAAAACTTAACTTTTTGTTCAAAAGTTCAACGCCCTTTTTTTCAATGAAAATGTTGAACAATATCAGTAAAACTCAGTGAATATGTTCAACAATTTCAACCCTAAAATCGTATAAAAATAATATTTTTGTAAATGTCTTAAGTGTTTTTGTTGTTACGCATACATGTGAAAAAAGAATAAAATAACTTACATCATAAAAATACAGTCATTCGGAATAACATTCACACTAGTTTTGTAAATTACTTTTCAACAATTTCAACTATCTAGTAGGAAAAAAAAAAAAAAGATGAGTGCTTGACACTATATAAACATGCCGCTCACTTTAAAACGTGGGCTGACATATCATACTTAAAAAATTAGGTGACTCTTTTTAATATCAAACACTTTATATGAGTTATTTAATCAAAGGAACCTACGAAGTGGACTAATCAATCATTTACTTTAAAAAATTTATATTGCCTCTCAAAATATTCTGTAATTTTATTTTATTTATTTTAGTTTTTGGCTTTTATGGAGTTCAGTAGACACCCAAGTTGTAGTTAGAATCCTATAACCGAAAGGCCCAAGTCAATTCAAGGAAGAATGATCCATATAGGCTATTGGGCCTTCAAGTGCAAAAAAAAAAAATTACTTTATAGGTGAGCCTGGTCCAAAATTAAGGGTGAGAGGAAATTTGGAATCATTCAACCAGCAATTGGGTCATCAAGTGAAGACATTTTATTCACCAATTGGCCTTTGGAAACCTTTTTCCATGGCCTAAAGGCCCTAAACCCATAACCTGGAGAACATACATAGAAAATTAACACAATAAATTTAAAACCAAGTGTCTGAGAAGATTTTTAAAGATTAAATATATTGAAAAACATCAACAAATTTAAAGTACCAAATGATGTGACAATATTCCGGTGTTCTTTTTCAAAACCTATAATTTTGTATAGAGAATATATAGATCAAGTGGAACATTTAGAAGGTGGTGTACCCTTGTTAACTATACCCAAATCACCTCCTTTGATTTTCTTCATTGATTAATTCTCTCATTGTCTCATTTGTCACTAAATATTATGTGCCCCAAATCTACGAAAACCAAGAGTATATGTAGGGTCGATCCTCAATGTTGTTGCACTTACAACTTAGAAGTACCTTGAAAGGCAGGAATAGAGTGAAAGAACAACTAGGTCCTAAACTAAAGCAAGTACTTTGACAACTAGGATCTCCATTGCACTTGTGAAAGTGGTACTTCACTTTTGTGATGACCAAGTGTTCGTGGTGTGGTCACATTAAGCTTTTGGGGTCTTTGTCAAGCCACATGTGAGATTTGCATTGCTAGCTAGCTATAGCACCTTGATTCTCTTTTAGACAAAATGATGGATGGGGAATTCAGCCAAAGCTTGCATTCCATTCTTTCTTATATATTGAACGATTTTTTGATATGTTTAATTTGGCCCTAGTGCTGTTTTATACAATTCTTAGATAAACCTCAACCATCAAGCAATCCTTTTTCGTACGTTGACTTACACAAAATGTATAAAAGAAACAAGAGCATCTAATCCTATACCTACTGAGCTTTCAATTTATTTGTATATTAATTGTTGATACATATATATACTAATATAATCTATATAATCTAATGATTATAAGGTAGTGGTGGCGTAAACACCCAACTTCTTGTCTAATATATGCATCAAAAGATAGACATAAAAGTTATATATATATATATATATAAGGAGTGCTCTAAAGCTAATTAGTTAGTAAGTTAATACGAAACTAACAATACTTTTGAGCCTACCAAATAACTAATCTCATAATCCGAACTGTCTATTTTTTAGATCATATTTCAAAGATCATCATTGTAAAAAATCAACTATATTAGAAATCATTTAGTCATCTAATGTGATCAAATAAATAGAGCTTAATGTTGTTAAGGTTCTGAGTGTTGTTTTTCTTGTTTGAAGCTTTTGTTATCTTGGTTTGTTTTTTTCCTTTGTCTGATGTAATTTTCCTTTTTCTGTTGTATTGCTTTGTTTGCCCTTTGGGCTGTTCCGTTTCTTTAATGAAATATCTTCTTGGCAAAAAAAAAAAAGACAATTATTGTTTTCGATAAAAGCATATAAATAATTGTTATCATAATCAAATGACTAAATGACTTCTGATTTTGGAGATTTTTTATAGAGATGATCTTTGAAGTAAGACCTAAAAAATAGAAGATTCGGATTTTGAGATTACATTGAGCAGTGAGCTCAACAGAGTATTTAGCTTTGTATTAACTGATTAACTTATTAACTAGTTAATTTTAGAGCATTCTTAATATATATACATATATATATGAGGAGTGCTCTAAAACTAACTAGTTAGCAAGTTAATACGAAGCTAACCATGCTTTTGGAACCACTACATAACTAATCTTATAATCCGAACCGTCAATTATTTAGGTCATACTTCAAAGATCATCATTACAAAAAATCAACTAAATCAGAAATCATTTACTCATCTAATTGAGGTCAAATAAATAGACGATCAGTGTTTTCGATAAAAACATATAAATAATTGTTGTTATAATCAAATGACTAAATGATTTCTGAATTTGAAGATTTTTTATAGGAATGATCTTTGAAGTAAGGCCTAAAAAATAGACGGTTCGGATTTTGAGATTACATTGTGTGGTGGGCCCAACATGGTGGTTAGCTTTGCACCTCATTTGTTTTTATTACATAAGATATTGTTATAAGAACATAACATTTTTTCTAAATCTTTTGTAACCGTCTCACTTATGGTGAGTCCCATGTTGAGAGAATTGAGCAAAGATTTGAGTTACGATGCATTTTCCTTGTTTAAATTTTTGAATTTAATTATGATATTAAAGATGTTGACACCATAGTTAACCTATATATTCACCACAACCACTTCTTCTCTAAGCTAAGTTAGCCGGCACTGGCAGCTCTCTGAAATGTTATATTGTGGGCAGATCTTACATGCATGCAATTATACAAAGCAAAGAATATTGAAGGCCATCTAAACAACTATTATATGGGTTTCCTCTAAAATAATATTAAACTATATATGAGGTAGGATAACACCATCAATTATTATGTGGTCACAATGACCTTGCTAATTGTAGAAGGGTCACATAATTAAGATATGGTAGGTGATTGATTATATATATCTTCTGGTCAACTTAATTTCAAATTCTATTAAGTGTAAAATATATGCAGAGTGCGTGCTTAATGCCACTGCCCAACTTTAAGAAATCATATATTTATGAATTTCAGTGGAAAACACTTGGAACCGTGTGGTGGTGAGATGCCCGGAAAAGTGAAAGATCTTTTTCTATTAAACTTTATAGCATTATTGTGTAACGTAGATTTGTAGGTAGGTAAATAATTGTGTTTCACATTCAAACAACCAGCCTCTTAATGTAAATGTGAATTGATTAAAAAAAAAGTAAATGTAATATGTGTGATTGTAATATTCTTAATCTCAAATCACTAATCAATTATCTATTGATTTAATAATATTTCTCTTCCTATGTTCAACTCTCCTATTTTTAAATTTAAGAAAAAAAAAATCTCAAATGTTATTTCAGAATACTCATAAAAGAGGCCTTGTATTATTATGCAAAAGTTTTTAAAACAAGTAACCGTAAACAATATTAAAATATTTATAAAAATACAAGAAATATCTATTATTAAATAATATCAAACTCCCAATATGAATTGATAATGCGAATTTATTAGTCTTTCCTTTTAAATAGTTGAAATCCACATTCTCTGAAAAAAAAATAATAATAATAATAAGAATACTAGAATACCAAGATTTGGAATAAAAAATAGTTATACGCCTCACTGCAAAACGCAAAGCCCAGAAATACTTCAAAAAAAAAAAAGATTTGACCAAAAAAAAGAAATACTAAAAAGGCGCTAAACCCCTTTACTACTAGTTTGTCGCCGAACCATCTTCTCTTCTAAAACTGTGGGCCCCGAGAAAGAAACACAAATCCGTTTTAGTTTTTGGCCTTTTTGCCTGACTGAGTCACTGAGTCAGACTCACACTCTGAGCTGAGCTACCTCCTTCTCTCTCATTCTCTTTCCTTCCACTGCCACTTGTCCCTATAACCCAATAACCCATCTCTCTGGTTTTTCAGCTTCTCTACACCGTCTCCCTGGAGGGTTCTAGTGTTTTTTTGCAGAACCTGAAGCAGAGCTCTGTGAAAATCCATATACGTGACACACCAACTATGGCTACTGAAAAAGAACCACCCGTTTCTAAGGACAGTGATGGTGGCATTTGCGCCAACAAAGTTGAACCTCCAATCTACAAGGTACCTCCTTTTCGTTCCCTTGTTCAAATCTATGATGGGTGTTCTGATATACTTGTTTTCTTCCTATAATCTTCATTACTTGTGGATTCAATTCGTTTTACCAGGTATATGTTCTTATGTTCATGATTGCTTATATGTTTGTTGTAAAAAGCTCAAATTTCTAAAGGTTGCTAAAGTTTTTTTGATTAAAAATAACAAAACTTGAACTGGGTGAAGCATACTTTGTGTGTCATACTCATATTCAGCTACGCAAATTTTGGTTTTAGACTTTTAGTGCACAACCCAGACAAAGTGCTGGACATCAATTGCTTCAGGGCTCCATAATCTGCCAACAATCATATTATCAATCTTCAGTTGGTATTTATAGAAGTGTGAAATTCAAGTTATAAGCATCCAATTCCTTTTAGTAGTGGTCAGAGTTTACACTATTATTATTTTAATGTCATAATTTTTCTTTTTTTCTTTTTTAAGAAAAAAGCCTACTGTTGGGTTTGGTTTCAGAATTCTGCATTGTCATGATGCTCTTAACAAGGGACAATTCACATCATTATGTTCTTCATTATGCAATTCGCTTCAATATGTATCCCATTTGGTCTTTCCCTTATGTCAGTTTTGTCCTCAATGCTAATTCTTCAATATTTACTTCTCATTTTCTTCGTGCATCACAGACATGCTTGTCTGAGATTGTTGTGGAACTGGTAGTTGATCAGCTAAAGTTAATGTAAATGCATATTTTGCTGATCACAGACAATTTTCCTTTCCATTTCTTCTGTCACAGGGCGGAGACTCCACCGAGATAATTGAAGAAACTCCTCCTGGTCATCCATGGAGACGACAAAACCTCGTCTTACAGATACCCTCAAGAACTCTGGAAGATACCAAAGAGGATTTTGTGAGAATAAACATGCCCCCAACGCCAAGTCCCTCTCCCAAAAGAGTAAACTTTTCCCCATTACCCAGCCCTAGTTTACCCAAAATCAGTGGGTCCCCAGGTCCCTCATCGTCAAAAACTAAATCAACCATAAAAAGCCTCCTTCCGAAACTAAGTTTCAAATATAGGAACACTACTTCAGAGATTCAGAAGGCTGCCACTCTAGCACTGGGAGGTTCACCTGCAGGGACACGTGAGAAGCCTTTAATTTCAAGGACATTTTCCTTTACAAAACTTTTAACACCTAGACTGAAGAATACATCATCCTTGCCTGTAACCCCAATTTCTCACTCAAATCCAGAATCTATGCATGGAGGAAACAGGACTGGTCTACTAAGTTCTGTTGTGAGTATCTATCACTTGTTAGCTTGCGAACTAATTAATGTGTTGAGAAGAATTCAAGTTGACCAAAATGTTTGGAGATTTTATAATAAAAAATTTTTAGACACAATTTGAAGGCCTACGGTTTGCATGTTTTGCTTTAAATTTGTTATGTACTGTAACTCAACTTTATTGAGAGATCATGTAATTGATTATATTATCTACGATGGAGAGGAAATTGCTTTAATTTCCTGACTTTCCCCTCCTTGTGAAGGGTTCCCTGGCTTTCCTGACTTTCCCCTTAATTTCCTGTACTGAAAAATATAACTTCTCAGACCAAAAAGATAACCTTTTAACCTTAGTTCTTTTCGAAATCTTAGAGAATACATAAGGATGTGTCTGTAATATTAAAATCAGATGAGTTTTATAGAGTCTAAGCAGCCAACTTGCTTCCCATCAGTCAATTTGTGCACTGCACATACTTTCTTAAGCAGAGTCTAAAATGTTGGTTCCTTCTCTTCACTCTATAAATTTGAGTTATACAGTGAGTTATACTCCTTTTATTGTATGATGTTCCAAGAGTTTATTGTTTTTAAGTTATCTCCATGAGGTGTATCTCTTAGATCTTTCATCCAGTCAGTTGTTTAAGCCGTTAGCTCTACTTCCAGAACATGCATATGCTAGTTTTTGCAAGTCTTTTCCTTTTTATTAATTATTAAGTATTTATATCATAATTAGTTGTTTGCATTAACCATCACATATATGTTCATCCACAATTTCACTTGATTCTTGCTAAAATCCTGACTTTGCAGAAAGGAGAAGCCCAACTACCTATTCATCGTTCACATTCAGTTCCTGTGATCAATAAAGATGGAAGTATATATTTAGGTAGTGCCTTTCGTGTAATTCCTACCACACCACGAGTGGCTGAGAGGAATGTGTTGACAACTTCAAGCACATCCCCAATACATGACACTGGTAAATTTTGTGTTCTGATTGTCTTTCTTTGTATCCACAAAAGAGGCCTCCTATCCTTGCAGGAATGTGCCTGAGTGCCAGGATATACCAATTGTTTGTATTTTCAGATTCTAGCTACCTTTGACCCTAGTTTTGTAACTTGTGATAACCAACCTATGCCTTATCTTAGTCTTGCGGTTCAGATGGAGGTAATGATGGTGGTGAAGATATTGCTGAAGAAGAAGCTGTTTGTCGAATTTGCTTAGTTGAACTGGGAGAAGGTGCTGACACCCTTAAGATGGAATGCAGCTGTAAAGGTGACCTTGCTCTTGCTCACCAAGAATGTGCTGTAAAATGGTTCAGCATTAAAGGTAATAAAACATGTGATGTGTGCAAGCAAGAGGTTCAGAACCTACCTGTCACACTTTTGCGAATTCAAAATGTTCAGTTACGAGGAAGTAGAGCACAGCAGGCTGAGGTTACTCAATATAGGCAAGTGAAAATTTTCAACTGCTGTATGTGCAGGAAAGGGAAACTTTTGCTCTTACCATGTCTTGTGTGTGTGCGTGTGTAAAAACTGCAGCTACTCTCTTAAACATCTATTTGTTATTTCACTTACACAAGTATTATTTCATAAAATTAAGGATTTTTTGAATGAGAACCTCGATTGAACAGAAATTGGGTTTGGGTCCAGTAGTTAAGAATGGCATGCAGTTTGAAAGGAGGGGAAAAACAACTTAATTAGTTTTCCTGATCATCTGTAACTTGTTGCCAATGAGGCGTGATCTTTCATTTCCAATAAAATGGAGTGAATCTAGGTATGCGATTATTTTTTAATATGTTCAGTACCACCTTCTAGGGTGGTATAACTAATAGTTAATTCAAAATTTGCCAGGGTTTGGCAGGATGTTCCCATTCTTGTCATAGTCAGCATGCTTGCTTACTTCTGTTTTCTTGAGCAGCTTCTGGTACGCAATGCAACTCCTGTATGCTTTGCTTTTCTAGCCTTTCAATTTCTAATATAATCACATGGACAGGTAGGAGAAAGGGGATTAGGCGCAATTGCTCTCTCTCTTCCTTTTTCCTGCATATTGGGTCTTCTGGCTTCCGTGACATCAACCACAATGGGTAGGGGCCGTAGGGCTAAGCTTGAAATTCTTTTTTCATACAATAGTTTGCATGCATGAATTCAATCACCTTCCTGCTATACTGATTTGAATTTTGTGCCTAGTGAGAAGAAAATATGTCTGGGTTTATGCAACTATTCAGTTTGCGCTGGTGGTTCTGTCAGCACATCTACTCTATTCATTGGTAAGAGTTGTTCTGCTGACAATCAAGTAGTAATAGGATTATTATTATTTCTTTTTTCTTTTTTTTTCTTTTGGCCATTGTGATAGGATTTTTTAAGTGAACATGAAAATTTGATGATTCTATTTAGCGGAAAAGCTTAGCAACGTTTTGGCTTACAAATGCTTAGAATGAGGGAACTGCCTAATCAATTCTGGTTTGATGAGGCTTTTGAGGGCTGAATATCGGTGTTTTCCTTCTTACTAGTAAAACTGTCTTATATGTTCTTGTTGGGTCTACAGCTTCGCATACATGCAGTTCTGTCTATTCTCCTTGCCACATTTTCGGGGTTTGGAGTCACAATGTGTGGAAATTCTATCATTCTTGAGTCTTTGAGATGGAGGGGAAGATGGCTTTCTCAGTCAAATCAACAGCGTGCTCAGGAGGTGACACAGCTGAACCAAGCACCTGAGAGCACACAACAAACCCAGACAAATCCTCCACAGCTTGAAAATGAAGTTGAAGGTGCAGAAGCTATTCATGGCAGCTGACTTGTATAGTTTGACATGCATTAATTGTCTCAGTCGCATACTAAAGGGGGGCTCTGGCTATAAACTGTAAAGAAACTATACCATATGTTTAGTTTTGTTCCTATAGAAACTATTTCTTATGTAGATGTTGGCATTACAAAGTACAAATGTCATCCTGTGGTGAAATCTTTGGCGTCCTTACCCACACATAGAGAGATGCGTAAGTTGACATTCTAATGAGGATCTAGGTTAAGAGATACTTAGAGAGAGCTTCACTTAGAGTGAGAAGTAAATTCTCTTATGTACACAAGAGAGAGAGCTTGGTGGTGAGAATCTCCAAAGGTGGTAACCCAGTATGCCAATGCTGCTATTTGCACACCCTTTTTCTGGCCCCTACAACCGGCCGGAGAGAGAGAGAGAGAGAGAGAGAGAGAGAGAGAGAGAGAGGGGGGGGGGGTGTT